>JAWWNF010001068.1:0-382761 GCA_034641395.1 Darevskia armeniaca
ACCTTGAAGAGCCATGGCTATTTGGAGCAGATGGTGCTGACTAGGTGGACTAATGATCTGATTCATTAGAAGGCAGCTTGATATATTCCATGCTCTAAATTCATGTCCTATGCCCCTCAGTTTCTTAAATCTTTCTTCCGCCTTTTCACTTTGCCCTTGTTGAATTCTTGGTACTGTGGTCTTTCTTCTGGGTACTTGCAAGAATGCAGGCAGGTTTGTAGCTGTAAACTAAGCAGAGTCAATTTTTTGGCAGCACTGAGAAACACTCCCTCTTTTCGTCGATTTGTTCACATTCCTTGTCAAACGTTTTGTCCATTTATTTCCATTGCACTTGCTTTCCGCCGCCTTCGTTTGCCGTAAGTCACGATGATGTCATCCTGTCATCTTTCTGATTGCTACCCAATGCACAACATTGTGACGTCACGTAACAATGTGAATCAGATAAAAAGTGAATGTTTGCAGAAAGCATCTGCACAAACATCTGTCCCACCAAACAGGGGCTTTCTATGAAACCCCAATTTACACAACTCTAAACAACAACAAAACAAGGGGTGGGGAAATTCAAGCCTGAGGGCCAAGAGCATCTTTATTTGGCTTCTGGGACTCTCCCCAGGCCTAACACACTCTCAAGCCAGACCCCCTACTGGCTCTAGTGATCACAGCAAGCCTGTGTGGTGTAGTGGTTAAGAGCGGTAGACTCATAATCTGGTGAACCGGGTTCGTGTCTCCGCTCCTCCACATGCAGCTGCTGGGTGACCTTGGGCTTAGTCACACTTCTTTGAGTCTCTCAGCCCCTCTCACCTCACAGAGCTAGTCACACTTCTTTGAAGTCCCTCAGCCTCATCACCTCACAGAGTGGGGGAGGAAGGGAAAGGAGAATGTTAGCCACTTGAGATTCCTTCGGGTAGTGATAAAGCAGGATATCAAATCCAAACTCTTCTTCCCAGTAGGTCTTGCCCCAATGAGGTGGTTGTGTGGATGGAAGGTACTCGCTTCCACCTCTCTCTAAGACTCCTTCTCCCTGGGTCCTTCCCAAGCAATCTAAGGCTCCTTTGTCTAGTCTCCTGTTGCTCTGCCCTCCTCATTTTTCTCCCTGGACTCCAGCAACCAACTCATCTCTGTTTCCTGGTCCCATCCTCTCCTGCCTCTGATTCTGGTCTGCTCTCTGCTCCAGCCTCTTCATGCTCATTAAACCCTGTTGCCTCTTCAGCTTCAACTTCTCCTCCTCCTCCCCCCAGTCTGTTCCCTCTTCTGACCACTCATCGTTGTCCACCACCAATGCCCCAGCACTGAGCCTTCTTCCCCTGTGGGTTCCCTTGGGGGTTCTTCAGTTGGTCCCTCCCACCAGTCTTCTGCATCCAGCCAGACCATGACATCAGAGGACAGAGGGATGTATGTAGAAACTACCCCTGCTGTCCCAACATAACACTGTGATGTGGGAAACAGCATGATGGCAACATTACTGCTGAGCTGTCGCCATGCTGTTTCCGTCACAACAGTAATTAATTATTGCAAAGACTTCAAAGGGTTGCAGGGAGGCAGCCAAACCCCTGCTGGACGTTTTGGAGCTTTTTGTTGCTTAAATAACAGAACCATAGAGTTGGAAGGGACCCCGAGGGTCCCTCTAGTCCAACCCCCTGCAATGCGGGAAACTAAACGAAAGCATCCATGACAGATGGTCATCCAGTCTCTGCTTAAAAACCTCCAAGGAAGGAGAGTCCACAACCTCCCTAGGAAGACCATTCCACTGTTGAACAGCTCTTACTGTGTCAGTATTCGTTGACACATTGTATTTCAGCGCTCATAAAGCAAAAGATTGACCCTGGTACCTGGGTGGCCAATCTTGCTGACAGGGCCATCTTAAGCATATCCGGTGCCGTGGTGCAAAGATCCCTCCGGTGCCCCAGAGTTGTCAACCTTTTTAAGGGAGGGACCCTAAAGTTGTTGACCATTTTTAGGAAAGGGTCCCCAGAGTTGTTGACCTGAACTTGGGAATTCCACAAGATTTCACTACAGGGAAGGAGAGGCAAGAGCTGGGGGTGGGGGGAACCTACCCCTTCCTTTACTGGATAAAAACAGAGAAAGCGGGACAGAGGAAAGCAGGAAGGGGTTTCCTCTGGAGCCTCTCCCAGCCTCTCCCAGCATTGTCCGTATATACGGACAATGACAATAAATTTATCTAGTATGATCTAGTATGAAGCAGGAAGGAGAGGGCATTAACCCACCATCGAGAGGAGGGTGGTGGTCGGGAAGTTGAGCCGGGGCAGAAATAGCGTCGCTCCTCCCACCCACACAGGCTTCCCTGATCCCCTCGAAGTGAGTGAGTGGGGTGGGTGGGTGCAGCGGGACAGCAGCAGATTGTCCTCGCCCATGACCACACACACAGCGTATGGGGTGTGTGTGTGTAGCCCGCAATGCTACTTAAAGGGAGAAATAAAAGTGCACTTGGGCACAGCTAAGGACGGGTCTGTGGGGGCAGGGGGAAAGCCAAACGCCTTGGGCAGACCCCATGAAATAATTCTTTCAGTCAGAGTTCAGAGCCAGTGTGGTGCAGTGGTTAAGAGTGGTAGTCTCGTAATCTGTGAACCGGGTTCGCGTCTCTGCTCCTCCACATGCAGCTGCTGGGTGACCTTGGGCTACTCACACTTCTCTGAAGTCTCTCAGCCCTACTCACCTCACAGAGTGTTTGTTGTGGAGGAGGAAGGGAAAGGAGATTGTTAGCCGCTTTGAGACTCCTTCGGGTAGTGATAAAGCGGGATATCAAATCAAACTCTTCTTGGTCTCCAGAAAAGAGCATGGATTGTGTTGCAGGGGCAGCAGCCAAAGCAACTCTTTCTGCTCCTGGGTGAGGAGGAGAGAGTCTTTGCAATGCTTTGGAGTTCCCTTCTGCCCGCCGGGAAGCCACCGCACCGAAAAGGGAGAGGCAGGGTCCTTGCTTGCTGGTGGGGAGCTTTGACAGGGAGCTGCTGGGAGAGGCTCCAGCTTCCCTATCGAAACCGTTCCCACATGCCTCTTCGGGGCTCCCTCCTGCGCTCCTGCCATGCACAGGAGGCTTGGGAGGCAAGCTGCACGCCCGGGCTTACAGGGAAAGGGGAGGCTACCGGCAAAGCCGCGCAGCTCCTCCACTCGCTGGGGCGCCATGAGAGGGCAGCGCTGGGGCGCACACACCACTATGCTCTATGGGAAAGACAGCTCTGCTTGCTGAAAGATTTTGAGGAAGGGAGAGCATTGGTCGACTTTCCATCGTTGTCCTATATGTTTTCCAGCGCCTAGCTACAATGATGTATTTACACCCAACCACGGTTTAGAGGCAGCGAAGAATTTAAAATGTTTCCGTTATGCTGGTTTTAGTGTCTTTGTGGGGTAAGTTATGGCCTTTATGCAAAGGAGACTCTAAGGAGCTTTTCAAAGTGCACTTTCTAAGTTGCCATTTAACCTGTCACTTTTTTTTTTTAGCCAATCCCTCTCTTCGAATAGTAATTAGACGTCTCCGATAGTGATCTGCAGAAAATACTCTCTGGTAGTCTTCTGGGTGACTAATCACTGGCAGTTTTATTACTAATTTGGAGTTGCCACTGGGCCTGTCATGTAATTAAGTTACTAATGGAGTGTCTTGGCTGAGCTGCTTTCTTTTGTTATTTTTTTCCCCTCCTCTGTCCGTTCATTTTATGAATTCCTTTGTATGTGTTTGATGATAAAACTCCTGCCTGCAATCGCTCACCAACCTTCCCCCCCCCCCGCCCATTATTTTCCAACATCACACAATATATTTTTACAATCAAAGTGCCCCTGGGTAGAGATTTATGATATTTACATACTGCTCTAATTAGGATAATGATTACACCTGCTTAAGATAACATTATTACCTGCTCTAACAGACCCACCAAAGCCTAGTGGAAACCAACTGAGTAGGGGATTTGGGGTTTTTTGCTTTTTTTCAAAAATGCTTTTAATCCTGCTGTGCTTACAACAAGAGACATATAATAGCTTTGTTTCAAAGAATAACAGTGGAACCATTCAACTAGGAGCCCTTTCCTGTTCTCCATCTCCTTGCTGCTTTCTCACCCTCTTCTTCAGCTTACCTTGCTTTTCTATCTCTATAATCCAGGCTGCCTTCTGTTAGGGCACCTGGACTTCCTCCAAAATGCTTTGAAGTGGTTTGCATCACTGCACAGGGACTGGCAGGTATGCACAGCTGACATCTAGCTATAAGGTCTCTTGCTTTCCAGGAAAAAAAGGTCTTGTGGCTTTTCCTGCTCCCCTTCTGTGATTCAAGTTGTTGCACCAGGCCTGAATAAGGGCCTAGCTCTCAAAAACCACAGACACAGGTTTGGAGAAAAAGAAAGTAAGAAATTTTATTGTTGCAAGCAACAGAGACCCAGCGGTGGTCTCCCAAGGACTGGGCCCCGAACCATAGGGTTACATTGTTTTTATACCCATTTTGACATCACAGTTTACATCACATAGTAATAAGATCAAACCAATCACCTTGGGCATAGCCCTTCCTATAGACCATATAAAGATTACTTCTGCTTTAGGTTACATGTCCCATATTAGGTAGTGCTCATTAGTGATTTCCGTGTATTTGGCTTTATCAGCAAAGCAAAGCTAAAAATTCCCCCCCCCGACCTTTGTTGTGCAAATCCCCTTTTATCAGACATCCTGGAACATCTAAATGGAGAGCACTCAAGTTTCATATCCTGCTTCATAAGACATCATGTCATCCTGACCTGGGTGTCTATGAAGAATGTTCCTCTTTGCAAATTGTAGACGCAGCTAAATGAACTTAAAGCTTCATCCTAAAATCAGCTTTTCTCTAAGCATGGTGAGAAGTCCAGTACATCAATATGATTTCTTAAGCTAAATATTATTGCAAAGCAAATAATCAATATTTCCTATTATTGGAAATAGGGCACCTTTTGTATTAAGTATATAGGTATATTGAGTATATAGGTATAACATATTGAGGTCCTGCCTCATGGCAAGGGCTTTGCCTAGGTGCCCTTGCCACAAAGTTGCTGTTGGACTGCTGTTCCCATCATCTCTGATTGTTGGCTGAGCTGCCTGGGAATGATTGGAGCTGTAGTCCAACAGCATCTGGGGACACATGGCTGAAGGGTGCTGCTCTATGCCCCACCCCTTTCATGCACACACAAAATCTGAGCCACAAGGCAGATGCTTCTCCACACATTTGTTTGTTTAAATCCTGCCTTTCCCCCAGAACTGGAACTCAAGAAGGCTCACAAAAGTTAAAACAAACACAAATAAAACACCAAAAGCAAAAAACATTAGAATCATAGAGTTGTAGAGTTGGAAGGGAACCCAAGGGATATCTATTCCTAACCCCAGCAATGCAGGAATATCAACGAGATATCCGTGACAGATGACCATCCAGCCTCTGCTTAAAAATCTCCCAGGAAGGAGAGTCCACCACCTCCCAAGGGAGTCTGTTCCACCATTGAACAACTCTTACTGTCAGAAAGTTCTTCCAGTTCTTTCTTTGGAATCTCCTTTCTTGCCACGTGAATCCATGGTTCGGGTCCTCTCTCATAATACTAGAACTCAGGGACACCAAATGAAGTTGAATGTTGTAGATTCAGGACAGACAAATGAAAGTATTTCTTCACATGGTCATGTGGCCAGCATGACTAAACCACTTCTGGTGCAACGGAACACCGTGAAGGAAAACCAGAGCGCACTGAAACATCGTTTACCTTCCTGGCGCAGTGGTACCTATTTATCTACTCGCACTGGTGTGCTTTTGAACTGCTAGGTTGGCAGAAGCTGGGACAGAGCAACAGGAGCTCACCCCGTTGCGCGGATTCGAACCATCGACCTTCCGATCAGCTAGCCCAAGATGCTCAGTGGTTTAGACCACAGCACCACCTGCTCCCCTATTTCTTCACACACAGTGCATAGCTAAATTGTAGAAGTCACTCTCGCAAGATGTAGCGATGGCCATCAACTTGGATGGCTTTAAAAGATGATTAGACAAATTAATAGTGGAAAAGGCTGTCCTTGGCTACTAGTGAGGATGCCTATGTTCTATCTCTGTCCTCCAGTTGCTGGAGAGCTCAAGTGCAGAGACCCCTGTTGCTCTTCGTTCCAACTTGTGAGCTTCCCATAGGCATCTGGTTGGCCAAAGTGAGAAAAGAATGCCGAACTAGATGAGCCTCTGGCTCCACGGACCCAGCAGGGTTTTTCTTACATTCTTCTGAGAACAGAAATACAGTACATTGAATGCTTTATCGAGCACTGTGGCTAAAGCACTATTTCTGGTCTTGCAGTTATTCTGAGTTTTCTCTATCAAAACACTTTATCACAAGTCAGTCGTCCATTTGATTTGGAATGGGGAACTCCATTCAGAAACAACCCCGCTCTGTATGTTACAGCTAACCAATCAGCCCACTATGCATTATCCACAAACCAAACTATCACATAAACTAACATTTCAGAAAATCCTCCCCTTGTGAAAATTATGTATCCAGTTTTGTGGTTCACTGTCCCAAACACGCAATATTACTTTTTGATGTGGCAATAATATTTGGGAAAATCTTTGGGGAGGTGTTGCATGGCTGTACTTACAACCGTGTAAGATTTACATTAGTTCCTTGGGGATGGGGAACACCCCGGTGAGATGAAAGAACTATTGAGTATGGGGATCAAGCTGTTATTCTTCTCAATGAGAAAATGTTAGTGGGATGTCGTGGGGCTGGGGCTGTGATATATATTTCATCCTGATTGACGATGTTTCCTTTGATAAGATTTGTAGATGTACGCTCCTGGAGCGATGAAGGGGCACACTTCTGGGAAGGCAGATAAAATATACACAGTCGACTTCTGAGCTTGCCGTGGGTTAATGTTACAGTAGGTAATGTGTATCATTTGTAAAACGTGGCTGCCACCTGGGGGCATCATCGATGATTTCAGATGATTTCAGATACCTGTTTTCATCTGTTTGAGTCAGGCATTTACTGCTCCTTATTGTTCTTTTTCAGAAACATCCTTTACAGGCTGGATGAAAGGACATACCAATTTTCAGTACTGCTAGAGGCGGTGGAACACTGCAAGCTACATCAGTCAAATGAGACTCTTCAAGCAGCCTTGTCGAAAGTGCTCAGCAGCCTCAATTCAGCTCAGGTTTCTTTCAAAGCAGGACTCGATGTCTTTGAGGCTGCCTTACTGGGAAGCAAATGAGGAATCTGTCTCTTTCACGTGTACACACATACACATATACACACACGGAAGAGCTTTGTTTACATTTTGCAAAGGAAAACTCTGAGCTGGACCAGAAATTGTATGTGGTTGAAACCTTTCCTTTCTCTTGTGTTTCGACTCTTTAAAAGAGTCCCTGTTTCACAGTACCATTTTGTACACTTAGATAAATCTGCAGCAGCCTTTTGCACTGTTGACAATTTATCATGTACTTCTATTTCCAAATGATATATGGAGGAAAGCTAACTCTTTGGAATGTGTTGGTACACACAAAATCAGCCTTGTAAATGAGCCCACGAAAGCTAGTAGACTGCAAAGCAAAGGACTAGCTTGCTGTGAGTGTCAGGAGAGGACAAATACCCCGGGTATATAAATTCTAATGATAATGATAATAATAATAATAATAATAATAATAATAATAATAATAATAATAATAAGTGCATTGAGTTCCATGAAGGCAAATGAGTGGGCTGCTGCAAGAGAGATGAAACTAACAACCAGTGCACGTCTTTAGTGGGCTGAATTTACATGCATTCATAGTCTTTTACTTTCTCAGTTGAATTGCAGCCCACCCACCATTCTGTATCACAAACGTCTGGTGAAACTATCTGTTTCAACAGTGGTTTGTCAGGTAGCATTAGGGACTGCTGTTCAATGAAAAGAGTCAACAGCAGAGCAAGTTGACACAGAATTAGTAGATCTTGATCATGAAACCTTACAGAGTGATAATGGCACTTTGCAAGTGCCCCTGTGCTGATCACAGGCACCTGTATGGATACTGTAAAACTTCCATCATAAATATCTTCAGGTTTCACTGATTAACCCCTTATTTATAAGCACACTTAACTAGCAGCAAGCCAGGTCTGGCTGTCGAATTACACCAGCAATACTGAACAATCCCTTCTTTGTATTCTCAGACCATTCTCAAGCTGCTTATGTTTTATAGACATTTAGCATTAAGAATTAAGCTTTCCTCACCTTGAGGTGGCTAGTGAGTCAATTGTGTCTCCTGTGGATGACAAGGTTAGTCAGAGTCATAAAACAGTGTTGCTAGTATTGTTCTCCGATAAGAAAGAGATGTTTATGGACTATAGCTGCCACTGTCTTATCTGCATGCTTATGCACCATGGCTGTGCTGCCCAGGAGACATAACGCTGGTTACATTTCTCATTCTTAATCTCTGGCTACAACCAAGATGGCAACATACATACGACATTGTGAGGCATATCCCGGTGTTTGCTTGAACTGTCAGGTTCAAGGGATGTGCATGCAAGCCCACCATAATTGTGTGTACCCACCCCCAACCTAGTCACTGTCATTTTCTGTCCTGCACAGGGAAATTCTTGCTTGAGCATGAGTACAGCTCACCACATGATTGAAGGCCCTTGAAATGCACGATAACCAACTGGTTTGAGTGAACACAAGTAGGAATCCCATGCAGACCTTTCCTTTGCAAATCAGGCATGCTCTGTGGAGTTGAAGGTGGAGTTTGCGTGCATGCCACAGCTCCTCCCCTGGCAGAGTTTCATACTCATGCTCAGGCAAACACCTGAACACACCTATGGCCACTGTCATGTCACATACAGCTGGGGATTCAAAGTACTGCTGTTGTATATAGCAGAAATTAATCCTGTTTCACCCCCTGAATTGTTGGCTGACCTCCCAATATGAGTCAAGTGTTAGGCAAGTTATTCCCAGTGGAATCAAACCTGGCACCAGGGGGAATGCAACTGAAAATGGCATATTCACAGTGAGTGCCATGGATATCCTGAATTCAGTTTCCTAACAGGGAGAGATTTATGCTTTCCTGTCAAGAACATAATTTTTACGAGTATATATTCAGAAACCAATGGCTTTGAGTTTCATTGTGTTACAAGCATGGCCATGCTGCACTAAGAGTTAGGTGGGCTGCAATATTTGGGGACATTATTTGTTCATATAGATGTAGATCAATTTACTCAGGGACCTGAGATGTTCACTGTGAGCTCACCTTGCCTCATAGGAGAGCCAGCCCTGAATAAAGAGTGACATCAGGATTTGCTGCCCCTTTGGATCCTGCCATCTGAGGCTGTCACCTCACGTAGCCTCATGAGTGGGCTGGCCTTGATGTGAGGTCTTGTATATGTGTGATTCTCAGTGAGAACTTAAATATGTTCTTCTTGTATCCCTACTAGGTTTGTTGACACACACACACCCTTTTCAAATGCTGTCCATGGCTCTAGCATTTATTAATTGGAACTTTCATAATCTCATTATTATTCTATAACTACGTTCCTTAAGTGTTTGATCTATTTTTAAGCAACATTTTCTAGTTTGAGCCATCAGAATCCATATTAGGTTAATATCTTTATTAGGTCAACCAAAAATGTCAGAAAATAGTGTGCAAACTTCTGAGTTCTGCAGAACTCTTCATCAGGCTAGATGGTAAATAAGTGAGGAGAAGAGGGAGGGAGGGAGGGAGGGAGGGAGGGAGGGAGGGAGGGAGAGAATTGGCTGGTGGAAAAGCCATCTGTGTTTGTGTTGGGAGGAGTCTTAAGATGGAGGGTGGTAGAAGGAAGCAGGCATTCAACTGAGTGCCTGTGAGGCACTATGCAGGTTTCAGGTTGTACCACAGTCCACTGTGGCTGAATGTTTATGTGCTGAGAATGAGCCTAGCCTCCCCAGAGCTCTTATTCTCCTTTCCCGCCCCTCCCTCTGGTTCAGCTGTGAGGAGATTTGAACTGAAACTTCCAGTTTCAGTTAACCACAGTTTAGTGCTCTGTCCAAAATTGTGGATAATTTCAACCATGGTTTGTTTCAACATGCCAGCTTTGTAAAACTCGGTTTCAGATTGGCTTGTTTCAAATGAATCATAATTAAGATTAGCCACAACTTGTGTGGATCAGACGACACAGCAAACTGCAATTCAACAAAATTGGAAGTGAAAGATTCCCAACTCCTCTTGAAGGCCATCAAGGGGCAAAGAGAAGATGGATTGTGGAAGCAATAATGCCTGAATACAGCCAGCAAGCTGCAAGGCTCCAGGGCAATATGAAAAGCTCCATCTATGATGCCTGATGACCTGTGGTGGCTGGTGAATTCTACTTACCCACCAGAGTGGGGGGCAGCCAAACATGAAGGTGGCCTTCAAAGAGAATATCAGAAGCACACACAAACCTGTGGTACTCTTTTCGTAAGCGTGGATGGGTGAAATGAGCTCTCAAAGATCATTTTTAAGCCCTTGCAAAAGGTCACCGTGAGCTACATTCCAACACTGATTGCTACCTTCAAGTGCCCGTAAGCTCAATATGAGGCCTTGGCTAGATTGATAACAGGACATGGCTCCAAATAAATAGTGACCTATATTTAATAGAGAAGAGTGGCTTATAACTGGATTAGCTGCCAGGGCAAATGTAAAAGCTGTTATTGAGGTTTGGGGCTGGTCTCTCCTCCTCTCCCAATCTGTGAAGCTCTCTCTCACGCAAGACATTTATTACAGAAGGTCATATCTCTCTATCTCTCTCAGCCTCCCATTACAAACTAGAGAAGGTGACCAGCTTCCTCTTTCCTGCTCTTTTGCCAGACTCCTATGTTCAATCTATTCATGTAATGTCAGAGCCTGCAAGGGAACTGGGGGCATCAGTTACTGTCAGCAAGCCAGCTGGCATCTATACACATCCCCCCATCTCCAGCAGCTCATCAGAAGAAAGCCCCATTGATTTCAATGAGTTCTTTCACCTAAGTAAGACTGCATCCATTGATATGACATGTCCTCTGGGGCCTTTGAGTAGCATCGATAAAGTAAGGTGCCAGTAAATCATAACAGGCAATGTCATCTGGATTATTTTTGGTATTGACCAGCAATAAATTAGATTTTCTCTTAAAAGTAATAATTCAACAGGCATCACCAGACTGCTGAGGCATTCTTTGCTAGTCATTTGCCAGTATCCAGCCTATAACAAACAGTGTTGAATGATCCCACAGCCAGAAAACTTTATGGCTTATATATTTGTGTGTTTAAGGTGGATGAAAATGAAATGATAATGAATAAGCTAACATGATTTTATTCGTGCATATTTTAGTGCCCCCATAAAGAAGATAAAATACAATCAAGTCAGGCAAGTAATAAGATTACGGGGGAACTGGGATTTGGGTACTAAGTTCATGATGGGCTGTAAATTGTTTTTAACGTCTTAGGGGATAAAACCGTAAAATCTATAGTATGTGCGTGTTAAGCAGATGTATATACAATCACAAAGCACACACAAAACTGCCTAGTGCCTTAAGCCCTCTTCAAGCATTCTGTATTCACGTTAAGTAAACTCATGAAGGTGGGCAGCAGGAATGAGTGTGATAGCTCTGCACCCGCGGCTATCCTGATCACCCACCTGGAGAATAATCTCCTGAAGTAAGGAATTGCCTCTACTTGTAGAGGTTCGCTGGAACCCTGGAAAAATCAAAGTAGCAATACAACAAGTGCAAGGAAACTATTGCCTTTCGGACTTTGCTGAACTACAGTTCCCATCATCCCTATCCATTGGCCATGCTTGTTGGGGCTAACAGGAGTTGTAGTTCAGCAACGTTTAGAGGACCAAAGCTTTCCCACTCATAGAAGATGGATTTCCCAACCTCCTCTCCTCTGCAGCCCCATGTGCCCTTCCAAAGCCACTCCTCAGGGTTGGGTGGGGGCTCTGATTCTGAAACGTGGCACAGGTTAGAGCAGGAAGCTATCAAACCAGAGGAGGCGCCTTGCAGAAGTGTGAGTGCCTTTGATTACCATAAGCAACCTATTGGATATAAGCCATAACGTTGAAGGTACGGAAACCAAGCGTTACGAGTCAACCCACAGCATCACATCAGTTAGTCTGGAAACTGTCCTGTATTGATGCTTACTGCATTCATTCACAGTGGCTGACTATGTGAAAGGGAACAAATACACAAGGTGGTTTGAAAGCAGCCTGGATCCTGCATCCATGTTGTGTAAAAGGCTGCCCCTTTTGCTGTAGAGCAGGAAATGGTGCAGCTCCATGTTGAAGTCAGGGGGCTGCTTGAGAACTTAGCCGTGAAGCACATTTGATGAAGGCAGCGCTCACACTTTCAAATTGTTTAGAGGCCCTGACTTCAAATCTCACTTTGCTCTTCTTCATTTTAAAGACTGCATGCTGCCTATTATCTGATGCCTTCAATGTCTGTGACAGGCAGAAGTGAAACGATGGCAGTATTATACTGAGTATTGTACAAGTCTCTCTCTGGAAGGAGATTCTTTACTGACTCCGTCTAAAGTGCATTTGATATAATGCACCGGGGTGACTGTCTTTACTATGTCTTTATTATAGAGTCGCTCTAGGTATGCAAGGCACTAAATGGAGGGAGTAGAATGGGGTTTTTGTAATAGCATTCCAAAGACACAATAAATCTGCCTGTTTGGAATGTACTGTGGGGAGAACTGTTCGGCTTAGAGAAGTTCATTCTCGGTCTTGCCTTTTCCTTTTTTAAAAAAACAGCAGCTTTTCATTGCTCCCTGGAAGTTTTAGCCATTTAGACTCGGGTAGAATTAGGACTAATTTTAATATATATTAAAAATGCCGCTTTGAAAATGTGGTGCATAGTAGGTTGAGCATCCCTCCTTCCACGAGTAAAGAAGGTCTGAATTTAGTCATTTAGTTTAGCCATTTTATTCACAATCTGAGATGTAGTAAAAAAAATATAAAATTTAAATGGTGAGGTGATCTGTCATGGAAAAACCCCATTGAAGAAGATTACAGTGGTTACCCAGACTTCATTGCTGGTTTTGAAGGGGCCTAAAAATGTAGGTCCGCTGTTGCAGTTAAGTGAACATTTTTAGAAGCTTGCTGAGAACTGCCCCTGTCTTCTTTTCTTCTCCAGAAAAAGCAGCTGTGCAGGACTTAGATTCAGATCAGGGCTGAGGTGTGTGGAGAGGAGAGGGCATTAATATCTACCTCTGGTTATTAGGAGGTATAAGTAGCATTGCATTGTGGAGTGTTCCTCTTCAGTATGCCAGCCAGCCAGCCATGCCCTCTTCATAATGCTCCATTCTGACCCCCACCCCAGCCACCCACTCCCAAAACAATCAACCAGCGTTCCCTGGCCAATGGGCACGTTCAGCCCTTGCTGCAGATGTTTTGCAGGACATTACCTCCTTAGCGGTTTTCATAGAATCTTACAGTTGGTAGATGACCCCAAGCATGATCTAGTCCAACCCCTGCAATGCAGGAATCTCAGCTAAAGCATCCATGACAGATAGCCATCCAACCTCTGTTTAAAAACCTCCAAGGAAGGAGAGTCCACCACCTCTTGTGGGAGTCAGTTCCACTGCTGCTGAACAGCTCTACACTTCTGGAAACCCCTGAGGTTCCCCCAAGCATGCTGATACCCATGTCTTGTTTCAGCATAGCCAAATTTTCAGTACATAGCCATCATCATAATTCGTCACCCGAGTTTTCTATTTGCATGGTAAGATAGCAGGCCCAGCAAATGCTCTTAAGAGACATGCTCTGCTTAACTTCGGTTTTCTAGAGGAGGCCTTTGAAGCTGCTGTGCAATGTTGCTTCCATCATGGACGTAGAAACCATTTCTTCTCCAGCCACCTAAAACCTGAAATTGTGCCCCTGGCATCGTCCAACATAGTATGCACTGCCAGTGCAGGGTGCGTTTACGGAGCTGCCAATCCAGCACAATGCATGCTGTGCTGGTTTGCTTTCTGAGTGCTACTGCAAGGTATCAAGAAGTCCCACTTACGAAGGCATTCTGAAATCCAGCCAACAAGTCAGTGTTGGTAACCGGGTTAGGAGGCAGCAACCACACGAAGCTGTGAATGTTGGGAGATACAGGACAGAGAAGAGAATGCACTAATTCACACAGCACATAGTCAAACTATAGAATTCGGTGCTACAAAATGTAGCGATGGCCACCAACTCAGATGGTGTTAAAAGATCTTTAGATAAATTCAGAGAGGATAAAGCTGCCAATGGCTACTGGTCATGATGGCTGTGTTGTACCTCCACTGTTGGGGGCACTATGCCTCTGAATCAGTTGTTGGGAATTGGAAGCAGGGAGAGAGCTGTTGTCCTCAGGTCCTGCTTGCAGGCTTCCCGTAGACATCTGGTTGGCCACTGTGAGAACAGGAAACTATGTGGGCCATCATTGGCTTGATCCAGCAGGGTTATTCTTATGTTCTTATGGCTCGATCCTCATTGGCCTGTTACAGAAGCCCTAAAGTCCCCTTCAGTGGGTCTTGCCATCGAATCTTGCAGGCTCCAGTTGGATAGCTCACTCGGTAGAGCATAACAAAATAAAAAAATTCCTTCCAGTAGCACCTTAGAGACCAACTAAGTTTGTTCTTGGTATGAGCTTTCGGTAGAGCATGAGACTCTTAATCCCAGGGTCGTAGGTTTGAGCCCTGCGTTGGGTGAAAGGTTCCAGTATTACAGGGGCTTGGGCTAGGTGGCCCCTTCCAGTGCTACAATTCTATTATTCTATGTCACCAAAATATAATATAGGATAACAAATCTATCAGAAAAATAATAAACCAGGATTGTATCAAAGTGGCAATATAGGAGGGGGAGGGCTGTTTTTGACTAGAGAGGATTAAATAATTTTTCATAGCTGCCTGTCTGTGCAATAATGCCACGTAGTAATTGCCTTAAAGGTAAAGGTAAAGGACCCCTGACAGTCATTTCATGTCATTCTTTATTTAACGGTCATAGACCAGTAGATAAAAAGTCAAGTCCAGTAGCGAACGACTCTGGGGTTGCAGCGCTCATCTCGCTTTACTGGCTGAGGTAGCTGATGTTTGTCCGCAGACAGTTTTTCCAGGTCATGTAGCCAGCTTCTGACTGAGCCGCTTCTGGCGAAACCAGAGCAGCACACAGAAACACCGTTTACCTTCCCACCGGAGCAGTACCTATTTATCTACTTGCACTTTGACGTGCTTTCGAACTGCTAGGTTGGCAGGAGCTGGGACCGAGCAACGGGAGCTCGCGCCATCGCGGGGATTCGAACCACAAGCCCTAGGCTCAGTGGTTTACACCACAGCACCATGAAATGAATTCAAACGTTCATCCCATGGTGTGCTTCAGAAGAACGTGTCCACCATTTTCCGTGGTGGGTCTTGTCACAAATCTTGGCTTGGTACAAAATGGTGTGAACCAAAGTGAGGCTGCACCAGTTCACAGGATAACATCTGTCTGCTGAGTTATTTGAATTAAAGCCACACATTTCCCTGAAGAATCATTCCAAAAACAATGCTGATATATCCTGTATCCCCTACTGTACCCTCAAGTTAATAAACAACCCATGCTAGAGTTGAAAAAGGTGGCTCATGTCACAGAAGCCATAGTTTTGATATAGTGAAACTAGGAAAGCAATAAATTTCACATGATGTGGAAAGTGTGCAATGAAAGATTGATTTTTATAACCTCCTAAAATATGGGTTTAGAGTCTGGGTATCACACCTTCTCTCATATATATATATATATATATATATATATATATATATATATATATAAATTTGTATTTTAAAAAAATTAAATATATATACTATTGACTCAATGTAAGTAGATTCTACATTCAGTATTTTTATTAAGAAAGCATATATTTCCTCTTATAGCTACCAGATTTTTATATTACAACAGTGTTAATTCAGAAAGACACTGAGAACTGAAATGTACACAATAAATGACAGCAGTTTTGATTGTAAAATTAATATTTTTCTTCCCCTGGATTATGTATTTCTTTTCTAGAGATTAAACTGGATTATGAAGATCTGAATATAATGTACATTGCACTGATGAATGCTGTGGAGATCTTTTTAATTTGCTGTATTTTAATATACTGTTTAATTTTATCAATAAATTAGTCTGTAAACACCTCAAAATGCCTCAGCCTAATGACAAATACGGAAGAAAATACTCCAATTAACTGCGGTTGGTAAAATATGAATGGTGGCTCAAGAATATCAGCTCAGTTTATAAATCGCTGAAACCAAAGCATTGGTAATGGTATGTTGGTTGACTGATAAATCCTGGCAGCAGTTGTATGGTGACAGTTTGAATCCACAGTCACAAAGCTCAACGTCATGTGAAGTGTTATTGGATAGCGCCACCGAAGCCTAGAAATGCAAGATGACTGAATGCTCAAATACTCCCATACAAAAGTCACCCTGTTCATACAATGCTAGCTGGGAGAAAGGTTCTGGCATAGACTGCTCTCTGACATACTAGGTTTGATTATGCAAGGAGTTTGCTAGCATTTGTTCTAGCTTTGCTGGGGTGCCAATGCTCCAGTTGGCCATGTCATTGATGCTTAAAGGTAAAGGTAAAGGGACCCCTGACTATTAGGTCCAGTCGTGTCCAACTCTGGGGTTGCGGCGCTCATCTCGCATTACTGGCCGAGGGAGCCGGCGTACAGCTTCTGGGTCATGTGGCCAGCATGACAAAGCCTCTTCTGGCGAACCAGAGCAGCACACGGAAACGCCGTTTACCTTACCGCTGGAGCAGTACCTATTTATCTACTTGCACTTTGACGTGCTTTCGAACTGCTAGGTGGGCAGGAGCTGGGACCAAGCAATGGGAGCTCACCCCATCGCGGGGATTCGAACCGCCGACCTTCTGATCAGCAAGTCCTGGGCTCTGTGGTTTAACCCACAGTGTCACCCGCATCCCTGTCATTGATGCTTACCAGAAGGTAAAAGGGGTGATATGGTAGAGAGGTTGGCAGAGTGCAAATGCACTGGCAGGAAAGCCAGAATGACTGTGCTGGTGCACTCACACTGCGCTGACCTCCCTGTCATTTTGCTGCTCCTCCACTGCCTTCTAGTAAGCAGCAACAACGCAACTGACTGGAGGTCAGCTGTGCCCTATGATGCTTCTGATCCAAAGGCCCCCAGTCCTCCATGGGGGTCTGATCCATAGACACCCCCCCACACAGAGAGAGAGAGAGTTGATAGAACTGGCCCCCATCTCACATTTTGGCTAGAGTGAGCCAACAAAGCCACATAAAGCCAAACTCGGCCAGATGGGCGGGGTACAAATAATAAATTATTATTATTATTATAAACTAGAGAAGAATACAAGGGGCATTCACATTCTTCAAACACATTAAACTATATGCACTTTCAACGGACCTGATCCAGTTTTAGTCATCTCCATGAGTATAATTTTTTAAATAATATTTCAATCCCACAGTGCAGTCACACTACTGTCTTCTCTGCAGGCTGATTGCTATTGCTTAGTAGGAGGGAGAGGGGGAGGAACAAGTCAGCAAGTAGGTTGGTATGGTGCAAACACATCAGCGGGAGTACAGAATTGGCTCCATACATCAGACTTTATGGGTTTGCAGCTTAAATTGGGCCCAGCCATATACTGGCAGCCAGGTGCCTTGGCAACCTCCTATTCTTAGGTTTGGCATATAATCTCCTGCCTGCTTAGGTTCAGGAAGCTTGCTGTGTCATGTGATTTTGGATTATACGCTGGTACCCTACCCGCAATATGGCTGCAGATGAAGTTCTGCAGTGCTCTCTACGTCAAAAGATGTCTCCAGTCAGTTCAATAATACTGAGACTTATATTATGGTGTGGATGGAAATAGTTTTCCCATTTGCATCCATGTCAGTGGGCCACTTGTGAGACTTTTGCTGTGTAGATGTTTCCTTTTCTGGATTGGGGTCTCTGTGTTGTTGCTTTAATTATTCCTCATGGAGTTGCAGAAAGGAGGGACGGTGGCTGGACTGAATTCTTACTAAGATGCTCCATTATTATTATTATTATTATTATTATTATTATTATTATTATTAGTTTATTTGTTTATTTAAAAGTTCCCATTGGCTTTCTTGAAAACAAATGGCTAGACTACAGATAAACCCACACTTTGAGTTGTGTTTACACTCCCACTGAGATAGATGACCAAGAAAAGGGTCATTAGCACTTATCAAGAATGCAAGCTTTTGTAGAAACCTTCACAGCCAAAATTGCTCTTTTTTTTCTGCTTCAGTGCTTAAACTGCACCACTGGCAAGAATAATCAAGGACAAGATAACCCCTTTTAATTAGTGCAATTAACTAGAATCTCTACAATGCTCATTTGGCTTATAATAACCAAGTAATTTAAAATTAGTCTTCTCCTAGATAGAAGTTATAATTGCCCCCTACAGTTTCTTTTTCAGTAAAGTCAATCCATTAAGAAAAGAGTGGGGAGTGATCCCCATGTGGTACAAAAAGGCGAGGAAAAAAGGAAAGGAGAAGAAAGTAAGGCTATGGAGCATTGTGCCAAAGTACCACTCATCAACCAAAAATATTAAGAAATAATCCCGTGTCATAGCTCTTAAAATTGGTGGTGTAATTCAAGAAGTGTATCAGTGCATTTCAACCATTTCAACCACACAATTTTGGATTCAGTTGTATTTAAGGCTGCAGTACAGATGTCATATATAAAAACAGAAGAGCCCTACTAGATCAGCCCACAGCCCCATCTAGTCCAGCATCCTGTTCTCACAGTGGCCAACCAGATGCCTAAGGGAAGCCCACCAACAGGGCCCAAGCACAAGAGCCCTCTCCCCTCCTGCGGTTTCCAGCAGCTGGTCTTCAGAAGCATGGCTGCCTCCAATTGTGAAAACAGAGCATAGCCCTCATGGCTAGCAGCCATTGATTTGTCCAATCCTCTCTATAAATCATCTATGTTGGTGGCCATCACTGCCCCCTGTGGGAGTGAGTTCCATAGATTCTTCTTTTTCTTCTTTGGTGATCACTCGTAGCCGAGTAAGATTGTCTTCCATAAACATGGTTTTAACAATGAGTCCATAAGTGACTGTGGAGGCCAATTCTGAATCCACACGTCCTTCCACAGTGGGGACATTGGTTTCCGGGCGGGAGTTGATCACGGTGTGGATTTGCCAAGCGTGCCTTCCTCTTAGCACGTTTCTCCCTTGTGTCCTGAGTTCAAGTGTCTTCAAAGCCCATGACACTTTCGGTAAAGGCTGTTCTCCAATACCAGTGCAGAGTGGACTCCAACCAATGGAAGTAGCAATGGGGAAGGGTTGAGGTTCAGTGATAGAGCATCCACATTGCATATAGAGTATCCCAGTTTCAATCCCTAGAAATTTCAGCTGAGCTGGGAAAGACCCTTGCCTGAAGTCCTAGAGAATGACTCCCAGTCAACATAGACAATACTGAGCCAGACAGACCAATTGTCTGGCTTGGTATAATGAGTCAAAAAGGATGTTGTCAACCATCTGCAGAGCTATCAGATACCAGCATGTACCAGCAGTGGGCAAGCCCACTGATTCTCTGATATCTCTGGATTTGAGCCAATGAAAGGATAGTTTCATTAAAACAGGGATGTGCAGAAGGTAGATCCTTATCTAGCAGCAGATCTCTCTGCCGTAAGGTGGCCATGCCCAATTGTTTTAAAACAGTAACAACTAAGACACTTTATTTTCTCAGTTAGGCTGATAAAATTAATTTGGGTTTGGGGGATGAAGCAGGAGTGGACTGACAGTGGTTCTCCAGGATTTTAGACAAGGGCCCCATTTGGAGAGTCTGGGGATTCAGCCTAGTTTAACTTTCTAGCTTGAGAACAGGCTGGAAGTTACAGTGTTCCTTAATTCTCAGTGTACATTAAATTCACATTTCTCTGAATTTTACACTACAGCTCTCCAGCTGAGTAACGTGTACAAAAATGCATATACTAAAAGTATTTCCATCAGCAAATATGTTTCAACATAGACAGGAGTTCAATGAGAATAATTTTAGCAGAAACTTCGTACCGTGGGTGGGTAATGTAAAATGCTTTTTTGAAAAAGAAAGTAATCATAATAGATTTCCAAAAAGCAAGGAATTCTTTATTTCAACCAGGTCTCCACTGACTATCTGTTGGGCGAATCTTTAGATGCAACAGTAAGGGGGAGGGGGACCCTAAGAAATACATCATATTTGAACTGGGCCAGCATAAATCACTTTTTCATGATATACCATTCATAACTTGATTCATTGATTCATCTTTCAACGAGACAAGGTCAGTAGAAATAAAATGATTCAGTTTCTTGCCTGCTGGAGGAAGCAACTTAAACAACAAATTCATCTTCACATCTAACCTCATGGAATTTCACATACACATACAAGCTGAGCCTAGAAATAGACTTTGGAATATATCTGTGCACTCCGTAATATTAGCAGGCACTGCAAAATAATGGCATGGGCTTGAAAATAAAGTGAGGAAATGACCTAAGCCAACAGAACTTTGCTATCATATATCATATCATATCATATCATATCATATCATATCATGCTAAGAGCTCTGCAGCTAAAGTTCTGGATGATAAATTGAAGCACACAAGTCTTTCACTACTGTCACTTAGCTACTAACCCAGTGGTGCTGTCAGGGCTGGGCTTTGTGCAGACCAACTTTTGTAGTATACAAAACAGTAAGTATTGGCATCTAAATAAATGTCTGTCTTCCTTGACCATTAAATCTGGGGCCTGAAGGACCAGAACTTGGGGACGTCCAAAGCAGCTCAATTTTGCAAAACTCAGAACAGAAAAAGGAAGAACTTTTTTTGCAGAGTATATTGTTAAACTATGGAATTGAATCCCATATGTTGTAGTGATGGCGACCAACTTGGATGGCTCGAACAGAGGATTAGATCAATTTATGAAGGATGAGACCATCAATTTCTACTATGCAGAATAGCTATATATTATTACTGTCACTGTCAGAAGCAGTATCTCTCTGAATATCACTTGTTGGGAATTCCAGATGGGAAGAGTCAGCTTGTGGGCTTCCCATAGACATCTGGTTGGTCACTTTGAGGACAGGATGTTACACTAGTTGGGTCTTTAACCAGATCCTGGAGGTTTCTTCTCATGCTCTTACCCAGTTGCACCATTGCCACAATCTGTGGATCATTTGAGATCTCCTCTCTTGCTTTCCCTACCATTTTCGGCCACAGGGGGCTTTGTGATGGGCCATTAGTCACTTCATTAACTTTGTCTTTCGGGTACCATGAGACTCACAGGGGGGGGGGGGGTTGCTGCAAAAGATTACCTCTCTGGAAACGTGTTGACTTTAAAGGGAACACACAGGGAAGGTAATTGATTTGTAACTATCTATTGATGGCCGTGATATGTGTTACTTGAAAAAGAAAAGTATGGGGGGGGGGGGACGGAATAAAGATTTGTGCAAAATAAAACCAATGGAAGTGGAACAGAAAATACCGGTTGAAAATGCAAATGCATGTCAGAATGGATTGATGTACATCCCTAGTCTCAGGGCAGAGCAGTCAGACACCGGTCTTGTGCATATCTCAACTTAATAAGCTGAGATATGTACATTCAAAGCAGGCCAGTATATCATGGTAGCACCTTTGCTAAATAATTTGGTACTGATGAAATGTGAACACTTCCAGCACTCAGTAACCTTTAAAACCTCTCATTTCTTTGGTCTGTAACTGTGCTCTAGGCAAAGACATAAAGAACTGGTTCAAAGGTTTCTAATGGTTGTATAGAAAGAGCACACATCAGGGTCTTTCCCCCCTCTTTTTTCTTTTCTTTCTTTCTTTCTTTCTTTCTTTCTTTCTTTCTTTCTTTCTTTCTTTCTTTCTTTCTTTCTTTCTTTCTTTTTTTTCCAAACAGACATACAGTGTTTTACAGGGAGAAGATATTTCCCTGTAACAACTTAATGGTCACCCCAAAACCAAAGTAATCCCCCAAAAGAGGTCATTTCCTTTGAAACCCACAGACTGGGACTATGTTAAATTTAATTAATGTATCAACCTAGGCGGAGGGTCAAGCTTGATGTGCCATGTTTGATGTGATCAGATTTCTCAATGCCTTTTTCTTTGCTTAAATACAATTTTCAGGAAAAGGAGTGGGAGCCATGGCAAGGGAAGGGAAGAGTTAACTTTTCCATTGGGGTGCTTCCCTTAATTGAAGCACCCCTCCCCAAAATGCTCTTAGCCCCTATTGGAAGGAGAGGTGGAGAAGAAACAGATAAAATGTGCATGTGTGCTTGTACATGTATGACCCAACATGTTAAGACTGTCATGTCTACTAACCCTGATGGTTATGGTCGAAGGCAATATGCTTCTGAATACCCGTTGCTGGAAACTGCAGAAAGGCAGAGCGCTATTGTGCTCAGGTTCTGCTTGGATGTTTCCCATAAGCACCTCGTTGACCACCTTCAGAACAGGATGGTGAACTAGATGGGCAACTGATCTGATCCAGCAGGCTCTTCCTATTCTCACATTGCAGTGGGGAGTGCTGCTGCTCAGGATCCCACCCAGTTTGTTCCATCATCCTGATTTTCTCATTTTGTCTCTTCCAGCCATCCAGTAACATTCCTAGCAATTGTGTACCCTCAGTCCTCATTGGATTGTTTCTGCAGTGTTCCAGTCTGAGGGTTTCACCAGCTAAATATTTTGTTTGTTTGTTTGTCTATTTGTATGTTACTTCTGCAAAATTCAGGGATCCCCCAAAATGCTGGTTGCTCCCTTTTGTGTGGCAGAAGCGTCACTTTGGCTACAAAAGCAGTGGAACTCGCAGCCTGAACATCAGAAATCAACAGAATGGTTGAGGTCAGAGATTTTTCAATGCCTGCCCATTCAGTTTCCTTTCAGGTCCACGTACTGAGTGCATAGCATTAGCAAACACCATATCCCCACCTCCATGAATTGTTTTCAAGATAGGTAACTCAATCATTTTGGGGGTAGGGGGAACCATAGCTCAGTAAGTAGTGGAGAACATGCTTTGCATGGGAAAGGTTTCAAGTTCAATCCCTACCATGTCCAGGTAGGGATGGCCAAGACCCATATATGAAAACTTGGACAGTCATTGCCAATCAGTATGCACCAGGCACTGCCACCAACTCTAGGGGGCCCAGCACCCACACCGCAGAGCCTCCAACACAATTTCTGGTACTTCATGAGGCCCCAGAAGTAGCATCCGAGGCCTCCCAAGTGCCGCTGTGGTGCGCACGATGTAATGTGATTTCATGATGTCACATGAGATCACGGGTGTCATTCAGCACCCATAATCTGTGGCCCAAGTCGGCACCCCTGGCACCAGGGAGAGCAACCTGCCAAAAATGGTTGCACTCAGAGGCGAAGCAAGCCCAGGTGGTACCCGGGGGCGGAATTTTTTTTGTCACCCCCCACCACATTAATTTAATTTTTTTTTAAAAAAAAATAAAAAGTGTCACCCTCCTCTGATGGTGCCATTTTGCGAGGTGTGGGGGTTTTGTGTGTGTGTGTGTGTGTCTATTATCTCTTTTTTTTCAATAAAGTTAAAATAATAAAAAATAATAAAAAATGATTAAAAAAAATTAAAAAATTAAAAATTAAAAAGTGTCACCCCCCTCTGATGGTGCCACTTTGTGAGGTGTGGGGGGTTGTGTGTGTGTCTATTATCTCTTTTTTTCAATGAAGTTAAATTAAAAAAAAGAAAAAGAAAAAAAGTTGTTGTTTTTTAAAGTGTCACCCCCCTCTGGGGTGGAACCCGGGGCGGCCCGCCCCCCGCCCCCCCCCGTTGCTACGCCCCCGGTTGCACTTCAGCCCCAGCCAGCCTGGCCAATGGTTAGTGCTTATTTTTCTGAGTCATGCAGAGTGCTGCAACGGTTTTGCCATCAAAGCCCTATTCATTAAGACTCCACAAACAAGACTTTGAAGAGGACTCTTTACTTGCAGGATGGCAACTATTAACAAGCAGCAGTATTCACGCATATCAAGTCAAATGCAGGGTGTTTCTCTCCCTTGAGCCCAAGAGAGGGTCTTCTTGCTTCTAAAACCCCTTTGAAGCAATCCACAAATTATAGCTTGTCTGTCCGCAGCAACTCCTCCAGGCAGTGTGTTCTTGGAGATTCCACACTTTACAAAACAATGGCAGAAACAACCAGCCAACCTCCAATTTCCACCCCTCCTATCTAAGACACGCACACTCAGTCAGTCACATTTAAATGGAGTTAACCAATTAACACGGGTTAATAGGGACACAGGTGGCACTGTGGTCTAAACCACAGAGCCTAGGGCTTGCCCATCAGAAGGTCGGCGGTTCGAATCCCCGCGACGGGGTGAGCTCCCATTGCTCGGTCCCTGCTCCTGCCAACCTAGCAGTTCGAAAGCACGTCAAAGTGCAAGTAGATAAATAGGTACCACTCCGGTGGGAAGGTAAACGGTGTTTCCGTGCGCTGCTCTGGTTCACCAGAAGTGGCTTAGTCATGCTGGCCACATGACCTGGAAGCTGTCTGCAGACAAACGCCAGCTCCCTCAGCCAATAAAGCGAGATGAGCGCCGCAACCCCAGAGTCGTCCGCAACTGGACCTAATGGTCAGGGGTCCCTTTACCTTTTTAACCAATTAACAAGGGGATGATTCATGATTTCTGTGACCTTAATAGGAGTCACAAGATTTTGCAGCTGTTTTACCTTACCTTACCTTACCTTACCTTACATAGGTTCTCTTTTCCCCAGTACAACTTATTCTTTGTAAAATACATTTTCTAACAAATGCAGTACCAGGAAAAATATGAACATATGGGAGTTATAGTCTGCAGAGCCACAGGTCAAGCAACCCTTGTATATACAATACAGAGCTAGGTGAAGAATTGGCCTGGCTGGCTCAGTACAGAACTATTTCTTATGTTCCTGTGATGGTTTGTTGTTGTTGTTCAGTCGTTCAGTCATGTCCGACTCTTCGTGACCCCATAGACCAGAGCATGCCAGGCACGCCTATCCTTCACTGCCTCTCGCAGTTTGCCCAAACTCATGTTAGTAGCTTCGAGAACACTGTCCAACCATCTCATCCTCTAGTCGTCCCCTTCTCCTTGTGCCCTCCATCTTTCCCAATATCAGGGTCTTTTCTCAGCCATGTTTTCTGCGTCTAATTTAGAGCTTGTGTTTAATATTTGTTGTTTGTATCTGGTATGACATGCTCAATAAAACTAACGCAGCAACCATCTGGCTGTTATTTCATTCTTTCTCTGTATGAAAGAGCTGTTCTGTTCTTCATTATCCAGCATGGAAAATTTCCCTGTACAAACAGCAGAAAGGATAACAACTGCTAGTAAATATTTGGTGCTAAATCCACATGAGCTTTTTTCTCCTCCTTCTCCCACAGGAAGAAGAAGTGGAGTCATTGAAACTGCAACTAAATCGCAATTTGGAGCATGTGTGGATATTCTTTCTCATGTGTTATATATGAGGAGCTTGTGGCTAAATCAGGGGAAATTCAGCAATAAACTGCTATATTCCTTAGGAGAAATGCAAAGCAATGTTCCGTTCCTAGATTTTCACTGGCTTATGTCTGATGCAAAATTCATAGCAAATTTGGAGGCAGATTTTTTTCAGGTGGAGTGTAAGGAAGTGATCCTGTAGCAAAATCCACCACGATGAGCAGAGTTAGAATCCAGTGGATCTCTGGATGATGTGTGAAGTTAAGCTGAGGCAGAAGTTGCAGAAGGTTTACAGAAAGAAGCAACAACAATTGGGTATATTTGCATTTTTCCCTGTACAAAACTAAAGCATTTATTGTTGAACATTCCACAAATATACCAAATAGTAACATATTATTTTCTACCTTGTAAGTTATAAATGATACTCCAATGGATTCCAATGTCAGCAAGGCTAGGACGGTGGAGGTTTCTATAGTGGCAGGGTGAGTTCCTATGGACTTTCTACAACGATGGACATCACTTTCTGGCTTTGGAAAGTATGAGCCAAAATGTCATATTGCCCCTGGGACATATGAAGAATGTAAGTAGCTTGGTGAGGTGAAAGTAAAGAGGCTTGAGTAAAGAGACATTATTCCTGGCAAACTTGCATTTATTCGCTGTGGAGGTATAGTAGTACCTTGGAAGTCAAACGGAATACGTTCCGGAAGTCCGTTCGACTTCCAAAACGTTCAAAAACCAAATTGTGACTACTGATTGGCTACAGGAAGCTACAGGAAGCTCCTGCAGCCAATCAGAAGCTGCGGAAGCCCCGTCGGATGTTCGGCTTCCAAAAGAATGTTTGCAAACTGGAACAATCACTTCCGGGTTTGGGGCGTTCAGGAGCCAAAACGTCCAAGTTCCAAGACATTCAGGATCTAAGCTGTGTCTATGGTTTTTATTTTTTATTAAATTTTTTTTTAAAAAATAAATATGCTTCCATTTTATTTTCATTGCATCATTTTGCTGCTGTTTTCTTTGCTGTCCTGGGATCCTCTGGGATTAAAGGCAGGATAGAAATAATAATAATAATAATAATAATAATAATAATAATAATAATAGGATTAGTAAAATAGTTTTCTTCCAATGCCTGAAAACAGTTCCCATCCCATCTCTCTCTCCGCAAAACATCCTCTTGGTATATGTTTACAATTCATAGAAGATAAATTCTGCCACAGTGGGCCTATTTCATTACCACTATTCCTTGATGTGCCATCATCTTGAAGGAGGGTGGGTGGAAATCCTCCAGGCTACGCTCAGAAATATGTGTGCTAACATTGTCGTCCAATTATAACACATAGTGGGGTAGTAAGATTAAACAAAAAAGGAAATTAACTGTTCAATTAATTCACAAATCATCTGCACAGTCTTTTATTTAAAATGAATTTTATTACCGCCTCCTTCTGTGTTTAATTTCGTTGTAATAAATAGCCACCTCTCAAACACTGCGAAAGGAGAAATGTTTCAAGAAATGCAGCACCAATTGCTGGATCCATCAGAAGATCAGTGAGAAAGGAATGGCAGGGATTTAGAAGGGATAAAAACCACAAACTATTGGTTGTGTCCAGCAAAGTCATCCCATTTGCACAGCCCCTGCTGATCAGATTTATTGGGTGGGGGTGGGGGTGGGGGTCACAGAGAAGGGAGAGGGAGGGGAGGTTCCATTCTGGATGCCCCTGCATCAACAGCTTGGATGCCACAAGTGAAAATGGTCCTGTCTTCAGTGACATGGTAGGATGCGGCTGTTAATGGCTACTAACCATGCTGGCTATGTTCTGCCCTGCACCCTTCTCAAATCAGCTCAGCATGGTAGGGAGAACCTCCAGAGCAGAGTGCAGGGGCAGAAGAGAGGAGATTGTTCCATCTAGTAATCAGAAATGCTTGTAGTGATGGAATAATAATAAGAAGAAGAAGAAGAAGAAGACTCTTGAGAGTCCCATGGACTGCAAGAAGATCAAACCTATCCATTCTTAAGGAAATCAGCCCGGAGTGCTCACTGGAAGGACAGATCCTGAAGCTGAGGCTCCAATACTTTGGCCATCTCATGAGAAGAGAAGACTCCCTGGAAAAGACCCTGATGTTGGGAAAGATGGAGGGCACAAGGAGAAGGGGATGATAGAGGACGAGATGGTTGGACAGTGTTCTCAAAGCTACCAACATGAGTCTGACCAAACTGCGGGAGGCAGTGGAGACAGGAGTGCCTGGCGTGCTCTAGTCCATGGGGTCACGAAGAGTCAGACACGACTAAATGACTAAACAACAACAACAACAACAACAACAACAACAACAATTTATTATTTATACCCTGCCCCTCTGGCTGGGTTTCCCCAGCCACTCTGGCCGGCTTCCAACCGAATATTAAAAACAATACAGCATCAAACATTATAAACTTCTCTAAACAGGGAAGTTGTCTTTTAAAAGTAAAATAGTTGCTTATTGCCTTGACGTCTGCTGGGAGGGCGTTCCACAAGGCGGGTGCCACTACTGAGGAGGCCCTCTGCCTGTTTCCCTGTAACCTCACTTCTCGCAGTGAGGGAACCGCCAGAAGGCCCTCGGAGCTGGACTTCAGTGTCCGGGCTGAACGATGGGGGTGGAGATGCTCCTTCAGGTATACAGGTATATCACCTTAGTACAATGCTGAACCCTGCTGGGAGTCATTTCTAAATTTACAAGTAGCATATTTGGGCTGCTTGTTTGGCATAGAAACCGCATCAACAAATAAAAGACATAATTTGCAATTACCATGCAAACCTTAGTAATCTTTTCTCCTCTTTTTTGGAGATGCAAAAGTGGCCACCCAAAGCCAAATGAATAGCCCTAATGCATCCAGCCAGATGTTTTGTACAGATTTAGTTCTCCAATCGCAGGCGTAGTCAGTTCATTCCTTGGCTTCAATGAAACACAAGACAGCCCTTTTTAATTTACGATTATCTAGCACTTTTTTTATATATAAAAAGCAAATCCCTTTGGCTAAAGAATTAAAAACAGCCAGTGTACCCCGTGCTTTATAAGAAACAAGTAACTAATAATAAAAAAGCTGTGCAATGAGCAGAATGGCAATTTCCTTGTGGAGGGGGGCGGTGGGAGGGTGCTTCCATTTTCGGCAAGCAAGGCTCAGCGATGCCAACAGAGAATATAAATAAGGAAAATCAAATCCCCCCCAATGCATGCGAGGAAAGTTGGCCTTATCAGATAATGAACTGGCTTTTAGTGATGAGAATGGTAATAGTGCCATTAGCAATGCTGATAACACTGACAATAGCCATTTGCTGGAGACTGAGCCTCTCTTGCTTTGCAGCTGGTAGGAGAAAAGGCAAATACATGGCAAATGCCATCATGAACTGTTGAGCTTTTATTAAGGACCTGATTTTGAAGTAGCTGCTAGCAGCACTGTAGCAGAAGAGGGACGGGAGGAGGGACAGCTCAGTTCTAGTATAAGCAATGATGTCATCTGCTTGAGTGCAAGGATAATTGATAATAATAATAATTTATTATTTATACCCTGCCTGTCCCTTGCTCTGGCAAACAGATGAAGTGATATAAATTAAAAAAAATTAAAAATTGTCCAGTAGCACCATAGAGACCAACTAAGTTTGTTCTGGGTATAAGCTTTCGTGTGCATGCACACTTCTTCAGATTTCGTGCATGCACACGAAAACTTATACCCAGAACAAACTTAGGTGCTACTGGACAATTTTTTAAATTTCTTTTATTTATTTCGATTGCGTGAGACCAACATGGCTACCTACCTGGATGAAGTGATAGTGAGGCCTCCAAGTGTTACTGTTGTTTGTGACATATTGGTGATGGGGAAACCAGAAAATGAGGCCCACTTATTTTTCTGTTACCTATCGTGGAGGCAATCCTATGGCAAGATCCACCGGGATGAGCAATTTAGGATGTAGCAGATCTCTGGGCTCAGCTGGTGTTGAACCCCCAACCCCAACCCAGGCAAAGATATGCCGTAACTTGCACAGGCTAGCTCAGTTGGGGCTTCCTCGGTTCCTTCAGAGGGAGTACAACCCCATCCAGAACCAATGAACTCCCCAGGTCTGCCAACTTTCACTCTGGGATTTGATCCTTACATTTTGTGTTCTTGCTGCACCTCTACATTCTGCACAGCAATCCATGAAACCATCCAAATCCTAGAGATCTTTTAAAATTTTTCATTCTCCAAAAAATCCTGCCCTTCGTTTTACAGATGGAAAATGGTGCTTCAATCTACAATCTATTAAGGGAGGTAAAAGAATTGGGGAGAGGGTGGCACTGTGGTCTAAACCACCGAGCCTCTTGGGCTTCCTGTTTGGAAGGTCAGTGATTCGAATCTGCACAATGGGGTGAGCTCCTGTTGCTCTGTCTCAGTTTCTGCCAACCTTGCATTTCGAAAGCACACCAGTGCAAGTAGATAAATAGGTACTGCTGCGGTGGTAAGGTAAACGGCATTTCCGTTTGCTCTGGCTTCCGTCACAGTGTTCCGTTGTGCCAGAAGCGGTTTAGTCATGCTGGCCACATGACCTGGAAAGTTGTCTGTGGACAAACACCGGCTCCCTTGGCTTGAAAGCAAGATGAATGCTGCAACCCCATAGTCGACTTTGACTGCGTTGAGGCCCAAGGGGTCCTTTACCTTTACCTTTACCCTAACAAGGGAACTTCTTAAAAATATGGTTCTATGTGCATGAATTATTGTACCCAGAATTTATGGTCTTGGAATGGAATTTGAAGTCAAATTCTAGTACCTTTCCTCTATATCATTGCCAGGAGCACAAAATACCTCATTTCTATTTTACCCTTTGCCTGTTTACTTATTTAAAATTCTGCCCAAGGGTCCTCAAGGCAGTTAACAGATAAAACAACAGAAGCAGCAATAACATATAACAATGCAAACGAAGCACAGAGACATAGAAAGCTGCCTTACACCGAGTCACACCATTGGTCCATCAAGGTCAGTGTTGTCTACACTTGCTGGTAGCAGCTCCTCAGGGTGACAGACAGGGAGTCCTTCCCATTCCTACCTGGAGATGCCACAGATCAAACCTGGGACTTTCTGCATGCAAAGGAGATGCTCTGCCATTGAGCTATGGCCTTTAACAGCAGCAAATAAGCAAGCAAACAAATAAATAAGGCACCAACAATCAGATCTGTTCAAAAGCCTGGCACAATAGCGAATGATTTTTATTTCATTGTATCCTTATAGGGTGTTTACACATTTTAAGCAGGGGTGGACAGATAATAATTATAATAATACCTTTATTGTCAATGTACAACCTGTGTACAATGAAATTAACCGAGCCTCCCTCCCCCCACAAACACTCAATCTCATTGCACTCTGTGTGCTTGTCGCACAACACACTACCTTGCAAGTCACTTTCACTGCGTTATTTTCCATTCAGCAGCCTAACAGCCCACGGATAGAAACTGTTTTTTAGCCTGTTGGTACGACTAATTATACTTCTATATCTCCTGCCCAAGGGTAGAAGATTAAAGAGGTGCTGGCCGGGGTGTGAATCGTCCCTGAGAATTTTTCTCGCTCTCCTAAGGCAACGATCCCTTGCGATGTCATCTAGCGGGCTCAGGGGACAGCCCATGATATCATGTGCTGTGTCCACCACCCTCTGTAAAGACTTTTTGTCTATGGCTGTCAAGCCAACATACCACACTGTGATACAATATGAGAGGACACTTTCTATTGTGGACCGGAAGAAGGAGGTCATCAATTGTTGTTTAACATTGTTCTTTCGCAAGACCCTGAGAAAATGGAGTCTCTGTTGGGCCTTCCTAACCACCTGAGTTATATTGTTTTTCCAGAACAATCTATTTCTCGTCTGTATCACTTTCATATGTGCTCATTCATACGTCTGTTCCATACTGGATCTGCATTAATCTGCAAAATAACAACAACAGCAAGAATGTTTTCATAAACATCTAAATCCATACTTAAATCCATATTTCTAAATGCAGTTTATCTATTAAAAATATGCATGTTAATACATTTCTTTAGGGCTGAGAATTCTGTTACAAAATTCAGAGAAATGCAGAAACTGAAGCACCTGGCCTTTAGTCTATGAGGTGTGGATCAGGTCATTTTGTATGGAATTCATGGAGAACACATCCCTGGAATATCCCTAGTGTTAAGAGGAGTAGCATGCAGAGTGAATCCAAGGGACAACAAAGCCATTGAACTGTAGGTAGTCATTCATCTCTATTCCTCTTCTACCATTTCACTGAATTCCACTTAAGCAAATCATACCAGGAGCCTGTTAGGCCTTAATAGCATTGCCTTCTCTACCGAGATTAGTTATTTATTAACTATGCTATGGTACCATCTTTGTAAATCATAATCTGTCATAATCTTGCCTCTAGCCTCAGTTATCAACAGATTTAACAGAGGCAGCTCTGTTGGTGTAAGGAACACTATTATCTGCTGACATTTACCTACTATCCTGCCACACAAAGATACAGCCCCATTAATTTATAATCTACGATACATAAAATATACATGCAAAGAATAAATGATGGGCTTTAAAGGCTGGCGTTATAATTTACAGGTGCTGCTAGGTTAATCAAAGCCAGAGTCTTTTTTATTATTATTATTTCTCATGACTTAAAAGTTCTTTGGGAAGGGCCCTTGATCATTCATAAACCGAAGAGTTAAGAGAAATGCCATAGCCCAGTCAGAGAACATTTCCAGTTAGGGCTGGGATGGAACCCTGTCTGAAATCCTGGAAAGCTGGTGCCAAGCTGTATGGATATTACTGAGCTAGAAGAACCATCGGTCTTGCTCTGCATGTGTCATGTAATTCTACTCAATATTGATCCAGAGTAGATTCCAATGTATAGTTAGCAGAGTAAAAACTTAAACTCGTTGTAGGATTCCCAAATAATAGACCAGAGGCAATTGTATTTCATCCAGCAGAGCTTTACTGCTACTGAAGGCAAATGAGCATAATGGTCACAAATCCAAATTCAGGATTGGCCCTGTCCATAAGAAATCCAGTTGCAGCAGACCTAACTTAAACTTACAATAACTTATAATAAGTCTAAACCTTAATACTATACAGTGGTACCTTGGTTGAAGAACAGCTTAGTTTATGAACAACTTAGAATAAGAACGCTGCAAACCCGGAAGTAAGTGTTTTGGTTTGTGAACTTAGCCTTGGAAAGAGAACACAAAGACTTGGAAAGTTGCTAGTGCTTCAAAAAGGAGAAGCATTAATTATGCAATAAAACAATCAGGGGGAAGTCTAGTACAGATGGAAATCATAGTTTGCATGCAAAGATGTAAAAGACCTACTGAGTGGTAAATTTTCAGAATATTTTTATTACATCGCCTCTCTTGGGCGCAAACAGCTTGCCTCCTTATGGCATCAAAGAATGAGCACATTAGAGAAGACCTTCTGGGGTCATCAAGTGTTAAACCCCTTTCAGCAGCAGGTGGCCTACCTAAACCACCTTTGTTGTAGAAAAGAAGAAACCCAGCCCTCGTCTCTAGTGATCAAGATCTTTGGAAGCAGGACTGGAAGTGACCTTCAAAGACTTACCTACTACTTCACCTGCATCTTGCAAGACCCATTTGAAGGGAGCGGAGATAAAGAATGCAAGATTTAATCCATCTTAATCTTGTTAAGGTAGCAGAGTGCACCACTTCAGTGGGGGCAGGCGGGCCCTGCCTCATGGGCAACTGCGAGTGCACTTTTCCAAACTGCCACTGCACAAAATTTTCTTAATTTTATCAGCTTGATTCAAAATCCTGAAGCTGTGGAGATCCATGACAGAGCTTCCTGTAAAAGAGATGTTCAGGTTGATTGTGAATACCCCAAAGAACCATTTGAACTTGACTGGCGTTACAATGTGGAAGCCATTGTTTAAGAGAGTCATTACAACAGGCACCTGGAGAAATTCAAGGGGGAGCTTCATTCCTCTTATCTTGTTCTTGTTCCTTTGAACATCTCCCCTTAGATTTCTATTTTTCATCTAATTTGCATATGGATCAAGTCAAGTTCCTGTACATGGAATAATGGGTGCGGCAACTCATCCCTTGCCTCGGTCGGACTGCTAACAGCAGCCCTGTGGAGTTTTGCACTTGCTAATCTGGAAGTGCATTTTCTACTAGGGTAAAAAGGTAAAGTAAAGGGACCCCTGACCATTAGGTCCAGTCGTGTCCGACTCTGGGGTTGCGGCGCTCATCTCGCTTTATTGGCCGAGAGCCAGCGTACAGCTTCCAGGTCATGTGGCCAGCATGACAAAGCCGCTTCAGGTGAACCAGAGCAGCACATGGAAATGCCGTTTACCTTCCCGCTGCAGCGGTACCTATTTATCTACTTGCACTTTGACGTGCTTTTGAACTGCTAGGTGGGCAGGAGCTGGGACCAAACAACGGGAGCTCACCCCATCGCAGGGATTCGAACTGCCGACCTTCTGATCAGCAAGCCCTAGGCTCTGTGGTTTAACCCACAGCGCCACCTGGGTCCCTTCTACTAGGGTAGCTGTGCCCAAATAGCAACAGAGAACCGAGGAACAGCCCTTCGTTTCCATTCAGAACAATGATTTACATTAGGTTTCTAGCCATTTGGAACTTTTACTATCTAGTAAGAACACTCCATTTCCATCCCAAATTGTGATTTAAGATAATACATATAAAACACTAGCAGGTTAAGACCGTTTAATTAGCACTAAAAATTGGAGACATTAAGCACTAAAAACGTCAAACTGCCTTTCCAGGTAGATGAGGGTAACTTGACTATTAAAATTATATATTCTGCACCCTGCACCTTAACAAGATTAAAATGGATTAAATCTTACATTCTTTATCTCTGCTCCCTTTATTGTGCATTTACATATATAAACAATTATGATGGCTGCCACAGCTGTAATAAAAATACTGTTTGTGAATGAAAGCCCAGCACTTCTCTGCAGAAAAAGGCAGCTACTAGAGATCCGAGGGCTGGGCTGGAGAAATATCTTCTATATTAATGAAGCTAATTTACATGGCAAACAGTTTTATTTTCTGTTTTCCTTTTGGAATTTCTTATCTCCGTCTTTCATTTGCAGAATAAACAGTCAGCCGTGAATTTGCATTCCCCTTCCCCCGTTTCCTGTGGAAGAGCAGCTTTATTTAAGGGCATTAAAGATCAAAGTGCTAACTTTTTCATGGATTTCCTCTCCACCCACCCCCCAATGCTGATGCTCATATTTATATATAGAACAGAGATAAAAGGAACCTAGCACAGGTATATTATAAGGTTTCGAAAGGTGGGAGAAGAAGAACTAGTTTATGATCTCATGCCCAATTTCTTGGAAGGATGCCCAGTGTTTGAAACTCTTTCCTTTGAAGGAAATAATTTAACCAAGGATGTTGTTAGGCCTCCACTGCTAAGGATGGATTAAGTAAAGGCGCGCAATAGTGGGCGGGCGGTTTCACATTTCATTTTCATGTTTAAAGCCACATTCATTTCATTTTATCTTCATTGATTTCAATTTTCTTTTCGCCTTTATTTTTGTCCATTGATTTCAACAGAAACCACCCCCCCCCTGTTTTTTTGCTCTCTATGTTGGCATTTTTCACCCAAACACCAGGAAATTTTACAGGGATTCAAACACTTCTCCAGTTCACAAGAACAGCCACATTTCAGACTGTTTAGGCAAAGGGTCCCCGTGTGAAACATGAAAGGGCTGCCCAGCACCTCTTTAAAAGGAGAGAGTCCACAGCCCTCAGATTCCTGTTTTGGCAAATTTTCAAGGCACTTTAAGGAACACTGGTTCTTAAAGACCCGCAGACCTTGAGAAGCTCTTCTGGTGTTACCAGTGTTGACTGAGATCAGAAGATCTTCAACCTGGTAATACACCCCAGTTGTGAATCGCTTTCAAGCTTAGGCTGGCACTGATTTTGCCTATCTTTTGACACAAATTGAAGACATTTCTCTTCTGCCAGGCATTCTGAATAGGCTGTGTATGTTTCTGCAGTTGCATGTTAAGATCCCAAGACCTCCCCCAATAAATAAAGACACAATTGACACAGAATTTAGTTTAAGGTTATTGGCATAATTTTGGCCACAACTTTATTGATTACAGATCGTGAGTGGTTTGCTTAGGCATTGGTTCCTGACTAGCTGCACCTGACCTTAGCAGGACAGCATGGACGCCTGGACTCCAGCAGACGTCAGTAAGGGAAAACTTCCTGGGGGAGCATTGGACCAGGTTCAGACTCAAGCTCACCCCAAATGCTCCCAGGCGCTCTGGCGTGGCCCTAACCCCTGGAAGGGGATCAGACAAAAGCAAGGTGAGCCCCTAGATTCCTTTAACAGAATACCCTTTCGCGCATTGGAGGGGCAGGTGTGACAACCACATTGAACCAATGCCTAACCGTCAAACCTTACAAAGTTGTGACGATTTGGTACACGGCAGGCGAAACCCAAGTGGCACCAGTCAATCAGCCAAATGGGAAAATTCCTACCGGGCCCCTGTCCCAAAAACAGACGACCAACGACGGCATAGCAAGGTCAAAGCAAGACCCTAAATATAGGGAGGGTGGGAGGGTGATCCGATGTGTGAGGCGCCAGGAGGAAACTCAATGCAACATGCAGCGGTACATATAGGCCCCTCGGTTAAGGCATGAAACGATCCCATTGGCCAGAATTACCCCAGCAATCGAGGGACCACCAGTTGGGTTGTTGTGGCCATCCAATCACTTCCACCCACAACAGCAGTGCGGTCAGTCTTGATGATCTCACTGCAAGGCATGCTCTCTGGGAGGAGGACACGATTTGCCAATATGGGATACTGAATGTAATACTTAACTATCTTTTCATTTCTGTGTTTATTGATTGCTGCATTTTAAATTGCCACGACGTGTCCCAAGACTCGAGGACCTGTTTCTTGATTTTATATCATATTTTCGCATGGTAATAGTGCTGCTGTTGTGACCCACCTCAGATCAGGCCACAACATGCTAGTGGATCCTAGCTCAACCATTGAAGACCAATGCGCACCTGTCCAGCCTCTCTGCTTGAAGACCTCCAGTGAGGGAGAGCCCTCTAGGTATTCACTTCCATTGTCATACTTCTCTTCCTATTAAAGGTTGCTCCTAATGTTCAGCTGAAATCTATAACTTAAGCCGGTTCTCTCTCATCTAGCAGAGAACAGCTCTTTGACCTCTTGCATGAGACAGGCCTTCTGGTACTTGAAGATTCATGTCCCACAGCTCAGTCTCCAATTCTCCAGCCCAAACATTGCTGAGTTGAGTTCTTCCACCTTTTCCTCAGAGATTCCTTTGAAGGAATTCAACATTTCATTGCATACCTCTGAAACTGTTCCATACATATGATCCTATCAAGATTGCAGGGGTTTTTTGTTTTGTTTTTTTAATTCAGTTTGCAGATGTGCACCCGTTATGTTGTGGAGATAGACAGAGAGAGAGAGAGAAATAAATGGAAGGGAACTGAAACAAGAGGCAATGCCACGCACACAAACTACTTCACTATGGCTTCGGCCTAGGGCTGCAATCGAGCCTTGAAATGAAAACCATCAAAAACCTACGACTCCCCACCTCCTCTGCTCAAAGTTTTGTCTACTTCTTCAGACTCAAGGACCTTCAGCAGAAAGTGCGTGGCTCATTTATCTTCTAATGTACATTGCATTTGCTAGTTTCTTTCCGGCGCTGGCAATGCAAATGGGCTCATGTGACCTCCCCCCTCCTCCTCCCCTCATTCTAGGATGTGAGCCCTTCTGGGGTGCATATTAGAAATATGACCTCCTGCATATAAAAGATAAGTGAGTTAATAAAAATCTAAACTACATGAGAGGCAAGAGTAAATGGGGCATATAATTTTTTCATGAACTGGTCCCTTAAGTTTTGTCTTGCTCAAGCATCCTGGATTTTTCTACATATTTATGAAAACAGAAAGTCGCTGCCCTGATATACTTATGCACAACCTGCTTAAGAGTTTCCTGTATGATTCCCTCTCTCGAAATGCCCAGTGTTGATTATCAGCGTTAACACAAAAGGCAGAACAATAATCTGCTTTTGACTCTCTACTTTCCCTGGCAAGCTTTTCTTAAGAAACCACTCAGCTTTGAAATGGCGTTTTGCTGTTTGCCCACATTTACTCGGAGCTGGTTTTCAGGCACCCATCAAGGACAACAAGCAAAAACAGCAGCTACAGTACTTAAAAGTGGGGGGCGGGGAATGCATATTCTAATTGGCCTTCAATGGAAGAGAGACTTAAAATACATTTGCTTGTGATCGGTCTGTACCATTTGGATTATGCAAATGCCTTGAAGAATGTGGCTCTGGATTATAGGATAGTAGTTGTTAAAAAAATGCGTGCGCACACACAACCCCACAGCCTGATCCCTTGTTTATTGGTGGAAAGGTAGCTGTAATATTTTGAAATCTTGCCCATCTGTATTTTTGTATTAACTTCAGCATAGGATCTGTTCCAAGCCAAGCTCTATTTGCAGCACTTTGTGAGTGAAGGTAAACATGGATGATAACATAATAAGAACTCTGCTGGATCAAGTCAAAGACCAATCTAGTCCAACATTTTGTTCTGTAGCATACCGATCCATAAGTGCTGACTCCTAGGGGCCAAGGTAGTTCACCCCCCCCCCAAATATATATTTTTGAGGGGGCCTGGGCCCCTCAATGTTCAGAGGATATCGTGCAATGTCACATTAAAGGTAAAGGTAAAGGGACCCTTGACCATTAGGTCCAGTCGCGGACGACTCTGGGGTTGCAGCGCTCATCTCGCTTTACTGGCCGAGGGAGCCAGCATACAGCTTCCGGGTCATGTGGGCAGCATGACTAAGCCGCTTCTGGCGAAACCAGAGCAGTGCACGGAAACGCCATTTACCTTCCCACCAGAGCAGTACCTATTTATCTACTTGCACTGTGTGCTTTTGAACTGCTAGGTTGGCAGGAGCTGGGACTGAGCAACGGGAGCTCACCCCATCGCAGGGATTCGAACCGCCGACCTTCTGATCGGCAAGCCCTAGGCTAAGTGGTTTAACCCACAGCGCCATCCACACAATGTCACATTGCAGCCCTCTAATTGACTGGAGAAGCTGGCGTCTCTGTACCCATCAACCATCCTGATTTGTCCAGAACATCCTGGAATTACAGAAGCCATCCTGGCTTCTTATTGGATGCTGGAATGAATGTCCTGTTTTCAGTGCTGCACTCTCGCATGAGTTAGCTGGGTCCTGCAAGAGCTTGGCACTGAAAGATGCACATTTTTCATGTGAAAGAAGGCAGCCTAACCAGAGCCCATGGAGGGGGCTGGCTCGCATAGGAACCCATCAACGAAAGATGCATGTCTCAATTTTAATTGGCAGAATGTTTAATTGGCAGAAGGTATGCCATAGGAGCCAGTGAGATGTCTCTAGAAAGTCCACAAGGATAAGTATAATAGGACTCTCCCAACTCTTGATTCCCAGCAACGAGCATTCAAGAGCATACTGCCTCCTATGAGGAAGGGAGAACATAGCCATCATATCTACAGGTAGTAGCCATTGGGCAAGCTAGTTCTGTCCCTTCCATTGCTGTCCCCATTGCCCTCCATATCTGGGAAGGCTGAATGCCTCTTTACGTTCTTTAGAATCCTGAAAGAGGCAGGTTTCAAAATTATGCAGGGAGCCCCACAAGTCTCCAGCTCCCCACTATAGACATTCACCCTCCAATTCATGAAGGGTAAATTAGAGGATTTTCCAGCTCTACCTGGCAATGCTGCAGACTGAACTTGGGATCATCTGCATGCAAAGCAAATGATCTACCACCGAGTGATTTTGGGCACTCGGGGTCCCTTCTAGGGTTGCCACCTGTTGTCCCTTATTTCTATGTAAAATGCTACGTCCTATATTGATTGAATACAGGGCACAGTTTGTCCTGTATTTCTGCAGTGCTCTCTCTCTCTCTCTCTCTCTCTCTCTCTCTCTCTCTCTCTCTCTCTGCCAAATTAGGGATCCTCTCCAAATGCGTGTGTGTGAAAGGTCATATATTTAAGCTCTAGGTAGCCAAGCACAGACAGATTTACAAATTCATGCACATGTCTCTCTCTGTGTGTGACAAATTCCAGTGGGGCCATCATGTTAGGCTGCAATAGATGGTAATGGATTGCTTTGAAATCATTTCAGCACCATATGAAGAAAGAAAATTCACCCGCCCCGCCCCGCCCCACCCCACCCTGTATTTTGCCAGAACAAAGGTGGCAACCCTAATCCCTTCCAACGCTACAATTTTATGATTCTATGACATAATGCAGCGGTGAAGAACCTGTGGCTCTCCAGATGTTGTTGGATTCCATCTTCCATCAGCTCAATCCAGCATTGGGACCCTCCAATGGTCAGGGATGATGGGAGTTGTAGTCCAGCAACATCTGAAGACCCAGAGCTTCTGGAATAATTTGTCTATATGAGCAGAGCATTGTTGTTGTTTAAATGTATATCCCAGCCCCCCACCCCACCCCCACCAAATGAGTCCAGGGTGGCAAACACAAACAAGTTAAAACAATGCAATTAATAACAAAACAAATACGTATTTAAAAACGTTTAGAAACAACACATGATAATTCCAAGACTGCCAGGAAGAGAATCTGCTTACATTCATCCTAAAAAATTATAATGATGAAGACAGACACACCTCGCCAGGGAGGGCAATCCACAGACAGGGAACTACCACTGAGAAGGCCCTGCCATGGGTCATTGCCAACCAGGCAGCAGCCATAAAGTGCTGCACTTCCTGCCCTGGGGGTCCTTGCTATAGTCAGCCCCACAACCCAAATATCAGGTATGTTGCTGAGGCACAATGAACAATGACAAAACAATGTGCGTGGTCTGGTTATTGGAACATGGGCATAGTATCAAAAAACAAGTGTTTTCGAAACTTAATAGCAACACTGATAACACTGTTTGCGCACTGTAAGGTTGCGGCAACAAGATTCCCTTGATGTTTGCTTTTCTTCACAGTGGTAAACTGCTAGCATATACATTGCTCCAGCACAACATCGCTCCTTTGCCATTCACCTTTCCAGGCCTCCATCTGAAAAGGATTTAATCTGTGTGGAGTACTAACAAACTGAAGCATGGTGAATTTATTCATTTAAGAGAATTATTCATTTAAATTTTTTGCCACTTAGCATTTAGGCTTATTTACTATTCATTTATTCTCCCCATTGATATTCATTTATTCATTTATCAAATATTCATTTAGATGGGTTTCGTCCTAACCACAGTAACTATAGGGACAAATTTGCAGTATTTTTTGTTCCTTAAGTAGGCTAATTCTTGGATAGACTATAGAGGAAGGAGAGGACAGTTGGCTGTCAAGTCCATTTACCAACAAAATATTTCCAGTCCGTTCTCCCTCTCTGATATGTGCCAATACTTGAAAATGAGGGACTCCTCAGTTAATGTGTGGACTGTGCACACACAGTTATTGTGCATGGCACCTTTAAATGATCTTGGACTGAGCCCAAACTCCTGAAGATTTTCGACCCAGAGCATAGTTTCTGGTGCCAACATGGGTCCTTGCCACCAGAACAAGGAAGAAGAACTCCAGTTTCACTACATTTCTGTAGCATTCCTGTAGACCTCTGTGTAGTTTTCTGCATACGAAGGCCACTGCCATCTTCTGAGCCAAGATTCCACCAATTTTACAGAATGCTGGCTCCAGGAGCCATCTAAATCTTGCTTGCCTTGGCCACAACAATAAATTTATCTGCCCACATCAAACCCATGGATGTTTCCTGACATTTGCTTAACTGTTGGATGCGATAAGATGAAGGTCCCTCAGGTAATGCAATGGGTCAGTGCATTTGGCTGTTAACGGGAAGGTTGGTGCTTTGATTTCTATGATCTCTCCATTGACATTGCAAAACATGTACCAGGAAAGAGTAAACATTAACCATGCCTTGCTAGCCTCCAGTTCCTGTATACAAATGTTACACCATCCAGAAATGTTGGGGATCATTCCGGAAACCCCATCTGAAGGACTGGAGGAACTAAAAGTTGCTGGTCTCCAAGCAGAGCAGATGTACAAGCCACGGAGTCCCATCTGTGCTGCTGCTAGACGACAACTAAGGGAGGAGTTGTTTTTTCTTAGCAGAGAGAATATTCAGATTCAGCAAGACAGTTCTTAATATCCAAATATATTCTGGTGCCATTTCTTCTGTTTTCACAAGGGAGTCTTCAAAACTGATTATTTCAACAAGGTCTCTCCCATCAACTTTTCTCCATATTACCTCAAAGTCCACAATGCTCCACTTTACCCAATGGAAGATGTGCATTAGCTACCAAGCCAAGTTTAAGGCTTTGGCTTAGGTACATTGGCTTACAAGATCCTAAACACCTTGGGACCAGTGCCCCAAGAAAGAACTCCTACTTCTGTATAGTTCAGCCCAATCACCACAATCTTCAGAGGCTGTTAATAACTCCAACACTCTTGCTCTAGTCATGGTTTGAATAAATAAAGAATAAACATCTCTCTATCTATCTATCTATCTATCTATCTATCTATCTATCTATCTATCATCTATCTATCTATCTATCTATCTATCTATCTATCTATCAATCATCTATCTATCTATCTATCTGTCTATCTATCTATATCTATCTATCTATCTATCTATCTATCTATCTATCTATCTATCTATCTATATCTATCTATCATCATCTGTCTATAATCTATCTATCTAATCTCGTTGTCTTGGCAGACAACCGCTTTCTTTTCTTCCCTTTCTACCACCCCTCCAGTTTTCATTCAGACTATAAGCACTTTAGACTGGGGTCCTTTTCTTTGATCATAGAATCATAGAATTGTAAAGTTGGAAGGGACTCTGAGGGCCATATAGTCCAAACCCCTGCAGTGCAGGGATCTCAGCTAAAGCACCCGTGACAGATGACCACCCAGCTCTGCTTAAAAACCTCCAATCCAGGGGAGTCCACAACCCCCCCAAGGGAATCTGTTCCACTCTTGAACAGCTCTTACGTTCCAAAGGTTCTTCCTGATGTTTAGTTGGAATCTCCTTTCTTGTAACTTGAAGCCATTGGTTTGAGTCCTATCCTCAGGACAAAAAAAAAACAAGCTTTCTCCATCTTCCATGTGACAGCCTAATTACAATCAGTCCTAATTGTAATTATTTCTCTGTCATCGTAATTGTGTTTGTATCACTGTTATTGTGTCTGGCTTTTCCAAATGTCTTTCTTGTCATGTCTGTTCTTCTTATGAACTACTTTGGCTGTTTATTTCTGACAGAAAAGTAGATGCACATGCTTTAGTAGTAATACATAAAACACAAAGGAAAGCAATGATTTAGAATTATTAGTACTGATGGGCAGCTTGCAGTCCTTTGCGTCTGTGTTTTTTGCTTAAGCAGCTGTTATGAATATGGCCTCAGCAAATTGATCAGTGGAGCCCCAATTGCTTCATCCTGTTTGCTTTCTCCCTAGCTAGAGCTTTATCCTGGCAGCATTTTTTTTATTGTTGTTTCATACTCATTTCACAAATATTCTTAAAAAAAAAAAAAAAACCAGGAAGGACAAAGAGGGAGCCATTTATATTTTGTTCAATTGCCTGTGACTGGATTTCTTTTAAAGGCATTGGCATTAAATAGTCACCCCAAGAGACAGCAGTCCTCTCCCCTTTATCACTTGTAAATGCCCTGGGATTTAGTGAGTACACTCATCTGATTGAGGTTACACCCATTCTCTCTTGCCCTGTGCTGCATAGAAGGTGTTGCAGGAGCTGGACACTGTGCATAGGCCAGTAATTGAGGCCTGATTACATGGTATCTCTCCAACTCACAAACGGAGATCACATGCATGAACTAAACCTATGGTCTCCCAGTCCTCTGTGTAGATCATCTTATTTCAGTGCCTTGTACACAGCACGAGAAGACGGTTCTCAGTGCCTTGCCCCTTTCCACACAACTCTTCTTCTAAATAAGTGCTGGTGATCACAGTGCTGAGAAGCTAGGAGAGCAACTTTGACTCACCGGCACCACCTCAACAGCCACTATTGATATATCCCCACATTCATATCCCTCTAAACCCTAACCGTAACCCTACCATAATGCAACCCTAACCATAACTGTAGCCGTAATCCTACCATATCGCAACCCTAACCCTATCCCAACTCTAACCCTAACCCCTTCCCATATCCCTACCCCAACCCACTAGCACACTAACCCAAACCTAGGTTTAGGGCTGGGTTAGAATAGGGTAGGGTTAGGGTTTAGGGGTTAGGGTTATAGTAGGGTAGGGTTCGGAAGTGTGCTCTTGGACTCTGACAATAATAATAATAATAATAATAATAATAATAATAATAATAATTTATTATTTCTACCCCACCCATCTGGCCGGGTCTCCCCAGCCACTCTGGGCGGCTTCCAGTAAACATTAAAATACATCAACACATCACAGATTAAAAGCTTCCCTAAAGAGGGAATGCCTCTTGCTTGCCAGGATGGAGGTCAGAGAGGGGCGTATGAGCCAGCCTCTGGCACAATAGTAAAATTCAAATTAATTGCTCCTCCAAATCTTGCCTCTGTCCCTGCTCACCACTGGCCCCTGGAATAATAATAATAAAAAAGAATGTGACCCTTGTTCTGAAATGTTGAATCAACCACCTATATCTTGTCAAAAAGCAATGGGGGGAAACCCTGTCTGGGTGGAGAAATTTGGCAGAGCTTGGCTTCCTCCTCTTTCAGTAGGCCTCTTATTCATTAAAGTACAATTTCCCCACGTATGTTAAGTTTTTATTTATGTAAATGATCCTATTGAAATCCCTGGGCTTATTTACATAAATAAGGACGCCGGGACCAAGACTCTGGAGAGCAAGATGCCCAACAGGGTTATTTAGAAGCGAGTACAATGTGTTTCTCAGTAACCCAACTTGCATTTCAATGGGCCACAGGAACCCTTGGAAAGCCTTTTAAAATGTGTTTTCTATTAGAACTCCTTCCTCGAACTTTGCCAGATTATTTAATTTTGGATCTTGAGGCTAAGAGGTTATTATTACCTGTGATGAACACTGTGTACAAGTTGAAACAGCTTGGCTCCCCCAGTTATTTCACACATTAAGGCTCTGTAATTGATTTGATGTTAGTCGTGCACACTTGATTTGGTTTAATAAGCTGTGCTGACTTGTAGGCATTATTACGAATTAGAACTGGATAGATATACACATGCCTCTTCCTATTTAACACTCAGTTCCCTTGAGAGGCAGCCTTATTGCCTTCCTCACTTGTCCTCTCTGAACTGTGCACACTTCTTATCTGGGTTCACATTGGAGGTGAACCGGCATCCCCATTAGATCTACATGCAGTGGGGGGGGGGGGGGAAATGACTGTACAGAAATACAGGTAACTCCTTTTCCAGACTGGACTTCTTGCCTTGTACTACTTTACCATTGTAATGTGATTTGTTTTCCTATTCTGCCACAGAGATTGGCTTAGCTCAGACAAAGCAGGAATGCGTGGTTTCCTGATGTGTAAATGAACCTCATGTGTTCCCCCCTTCCTTCTCTTTTGTAACAATGAAGAAGAGTTCAGAACAAATCATTTTCACTTTTAAACAAACCATAGTTCTCCATAACGTACAAAAAACAGGGAACTGTGTTTTCTTTAAAATAGAAATACAGGAGGGACTCCAAGTGTCCCTGTTTTCCAGGGACAGTCTTGAATTTACAGAAGCCACCCCAGTTTCTGATTTGATCCCAGAATGCACTGCTTTTTCTTAGCAGGATGTCCTTCTTTTCATTGGAGAAATGTTGGAAGGTATGAAGTTATTCAACCCCCAAGCCAAAGAGAAAAGTAACTATACATACAGCCTCTAGAAGTCATCTGAAGGCAGCCTTGTATAGGAAAGTTTTTTTTTAATGTTTAATGTATTATGTTTTTATATTTGTTGGAAGCTGCCCAGAATGGTTGGGGCAGCCCAATCAGATGGGTGGGGTGTAAAGAATAACATCATCATCATTATATAGGATATCCCTGTTTTCATCAGAGAAATGCTGGAGGGTATGTTAGTTCGCTCCAGATTTTGAAGCAGCTCCAGTTGGCTATTGTACAGAGGGTTAACATTTTGCTTCGGGTAGCAAAATGTCTTACGCCAGCCCTTTCTCAAGTCAAGAAACCACCATTTTAAATCTGCCACAACACACTGTGGCATATCTCATGTGCTGATGAACACTGAGGAAAGTTTCCAGTGGTGGCTCCCCCAACCAGCCGCCCAGCATCCAGGTCCCAATACTGGCATCGGTACTAGTGGATTATACTGGGATACTGGCTCCCAGGCAGTAGTCCTAGGGTGCTGGGGTCTCGGGCAACAGCCTGATCAGCTTCCTGGATCACAAGTCTTCCAGGCTCAGACTAGATGGAACTTGCTCTCACCCAGCAAAGCAATTCTCATGCTTTTACTATCTTAATCACGCTTATTTATGGACCAAGAAAAAGACATCAGCATAGGACAGTCTGTCAAGAGCAAAAAAAAAAGGGGGGGAGATTATATCTTTGAATGAGAAAATATCTCAATTCCCTGCTTCTAAAGGGTGTTCTGATTCTGAATATAAATTAAATTGCGAGACATGCGAAGACATGCAGAAATTCTGCTGATGCAAATTCTATATGGATGGTATTGCCTTGAAGACTCAGAGTGCGCTAATAACTTCCTGAAAGCTGTGAATCCCAAATTATGCCGGATTGTGTCATGGCATTCCTAGTGTCATTGAGATTTGTTCTCTTTTGATAGGCAATGCAGCAACAAAACAAAACAGAGCTTCTGTTGCAGTGGAAATGAGCCTGCCCTCTAAAATACTCTTCTGTGTATATTAACAGGAGATTTCTTGGAATATTCTCCTGAACTGCAAATATTTGATACTGAACATAATAGGCATTCAGTACATTTTCAATAGCAGCCAGCATGCCTGAAAAAATTGTCTCACTCCTGATATACCCAACTGATCACTGCATTCTAAAGGAGAGGGCCTCCTGCAGATACCAGCTTATCAGGAAGCCCATTGCACATAATGTTGGATAATAATAGCAATAGTAGCAATACTAATAGCAATAGTAATAGTAAAAAGAATAATTTGACCAGTATCTTGCATGTAGCAAACAACATCTGAGATGAGCTGGTAGCTGATGTGCTAAACATCAAGATTTCCTGGTTTATTTTAAACTACTTTTGCTCTCAAAAAGAGCAATGTTCTGACTAAACAAGCCAGTAGCTCTTAGCCTTAGTTCTGTGCCAAATATATGGGGATATTGAAACTGGCTTACTGCACATATGTGTGACTTTAATGTCCTGGGGCAGGTTGCAACAATCAGAACACAAACAATGTATATAATACAGTAACTGTGTATAGGGCTGTAATGTATGTTGTTACAATTTTTTTGTGGGGGCAAAAAACCCTAGAAATTAGCAAATGCTAGGATTTTGATTGGGACCCGGGTGGCACTGTGGGTTAAACCACAGAGCCTAGGGCTTGCCGATCAGAAGGTCGGCGGTTCGAATCCCCACGACAGGGTGAGCTCCCGTTGCTTGGCCCTGCTCCTGCCAACCTAGCAGTTTGAAAGCATGGCAAAGTGCAAGTAGATAAATAGGTACCGCTCTGGCGGGAAGGTAAACAGCGTTTCCATGTGCTGCTCTGGTTCGCCAGAAGCGGCTTAGTCATGCTGGCCACATGACCTGGAAGCTGTACGCCGGCTCCCTCGGCCAATAATGCGATATGAAGGCCACAACCCCAGAGTCGGTCACGACTGGACCTAATGGTCAGGGGTCCCTTTACCTTTAGGATTTTGATTATTTGGGATATGAAAATACATGTTGCAGAACTGTGCCAGACAAGGAATCCCTGGGTTGGCTTGTGTTAACATGGCAAAAGGGGTTGATGGCCCATCTAAGAGGAATCCTTGGGCCTGGGCAGACAGAGGTTGCCAAGGTGATTGTCTCTGTGTGAGAGAGGTTGCAGGAAAAGGTGTGCTGGGAAGAAGGAAGAGAACAAAGGGAATGATCCATCTTTTGGCATCTAGTTGGGAGAGATGCCTTTGACTCCAGTGTTGCACTGCTGTGGGGAACAAGCCCCTCTTGAAATGTCCATACTGTAAGATCTCAGCTCCCTCCATGCAGACGGAAGGTGTAAATATGTGAATAAATCATATTTCTTAAAGCTATGGCAGTCTCCATTGTGTCTTCAATTCTCCAAAGGAGCACCCTCTATAATCTTGCTCCCGCTCAGATATACATTATTAAACATACCGGTATATCCCCCTTCTTCCCAAAGGATCCCATATATATTGTTTAGGAGGCAATGAATGAGAATTGCTTTGAATGTTCTAAAGCACTATATTTAAGATGTTTCCTGATCCTGCTAATGTATCCTCTGAAGCTGTTCCATACAATGTGCTTTTCAGCTATATGCTTTTCAGCTATATGCAATGTGCTTTTCAGCTATATTAAGAAGACATTTGTAATTATTTATTTCTATTGATACTCATAAGCATCACTTAGTTGCAGACTTTTGTTTTAGGTGTTTATAATCACTGGGCACCACCGTCTTTTCTCAATCAATTCTGCGCAGTGCATACCCAGAATGGAATGCCGGCCCGTCTTCTTAATGTCATGTAGTACATAAATAGTGCGAGATTTGTAGTCTCCCAAATCCTTTATCAGCTGGTAGCACAATTCTTTGGAAATCCTTTCCCTGGCTTACGGTAACACACTACTTTTATGATGAAGCCATTCAGGGCTTTACTAACAGCTTTGAGGTGAGAGAGAAGCCCTGAATGCAGTACAAGAATTGGAAATGTTACGGCTATGGATTAAATCTGTCCTCTAGGAAAAAAAGAGAGATCACTGTGCGAGGATGAGGCAGGCAGGAATGAAAGGAGAAATGATTTTGTGTCAAAATAATCATGTCCCCAAGTGATGGGGTTTACCCTTGCCAAGCTGTAGCGGCCTGGGCAGCAGACGATGATGAACTGGTATAAATTCGCAAGAGTCGCCGATGCTCTTCCACATCACCTCAATGAAAAAGAGACTGGTTGCCAATAAAAATGGAAACAAATATGTCTGAAATGCCGGGAACTGTAATTAAAGCCACATTCACGGCGTGCATTTAAAGCACTTTTAAAAGCCATGGCCTCCCCAAATTAACTCTTTGTGCTGTTGTTTTGTTAAGAGTGGGGAGAGCGCGTGCACAAATTCAACAGGGCTTTGTTTGTTTGTTTGTTTGTTTGTTTTTGTTTTGTTGCTATTTTGTTAATGTTGTTAATGTTGTTTTATAGATAGGAATGCTGTCATACTTTGTGAATCCTATAATATGATTTTTGCTGTAACTGTGATGTTTAGCTTATCTTTTAGTTGTTTTGTTAATAGTGTTACATAGATGGTAATTATTTTATTTAGGATTGTTTTACTGATGATTTGTTAAGTATTCTATACGATTTATGCTGTATTTGTGATGTTCCATTATGTTATTTTTATCTTTTGTTTGTAAGCCGCTTTCAGATTTATTTGAATAAAAAAGTGGCATAGAAATAAAACAATAATAACTACAATTCCCAGAATAGTTTAACAGTCAACCCCTCTTCATAGGAAAATAATACTCTGTGGTAGGAATAGGAACCCCCTAACCATCGCAGGATGCGGGTGGCGCTGTGGGTTAAACCACAGAGCCTAGGGCTTGCCGATCAGAAGGTTGGCGGTTCGAATCCCCGCGACGGGGTGAGATCCTGTTGCTTGGTCCCTGCTCCTGCCAACCTAGCAGTTCAAAAGCACGTCAAAGTGCAAGTAGATAAATAGGTACCGCTGCAGCGGAAAGGTAAACGGCATTTCCTTGTGCTGCTCTGGTTCGCCAGAAGCGGCTTTGTCATGCTGACCACATGACCTGGAAGCTGTACGCCAGCTCCCTTGGCCAATAATGTGAGATGAGCGCCGCAACCCCAGAGTCGGTCACGACTGGACCTAATGGTCAGGGGTCCCTTTACCTTTACCTAACCATCACAGCAAACTACAGCTCCCAGAAGCCTTTGAGGGAAGCCATGGCTGTAGTATCATAGGGCTTTAAATGTATTGTGGGAATGTGACCTACAAATTAGTACCTGAGCCTGCATTTTTCCTCCTCACTCCCAGTCCAGACTGATTGTCTTAGACTGGGAACCTGTGAACAGGGACTGTCACCTCACTGATACTTGCAGGCTGCTTGGGGAACCTTTACCAGCTGATAAATGTGTCAATACTGATGATAATTGGCAGTATCCAATGTTAATTACGCTTAAAGTAGACTCAGGGTAGACGCTGCCCCCTATCCACCAGGAGGAGTGTAAAGAATCTACAAGCTGTCCTTAAATCTGGGTCTTGAGGAATCATGCTATGTGATCTGAAACCAACCTTGCCCATCCTAAATGATACCCCAGGTCATATGGCTGGAACACAACAGCAGGCACTTAAAATCATATTCCAAGCAATAAATTGCCATCTTTCTCAACAGTGACTATGCACCAGTAAACTGTTATAGAATAACTAGATTCTATCATGTTGAATATACATTTAATGACCTCAGAAATGCATTTTAGTGAATGGGCCAATAGACCAAAGAAGGCTCAGAACTCATTCCATCTATTATGTCAATGCATATTTAGGGAGCTTGAAAAATGCAGATTATCGACTCTGTTATTGATGCAAAGAAGCCATTAAAGCCTATCAGGTAATTAAATACCCTCCCATAAAGAGCCTACCTACTATATGCAATCTAAATTTATAGACATGATCAAAATTAATGACATCTCTAGAGCCATTATATCAGCTTTCAGGCACCATTTTATTGTTGTATTTTTATTTATTTCCTTCCATTTTCATACTGGAGTAATAAGAAAGTCAGGGATCTTGCAGTACAATACAAATCATCTACATTCTGATTGCAAGGTTTTTAATGGTCACCATAAAATGGCCAGGTTCACTCCCACTCCCAATCTTTTTGTATCTAAAAAAAAAAAAAAAGAAGTATGATTGGCTTCCTCAGCACAATGTAGCAATTTTTGCAATTATAGTAGTAATTCTACCCTGATCGCAGGGGGGTGGGGGAGAAATCTAGCCAAATAGGGTGGTCCTGCATCGTACTTCACAGAGGACAGTGCTCCGAACGACTCAGGCCCCAAACATCTGAAAGAACGTCTCCTTCCCTACTGACCCTCTCAGGTGCTGAGATCTGCAGAAGGGTCCCTCATGGTCATGCATCCCCAAACTCAGCCCTCCAGCTGTTTTGGGACTACAGTTCCCATCATCCCTGACCACTGGTCCTGTTAGCTAGGGATGATGGGAGTTGTAGTCCCAAAACAGCTGGAGGGCCATGTTTGGGGATGCCTGCTCTTGGTAGTTCCTTCACTTCCAGGAGCTTGGTGGGTGGGTGGGATGGGTCAGGAAAAGACATTCTCTGTGACACCCAACCTGTGGAACACGCTCCCTACAAAGTTGCATCTAGAACCTTCATTATACTGCTTCAAGAGGATGTGGAAGACAAATGCCTTTACCCTGGCTTTTGACACTTCAGGTGTATATTTTTAAGGGCCAACATTGATGCCGAAATCCAGCATCGCCTGAGCTCTGAGAGTGCAGCTTTCTACTGATTGAAGTGCAGAGTGTTTGAGGGACATTCGCAGGGAAACCAAAATGCTTGTTTACAAAGCTACTGTACTACCAACCTTACTATATGCTTTTGAAACATGGATCACTTATAAACGCCATCTCCAAATCCTCGAAAGATTCCATCAACGAAGTCTCTGAAAATTTTTACACATCACTTGGGAAGACAGGCGAACTTATGCCAGCGTTCGGTGTGAGTTAGCGTACTGGAAGAAGCAAAGATCACCAGTGTTGAAGCAATGATTATTCAACATCAACTTCGTTGGACTGGTCATATTGTGTGGATGTCTGATTATCGTCTTCCAAAGCAACTACTCTATTCCGAACTTAAAAATGGAAAGCGTAATTCTGGTGGTCAACAAAAGAGGTTTAAAGATTGTCTCAAGGCAAAAAATTTTAAAAATGTAGTATAAACGCCAACAATTGGGAAACACTTGCCTGTGAGCGCTCCAATTGGAGAACAACCTTTACCAAAGGTGTCATGGGCTATGAAGACACTTGAACTCAGGACGCAAGGGAGAAATATGCTAAGAGGAAGGCACGCTTGGCAAATCCACACTGTGATCAACTCCCGCCAGGAAATCAATGTCCCCACTGTGGAAGGACGTGTGGCTCCAGAATTGGCCTCCACAGTCGCTTATGGACTCATTGTTAAAACAGTGTTTATGGAAGACAATCTTACTCGGCTACGAGTGATCGCCAAAGAAGAAGAAGATATTTTTAAGACTCACCTTATTTTTTATTATTGTAGACGGTTTTAAACTGGTTTTTAATGTTGTGTAACCTGCCCTGGGACCTTAGTTTGAAGGGCAGGTAGATGTTTGATGCTCAGAACCCATGAGCAGATTCACCAGCTTTTTTGCTCTCAGTGTGTGTGGGTCTGACAAAAACCAAATTCCTCTGGGATTTTATTATTCCTGGCCTCTATCCAGCACAGCATTAAATGAACTTAAGTGCTATTGAGATCAATGGGACTTCGGCATGCTTAACTACATGCTGCAATGGAGCCAATGTTGCGAATTCTTTCTGTTGATTGTCCTTTTATGAGTTGCATTCATATGCAAAAAGGCAGCCATATAATTTTGGCTTAGGTGGCTGATTTTTACAGTGTGCTAAGTCAGTGGCAAAAAGAAAAGAAAAAGAAAAGAGGAATTATTTGCAAACGGTAGCATGGTTGAAAAGAAAAGCTTGAAAATATTGGACCACATAGCAACAGGGTGTTTTGTACGTTCTCTGCAATATCTACTGCTTTGACTCACGCCATCACATTATGACAGCGGGAACAGCTGTTTGCAAAGAAACTCAAGAAAAGTGAATTAATGCAGATAAGATAGATCTATAAATCAAAATGAGCTTCAGATTCCCCCACATTCATTTATATCTTTTGTTTCTCTGCAAAAGGGTGATAGATTTCAGTGCCAACTTTCTTTAATGCATTTCTAACTTGATTGAATTCTGCAAAGGCAATCGGTTTCCTATTAAAAACAAGTGGGACCTGCGACAAAATGTTGCAGTGTGGCGTCCTCTTGTTTATGGTTCCAAGCCGCCAGCCACACCCATTTCTAGGGCACTCCATTCCGTTTCCTTCCCTTCCATCTCCTGTCTCTAAATTCCATCTCAATGGTTAGTCAACATTCCATGGCAACTGAGCAAATAGGTCTAACTCATTGGATGGTTTGAGGGTGTCATTCCCCCCACCCAATTTTTGTGTACCTTTTTTGGTACAAGTTATTTATTTCTTTTGTTTATTGAAACTGTTTCCCACCCGACTGGTTCCTACACTTCATTCAGGGGTGGAGTAGCAACAATCAAAACTGAAATACAATAAAATCCCACAAAAAAACAGGAAACTGTCTTCTACTGAGTCAGACATTTTGATCCATATTGTCTACAGTGACTGAAAGTGGCCGCCGAGACCACATAACACCGGTCCTGAAAGACCTACATTGGCTCCCAGTATGCTTCCAAGCACAATTCAAAGTGTTGGTGCTGACCTTTAAAGCCCTGGATGGCCTCGGCCCAGTATACCGAAGGAGCGTATCCACCCCCATCATTCAGCCCGGACACTGAGGTCCAGCCTTCTGGTGGTTCCCTCCCTGCGAGAAGTGAGGTAACAGGGAACCAGGCAGAGGGCCTTCTTGATGGTGGTGCCTGCCCTGTGGAACACCCTCCCATCAGATGTCAAGGAAATAAACAACTATCTGACTTTTAGAAGACATCTGAAGGCAGCCCTGTTTAGGGAAGCTTTTAATGTTTGGTGTTTTGTTGTGTTTTTAATATTTTGTTGGAAGCCGCCCAGAGAGGCTTGGGAAACCCAGCCAGGTGGGCGGGGTATAAATAATAATAATAATAATAATAATAATAATAATAATAATAATAATAATATATCATTATTATTATTATTATTATTATTATTATTATTATTATTATTATTCCCAGTTCTACCTGGAGATGCTGGGGATACATCCTGGGACATGCAAGAGAGGTGATTAACCATTGAGCTATGGCTTCTCCCCAACTTTGCACTTCTTTAATTTAAAGGCAAATGCCTGAACACATGGTTTGGCATTTGGTTGATGTCTATGCTCTGCCACCGTGGCCAGGGGAGCAATGCTTCTGAACACCATTTGCAATCAATCAAAGTTTATTGCATTAGCCATTTGGCCATAGCACATACATTTGCAAACATCAGGTATCAAATCATCGTAAGTAAAACAGGTAAGATAAAAACAATAACAATTATGTAAACTGTTGGACTAAACTGTTGGACTAAACTGTAGGACTAAAAGAGGTTAACCTGTGACGGTGGCCCTGAGTTTCAGGGCCTGCAGGATATAGATGGCCACGCCATGAGTGACTATGGGATTGGCATCCACCAATAGATATTTCAAGCGGTCATCTTCCGTGGCAATGGTCGGAGGAATTAGTAGGAGGAGCCTCGATCTTATTGAGTCATAGAGAGGGCAGTGGAAGAAAAAGTGGGCAAAGTCCTCTATCTTTCCCCTGTTGCACGGACAAAGGCGGAGGTCGAGAGGGGTGTTGGAGTATATTCCCTGTAGGAATGCTGTGGGAATGGAGTGAAAGCGGGCGAGTGTGAAAGCTCTTCTTTGCATGGGATTCGTCAAATCACTCAGGTAGTGAGCCAGGGCTCTCACTGCCTTCACGCGGGGAAGCCACGTGGATAAGCTGGCCGAGTTGGATATTGCCAGATCCAACGCTTCGTCCCTGTCTAAAATCCAGTTACGGATTTTGTCTTTGTCCCATGATGTCAGAACGGCAAAATCTGGAAGGGAATACCGTTCGCAGATTAACTCCATGCCTTTTAACCAAGTACGGCTGCCGGTAAAGGCCAAGAAGGCTTGTTTGGCGAGGGACAAGTTTGGGGATTCTGCAAGTGATTTATAGTAGGTAATTATCCTGATATGTGCTCTTGCAACTATGGATGGAAGTCCCAATTCCAATCTTAGTTGGGCAGGTATGGTCCCATTGGGGAGGCCCAGTTGCAGGAACCTGCAAGGGAAGAGAATGCTCTTGTGCTCAGGTTCTGCTTGTGGGTTTCCCGTTGGGTCATCTGGTTGGCCACTGTGAGAACAGGATGCTGGACTAGATGGGCCATTGGCCAGTCCTACGTTCTTATCCCACAATCCTGAAGTCTGCCCTTCTCCGCTTTAGCCAATAAGTGGGTGGCTTGATGGGGAAGATGAAAAGCTCAGATGGGGAGCCTCTCCCATCAAAAAGTTTCTTTGCAGGATGCCGACGTGGTAAATGCAACAATGGAAGTGGGTTTACCCTCTGCAGAATTCATGGCATGAGGAGGATAATAAGGCCCTCCAAGGCAATAATTGCTTCACCGTAGGGTGCTTCTGCATCTCAAATTGCTTGGCATCTGGGCATTAAATCATCTGTGCTCCTGGTGGTTAATGCTGCTAGCTAAGCAGGCAGACAGTCAAGGAGCATTGTTAATCTTACCCAGCACGATTCTGGTGTGTTTGCAGTGAGGGTTCAGCTTATTATCATCAGGATTCATTATCCAAACCAAATATCAAAATAGATTGTATGTGATGATGCTTTCATAGAGTCCATCTGCCTTTGTTCAGCAGCAAAGTCGTTCAGTGTGCCTTTTTATCAACAGGGTTTGCTCTGTATTCTCCCCTCGATGCGATGGAAGCCCACATGCGAGTGTTATTCAGCAACCCAGAAGTTGCCTTATTAATGTCACAGTCTGGGCATGCTAGGATCGGCTGGTGTTGTTCCTAACTACATTTTACGCTAAATGGAATGAATGTTGTAAATAAAGGAGAGTTGAGTGGCATAAAAGGCGAATGTCATGCACCCTGACAAGTGACGAGCAGGAAGATTCCACAAAATTATGGCATTTTATATACCTTGATGCAATTTTTATTTTTGAGGGTGGGGTAATCGGGCGGTAATCTTTTAAGGACGCAAGATGGAAGCCTATTCTAAAGCATCAAAGATTATATAGGGTGCTCCTATATTGTTATGCAATCACAAACACACCTAAAAAAAGGAATGTCACTTGTTTTGTGTGAGTGCACTTTGAACTAATATTGTGATTTCTGATGGCATACCTGTCCACTGCCCTAGAAAAAAAGGGACATCTGTTTTTTTCTCACAAGAGGACAGTGGCCAAAATGGCCGCTGCAATCTCACATGATTTTGGGTTGCACCTTTTCAGGCCTGGCACCCTAAAATGCATGGTTTTAGGTACTGCCTGAAAAAAGCACTCTTTGGGGGCCCCCTGGGATCTTATGTGGGTCACATGTCTCGTGAGGAATGGCAGACCTGGAAAATGGCATCCCAGATTTGGCCCGTGTCATGTTGGAAGGTATGTGATGAGCATATGTAGAAAAATGCATTTAATAAAGAGATGGATCTGGGCTGAGTGGGTCCCTGCTGTTGCTCTAGTTGTGTTTGGGCCTTCTTCACCTTCACAGTGGTCATTTTTGACAGTCAGCTGGGTGAATGGCTTTCTTTCTCCCCATCACAATCTTTTGACAATGCTGAATCGCTCTGGGTGTACCTAGTTTGATGTGGGGTGATCTGGGGCCGCCACAATCCACACAATCCAATTCCCAGATTGACTGCAATCAACTTGATTTGATTCAGGACCTGGGATTCAGCCAGAACTGGCACACAGCCCTAATATTTAGCTATTCACAAAATGAACTTGCTGTTATCGACGTTTGGGTTCCCAGAGTTCAAATTATCATTTATCTGCATCTAAATATGTATACATTCTGAGAAATTTACTTGTTGATTATCAACATTCAGGTCACCAAAATTCAGGTAATAATTTATATCTGTATCAATATAGAGGTATAAATTAATTAATTAATTAATTAATGCTTCTGAATGCCAGTTGCTGGAAACCAGAGGAATATTCCTGAGCTTGGGTTCCACTTGCAGGCATTTGGTTGGCCAATGTGAAGACAAGATGCTGGGCTAGATGGTCTATTGGCCTGATCCAGCAGAATCTTCTTATGTTCTTGGGTTACATGCAGGGCCGTCTTTACCCAGGGGTGCAAGGGGTGCGGGGCACCCGGGTGACGAATTCTGGGGGGCGCCAGGCACCTGCTGCTGAAGCAGCCTAAGCTCCTGTCTATCTACCTGTTATGAAATAATAAATAATTTTGATCACTCTAGAAAAACAAAATACATATATACCTAGGTATTACCGAAATGTATACCTACTGTTTCACTAAAGCACTTGCGACTTTGTGTGCTCATTTACCAAAGATGCGCTGTGCCAGCGGTGGCGCTTGTCATTCACAATGGCGGCGCTTGACTCAACAACGGTGCTTGTCATTCTCAACGGCGCCATGTACGTAAAATGAACTCTTCCATCAAAATATTATGTTACGGATTATATTGAGCTGCTATGCGGCAGCAGGGTCAGCGGCACCTTTGACACGACTGATGTTTCTCCTTAAGTAGGTGCCTAAACAATACTTATAAGTTTAAGTGTGTTGGTGTTGTGTACTTAAGTATAAGTGTATTGTAAATAAATGAACAAATGAAAAAGTGTGTTTTTTCCCCCTCCCTTCTTTCGTAAACAAGAGATAAGGCGTAAGTGTGGTGTCTGACATAAGCATAATAAAAGATAATTTGGGGGCTGAACTAAATTTGGGGGCGCTGGGTGGATCTTTGCACCCCGGTGGTGCATATGCTAAAGATGGCCCTGGTTCCATGGCCTCTGAATACCAGTCACTGGGAGGCAACAGAGGACTTCTGTCTTTGAGGATTTCCCAGAGACACCCGACTGGTTGCCCTTGGAAGCAGAATATGCTGGTGTCATCCATCCAGACTCATATTAAGCTCTTTTGAACTACCAGTGCCATTCCAGTTCCACGACTGACTTGCCGCACACACAAACCTGAGGCTGTTGTCCATCTTCCCAAACTTGTGAGCATCTTGCCCTGCCCACAAAGATGCGATTCATTTCTACACAGGAGTTAGTTTATTACGGCCATAGGCCCATTTCAAAACAATAAAACAATAAAATGCTTCATACATCGTACTTCGTACATCTACCATCGTGGCAGAATAACTAAATTGAACAACAGTAAAATGTGATTGGTTTAGTTAAAACATACTCTAAACAAAATCTTAATCGGTCTAAAATCATAGCTTAAAATTCCGTCATATAAAATTACTATTATACATCACAGACTGATCCCTTTAACAATTTGTATGTTTAGATGAACTATCAAAGTCAAGCAGTGTTCCATTTCTCTTCTCATAAAATATGACTGTAATCAAGTATCTAGCAACCATGAGGGTTCTACTCGGATCGTCATCATTCAGTAAGTATGTTAACTGGGCTTCTTGTGATTCACCCGTATTTACCGTTAATAAGGAAGACAAAAATCTGGTCCGAGCAGCTGAGTATAATGGGCAACAAAAAATTATGTGCTGCAGAGATTCTATAGAGCTATTGTCGCAATCACATAAGATTGAAATCTGGCCTTTAGAGAGTCTGTTGCCCATAACGTTAGACGGAAAGGCATTAAATCTAGCCTTTATGAAGGCATATCTATGGGTCGCTACAGTCAGGGTGGTCAAATAAGTTGGTAATTTCGGGGATGGAGCTAGGCCAAGGTTTGATGGCAAGCAAGTACCACTGCCGAGCATAGTGTTATATTTGAGGTCAATCTCCTCTAGTTTTTGTATAACAGTTCTCTTGGCTGTGGCAAGATCTAGCTTCAATAGTTCAGATAGGGACAGGCCATAGGACACTAATTTAGTGTGTATGACTTTTGCCCATGGACTGGGAAAGTTGTCTCTCCAGAGGCATTGTATCAAATACATGTTCGGGAGCCTATGCCACAAGGCCAACCAATAACCAAGGGTACGTCTCCATAGGATATTTCCCAAGGAAGTGGTTTTAAGTTCTAGGCGTATAGAAGAGTTGCTAACACCTCTACACAGGAGGGCAGTGCAAGGGCCAGCTGAGGTCAGGGACATACCTTTGAAATAACTCCCCCCCCCATATATATACCATATATATATATATATATATATATATATATATATATATATATCACAACAACAACAACCTATATTGGTCTAAAGCCATTAATCAATAAGCAAGGATACCAGGTGAAAACATATGGTCTTTGATATTTAATAAATGGATTAACAGAGCTGAACACTTAATATTCAGCTTCTGCCTTAGGAGTATAAATTAATAAGCATTAGGTCCTATCTAATGAGGAATTTCCCTTTTAAAACCTGCATGAATTATCAAAAAGAGCCTTGGCAGGATTTCAAAGACATTTTCTGACCTTCTCGTATTCTGTCCTGCATGAATTTTTAACAAGATGCTATATATCTTGAAAGTCTATTACAATTCATCTGCGTCTGTTTCCCCATGCCCCTCCCCCAAGCCCCCTCCTGCTCTTTAATCAGACCACTGAAGCAGAGAAAGGAAACATATCTAAAACAGCAAGGGAATATTTAATTTATGCAAATGAAGTTTAAAAAAGAGTCCTTATGCAAGTTAATAAAACCTCACACACCGCTTTTAAATATTAATAGTAGCCGGCGAGAGCCTTTATTTATTGTGACATATTCATTTAGATTCATTTCGAGGTTTTTTTGTTTTTGATAGTATCAACAACGTAAAGCAGTCCAAAGATCAGTTCGGAAATTCATATTTTGCAGCATATGACATGCAGTGGGGACAATTAAAGGCACATGGCCAGGACTCCATTACAGTACTGGAATGTTATTCTGAAGTTGTATAAAGGAGAGAGCTGGACTGATTCTGGGTAGTGTTTAATGGCAGGAGACGGTTCTGGGATGCAACACTCTTCTTGAGAGGCAAGAAGCTACCTGAGGAGCTTGTGGGATTTCCTTTGGGGAAAGATTGCACAGATTGATGGACTGTTTTAAAAACAGGTTACCCTGCCTTTCTATTGACTCCATTGTGTCAATGGGTTCTTTCCAGAATTAACTTAGCTGCATTCACACAACAGTTCATTCCATTCCCATAACTTCCCCAACTGTTAAGGTTGTTGTTGTTGTTGTTGTTGTTCTTGTTGTTGAAGGAGCGTCTCCACCCCCATCGTTCTGCCCGGACACTGAGGTCCAGCACCGAGGGCCCTCTGGCGGTTCCCTCACTGCGAGAAGCAAAGCTACAGGGAACCAGGCAGAGGGCCTTCTCGGTAGTGGCACCCACCCTGTGGAACGCCCTCCCTTCAGATGTCAAAGAGATAAACAACCACCTGACATTCAAAAGACATCTGAAGGCAGTCCTGTTTAAGGAAGCTTTTAATATGTGATATTTTAATGTATTTTTTATTTTTGTTGGAAGCCGCCCAGAGTGTCTGGGGAGACCCAGCCAGATGGGCGGGGTACAAATAATAAATTGTTGTTGTTGTTGTTGTTGTTGAATTTATATAATGCTCTATACCCAGAGGTCTCAGGGCGGTTCACAGAAAAGTTCCACATTATATCTGAGCTTCCGCATGGTGTAAGAGTCACTTCTGGGACTATTGTGGAATAGAGCACACATTTAGTTCTCATTTTCATATTATTTGCAGACAGATTATTTCTGGACGCAAATAACATGGAAACGAGCACTAAACCTGCCCTGTATTCCACTATAGTTCCAGAAATGGCCTATAATATCACATAAAAATTCAAATACAATGTGGCATTTAACAGCTGAGGAAAAGAATGGAATGAACTTCAATGTGAATGCAGCCTTGATGTTCAACACAGGGTGGAAATTAATCCTAAAGCAGTATCAGAGAATTGTAGAGTTGGGAGGGATCCCAAGGGTCATCTAGTCCAACCCCCTGCAATGCAGGAATTTTGCCCACAGCCATTACTGGGTGGTCTCGAACCACCAACCTTTTGGTTAACAGCCAGACGCACTGACCCATTGCACCACAGGCTCCCAAGTTGTTCACTCATATGTATGTCAACTTATTTAATGAAAGCTCTACACAACTTTACATATCATTACCATGTTGCTTCTTTTCCCTTAGGGCACTCGTATACCTCCAAAAGAGGCGTACGTTCCATTTTAGTAAACCGATTATTAGAAAAGGATTGTCTGGAGCCAGCTGATCAATAAAGGCTGCAGACACTAATAGCATTTCTATGCTACTGAGTGTTTCACAAGCGCTTTCCCCTTGGAATTAATCTCAGCATCCCAACAATATTCATGGACCTTGATGAAAATCCACAGCAATCTATCGATCGCCCTGTGAAATGGATCCAGTAATTATTAAATGGAGAAATGTGGTGAGCTCTTGGCACATTCAGCGTCCTACCGGGCTCTTCCAAAGTGCAGCTTTCTATTTTAATCCCCTAGAATTAAAATAGGTAATTTAAAACCATTGTAATAGAAGTGAAGATAAAACGTAGACCACAGATTAGAAAAGGTATGGCAGTCCCAAGGGGATGGTTAACAAGCAGTGTTAAAGAAGCTGTAAAAGGTAAGGAGGCATCCTTAAAGAAAAAGCAGAAGTCTTGCCCAAAGAAAGAAAATAAACAGGAGTATAACCTATGGCAAAATAAATGTAAATTGACAAGGAGGCAAGCAGAAGAAGATCTTGAGTAGCGTTTTTTGAAACCCATTAACATTTTAAAAAGTCTTCCAATACTCAAAAGCAGGAAATCGTCTAAGCTAGTGGTTGGACCTCTGGAGAACAAAATTGTGGAAATATAACTGAGGGGGAGATTGCAAAAGAAGCTGAATGGAAGCTCATTTATTCTTACTTATTTTATACTGCTTTATAACTGACGTTCTCTAAGTGGTTCACAATAAAATAAAAGAAAAAAACAGCAGCAACGCACTCAATAAAAAAACCAACAAAGCGCACTTTTAACTCTCCAGAAGTAAACATGACAGGAGTTGAAATTGTAGCCCTTTTGGTTTAAAACCGACTCAGTAAAAAAGCTTTTTGAGATAGAGAATTTATTATTTTCTTCCGAATGTTTAATAGCACCATCAAGTGAGTCTCACTGGACAGTGAGTTTCTGTAGAAGTGTGGCATTACTAGGAAGGCTCTAGATCAGTCTTCCCCAACCTGGCTCCCTTCAGATATTTTGGACTACAACTCCCATCTACCCCATGCAGCTGTTAGGATCGTCCTACTCGAGTGTAGGACCCTGACAGAGACACATGCCCGACTGGCATGTTCTCTCCCTCCTGGTCGTTCGTTCGGGAGCTTCAAAAACTTTCTCCAGCCCAAACATCACAGTGACTGATACCAAAAGACATTACCATGCTTAGGGATCCTGCAGAGTATTTGCAGTTTGCGTAACAAACTCAGTAGCACAGCATTTTGGCTAATCTACGTTTATTTACATATAATACACTCGGAGCATTCTGACTTAGCTCCTTCCTCTTTCTCAACAGACAGCAAAGAGAAAGAAACAAAGGACAATAGTCCTACATCCCGGAACACAGTAGTACAAAACACCCTGTCTCCGTCACTTCCCACACTGTGGAATGAAAACATACACCGTCATGTGATAGACAACAATCCCATGACTGCAAGCACGGAGCAAGAATCCTAACAGCAGCATGGGGGGGGGCTGGCTGTAGTCCAAGACTTCTGGAGGGCATCAGTTGGGGAAAGCTGCTCCTGGCTAATTAGCTACCCCCTGCATTTCAGATGGAAGGGCACTCATGGAAGATCCTGCTTGGACCTTCTCAATTCACAAGAGGGACTATGTGAGAGGAGGAATTACTTTGCATAAAATTGGACCCAAGCTGTGTAGGTCTTAATTAAAAATCAAAGCCAGAACCTTGAAATGAACTTGAGTGGAAACCCACCAGTAGCCAATGTAGAGTTGATTTAGTACAGGTATTATGCACCGTTTGGCTGCTGCATTTAGGTCTAATTAAAGCTTCCAAACCATCTTCGATGCATATGCAATGTCCTAAGTGATATCTAAGTAAGAAAATGATCATATCTGAATGTGACAATGTTCCCAATGGACACTGCAATCAATTCCTCCCATCCTTGTTTTCCCTGCTCCATCATGTCACTCATTGATTGTATAATCGAACAGTTTCTCGACAAACAAAGGCCAAACATACTCATAAGCTTGTCATTGGAGGAGGGGGGGGCGTAATGGGAGAGGGTGATTGCTTTGCCCTGACCAGGTAAGGAGAAATGGTTGGGGCTTGCAGCAGGCCCCAACATTGGCCCTGTGGCAGAGGTGCAGGCCCTCCTGGTGTGCTGAAGTGCTAGAGGCAAGACAGTGACCGGCGGTGGCAGCAGGTGAGCGGAGGTAGGGTACCCACAGAATTTTTTTGTGGGTGCCCAGGCACCCAGTGCACCCTGGAGTTGTCGCCTCTGACCCTAACACCCCAGCATCAGCATCCACTCCATTAGGATGTGTGTCACTAGGAGAATATATTCACACAAGACCCACCCTAACCACAGGAGAAGACATTACAGACAGCGGTTTGTGGGCCTCTTGGTGAACATAAGAATAATCACAGAATGTTGAGCTTTGGAGAGAGAGAGAGAGAGAGTTAAGCCCAAATCCATCCTTAATCACATGGACCCTCTAGGGAGGTCACAATATCTCACTCTAATCATCAGGAGAACTGTAAAGTATTTCACATACTGATTGTTCATCACTGCACAGTATGTGCTGCTACTTTTAGATATGCATATCTTCAGAAGGAAGGTGTCGGGCTATCTTTAAGCCAGTCTGTTCAGTTCTGGTTTCGAAACACGTCATTTCATATTTTCTCAGCTATACCGAGAGTCAAAGGAGCTCCCCTCCCCAGTTCCAACTGCCATCCTGGATTCCCATTTCCTATAACATTAAATAAAGGTGCTTTGGCAGAGTCCCCCTGAGTGATGTATGAGCTCATCAAAGCAGTTCATCCTTGTAGCCCAAGGCTCTACGTTGAGCATAATTAGGGTTGGGTGAATCTGTCAATTTTGGTTTCTCTGAGTTGCTCATTACTCCAGTCTTAACTGCAATACGCTACATTTCCACATCAGTTTCTGATATGTGCATATGTGTGCATATGTGTGTGTGTGTCTGGTCCTTATGAAAATGCATCAGTGTTCTACTGTGAATTTCTCCCAATATGCAAATATTTGTATGCAATTCTGCTTAATACAACACTTTCCCCAAGCAGTTTCCCCTAAAGTAATGCATTTTGTATGTATGTTTGTTTGTTTACTAACATTTAGATGCACATTGTATATTATTTATTTATATTCACAATTTACTCTAGCATATGCAATATTTTTGCACATTACTTGGTTGGCAAGCTGCATTTCAAAATTCAGAGAAGTGTAAATTCCTTAACAAACACACAATTAATTCAATATTGAAATGTTGTAAGCCGATTTGAATCCCAACTTGGGGAAAAATGTGATATATAAATACATTAAGTAAATACTACTACTACTACTACTACTACTACAGTACTGAGGAGGGAGGGAAGGGAAGGAGGGACAATGTAGTTGCAGCTGCTGGTGCAGGTTTTATTGCACGCCAAGTAGCCTCAGTAGCTTGGCCTAAATATAGTTCAGAGGGGAGAAGTCTTCTCCCCAGACTAGATGCCCTTCAGATGACCTAGATGACCTTCATCTTTTCTCCAGAGAAGGCTAAGAGCAGCAAAATAAAAATTGCTGGGGAAGGCAATGGTGGTAACTTTGTTACCATTCACATTTTGGAAAATATGAATTAGGTAGTAAAAAAGCTAAACGTAAAAGACCCCTGACAGTTAAGTCCAGTCGCAGACGACTCTGGGGTTGTGGCGCTCATCTCGCTTTACTGGGCGAGGAAGCCGGCATTTGTCCACAGACTGTTTTTCCGAGTCATGTGGCCAGCATGACTAAGCCGCTTCTGGCGCAACAGAACACTGAGACCAGAGCAGCGCATGGAAACACCGTTTGCCTTCTCGCCAGAGCGGTACCTATTTATCTACTTGCATTTTTTGGTGTGCTTTCGAACTGCTAGGTTGGCAGGAGCACCTATCCCTAGCGATGTGCAAACTCAAAGAAGCAGTTAATCCTTATACTGTCGAGATTCTACCCAAACCTGAATGGAGCAACAGTTGGTAACTCGGACCACCCATCCTGAGCCACAGTTGCCCCAGCAAACAGCAAATTCCAGTGAGGTTTCACATGCAGCTTTGTGATTTAAAGTGGTTTGCAGGAACCTATGGAGGTATTTTGATAAAAGCCACAGGAATATGAAAGGAAAGAAATATGAGAAGACCACAGAATGGCGTCTCTCTTTCTCTCTCCTCATTCCATTGTTCTATAGTCCAACAACGGTTGCTGATCAATCAATGTGTAATGTTTTACAGAACCTTTGTTTGGCACGCACACAAGTTTGGTCATCCTTTGAAGGCGATTTTGATCGATTTTGATCGATTTTACATTTTTGCAATTTCCAGAAATGATGGGCATTGAGCATCTTCGCCTGATTCATATTGATTTACATGGGTGGAATTGCAGGAAATCAGGGCAATTACTGCTTTAGTGACTGTGGGGGTGGCATGCTCCCCCCCCCCGAAAAAAGAAAGCATTGTTATCATAAACTGTTGAAATACAGGTTGACAATGGCCCATGGCTAAGCAGGCAGGATAAATATAAAATCATTCCTGCTATTACAGTCTGGTACTTTAGTAGAGTTAGAAATGGTTGATCATACAAAGTTCATTATTTCAGTCCTTGCTCATTTTAAGTACTGGGCACATCAGGAGCTGCTTCTACCTGAAGCATTCTAGAATGAATCAGTTTTGAATAATAGGACCTTAATCCTGGAAAGCAATAGCAGAGGAAGACTGGAGCCTTCACACCAGGGTTGTGGGACTTCCGGGCTTCTCTGTCTTGGTCTTGAAACTCTCCCCAGTGGTAGCGTTGCCATATGTGCATTTCCCCCCAGACGTGTCTGGGATTCCAATAGCAAAATTACTAGCCAGGGGGGATTTTTTTAAAATCGGCAAAATGTCCAGGTTTTTGCAAACAGAACCAGGAAGTGGGCGATTTCCAGGAGAACAAGCTCAACATTTTTTGTGTGTGTTCGGATTTTTACTTCTTGAAATATGGCAAACTTACCCATTGGTGGACATGCAAAAAAGCCAAGTTCCTGGGAAACAAACAACAACAACATATTATTATTATTATTATTATTATTATTATTATTATTATTAATACCCCGCCCATCTGGCTGGGTTTCCCCAGCCACTCTGGGCGGCTTCCAACAAAAGATTAAAATACAATAATTAATCAAATCCCTAAACAAAATGAAATGGGAAAATAAAATGTTCAAACTGGTAATTCTCCCCCTCTTAAAAAACCCCCAAACCTTTGGCTTTTCTTTTAGGGATAATAGGGTCAGAGACCCCGTAACAAAGCTGATTAACTTATTTATGTATTCAATGACAGCAGCCAGAATCTTGTACGGGCAGAACTGGAAAGAAGAGAAAATACCAACAAAAGAAGAATACGGTAGGTTTTAAAGCTAATGGACTGCGTGGAGCTGGTGAAACTAACAGCAAAAATAAGAAACCAAGATGATGGACTATTTGTGGAAGGATGGAAGCCCTTTTTTGGAATAACTGAAGAAAATACCATAATCAGATGAAATTGTGAGCAGGATTTGGAATATGAACAACGGTAGAAGGTAGATAATATATGAAATAGAAGAATATGTCTTAGATAAAATGTTTATTGGAATGCAGTATGTAAATAGGATGGGATTAAGGACAGCATGGAGGGAAAGGAGGGCAGTCAAAGTTTAAAGAGAAATGTATAACAAATTTGGAACCTGGAATATATATGTAAAGATTTTAAAGTTTAATAATAAAAAAATGATTCTAGGAAAAAGAAAGAAAGAAACTCTTCCCAGGCCACACAAGGAGTGTTTTTGTCTGGCTGGAATGTGTCCTTCAGCTTTGAACTTTGATCACAACTCTTACTTATGTGTACAAAGAAAGCTGCTGAGCCAAGGTAAAATTTAAATTCAGTGCTCCAACCACTGGCCCTTGGAAGGTTTCCGAGATGGTAATGTGGCCCTTGGATTGTTTTATGCTTTGGCTGTGGGCTTCCTGAGAGCATCTGGCTTTCTGCTGCTTGATGCAGGGATGGGGAACCTGCTGTCCTCCAGATTTTTGCTGGGCTACAGGTCCCATAAGTCCCAACCGTCATGGCTAAGCATACCCTCCAACATCACAAAATGGTCACTCCGATCCTCCATCCCATATCATTGTCATGTTGGATGGTCGAATATCCTGAATAGGAACCCAACAACCGATCTGGTTGGCTAGACATTTTCAATCAATGTATCCCCTCCACAGACACCTCTGTGGTGATGATGGCATTAAAACATCCTGTTCTTCTTCAGTAAAAGAGAAAAAGGGATACCAGGTCGTGTCAAAGGTATCTTTTCTGGAGATACCTTTGATGAGTCACTGATGGTGTGTGAGGTGTTCTGATAGAGCAATGCTCCAGATGTTTTTATTCATATATATATATATATATATATATATATATATATAACATTTGTAAATTTCCCTATACAGGGCTTCCTTCAGATAGCTTGGGAGGTCAGAGAAATCCATACCCTCCTACATTTCTCCAATGAATAGGGACGTTCTAAGGAACAGCGGGACATTCCAGGATCAAATGAGAAACCGGGGCGGCTTCTGTAAATCCAGAACTGTCCCTGGAAAACAGGGACACTTGGAGGGTCTGAAGAAGGTCAAGGATGATGGGAATTGTTTGATTTATTTTGTGGCTGGCTTCTTTGGCATATTGCATCCTGCCCTGTTCTCTTATGAGTGAAGAGTGAGCCATAAATTTGTTTTAATAATTAGAATTTGAATGAACACTGTAGCGGAAAGAATGCTGGGCTACATGGCAGGGCTGAAATGTTACTTGCTGATAGATGGATAGTTACCTATTTGTGTAGATCTCTAAACCAGTGTGGCATAATGGTTAGAGTGTTTGACTAGGACCTGGGAGAGCAGGGTTTGAATCTCCACTCAGCCATGATGCTCACTGGGTGACCTTGGTCCAGTCACCATCGTTTAGCCTAACCTACCTCACAGGGTTGTTTGTGAGGATGAAATGGGGAGGAAGAGACCCACACGCAACACCTTGAGCTCACTGGAAGATAAAGGGTGTATTTAAATGTAATAAATAAATAAATTCACAATCAGAGACTGCTGAAGTGGTGTACAATAAGATAAAATAACGAAAGGTTACAGACTGAGGGAAGAAAAAGCAATGAAACTATTTATACAATTGTGCAATTAATATTCCATGAAACGACTGAGCCATGTTTCAGGGAAAGGCTTCTTAAACACACACAAAAAAGTCTTCAATAGCTGCCTAGTGAAAATAATAGCACTCAAAGCAACAGCCCCTGGAAACACTCAATGACACTCATTTGCGACAGGCCCTGTGACAAGTGACAGGCCTTGCAAGAGAACTTCTGTTGTTGCAGGGCAGGGTGGGAGTGTTCCCTTGGAAAAAAGAAGCCTGTGAAAGAATTGCTGCAATAAGTTGACAACAACTCCTGCCCCCCTTGTCCCCACAACATAAACACCCAAAGTTACATCTTGGCAGGAGAATTTTGAAGCAAAAGAGGGAAAGAAAGGGAGGGAAAGATGTGGTAGAAAGCAGCTGGAAGAGAAGGGAGAAGGAGAAAAAAGAGAGTGCTATCTAATCATCTGGCTTTATGACTTCCCCAGTGGAAAGCCAGCTCTCTCCATCAAAGAAATAGATTTGAAGGAAATTCTGTAACTTTGCTTTGTTGTACCCTGCAGCCTATGGGAGTACTCCTTAGTTTGGCTAAGTTCCTGGAAGCTTGGGGGGGGGGAGGAAAAATCACTTGCACCATCAATCTCTCTCAAGGACATCCTTAATCAGATGTACTCAGGAAGTATAAGCTGCATTCTCTGGAGCTTTGTAGTGAATTCTCAGGTAAGACAAGCAGCTCGTTCCCCTCACTGGTTAACAGCATCTCTTCTGTTTGAAAGCATATCGACAAATTCCAGGTGATATTCAAAGGTGCTTTGATAAATACATTTCTTGACTTTCCTCTGCTACTAGCACTATTTTGTTGTTGTTTGTGTTGTGTGTGTGTGTGTGTGTGTGTGTGTGTGTGTGTGTGTGTAAGAAGCTTTGGTGAACCACTTTTTCCAAATTGGAGAAAGGTTCCATGCCATTTGCATTTTTAGGTTTGTTCATGATGAATTTCCATTGTAAACAATTAGGCTACAAATTAGGCTCCTTTTCCTGCTGCCTCCTGTTCGCAAGCATCAGTACAGGGAGGGTGAGTGATTTGGTGTATTCATTTCTTGCGATATGTTCCATATCAGACTATTTTTTAAGACATACTGGTTGACATTCACTGTGGCAGGATGGTGCAGGTCATTTTGTTGCCCTATATACAAGATCCCCCTGCCTTTGCCAGTTCCAAGGACAAAATCCTACCAGGTCCCATCTGCACTACACATTTAAAACGTTATTATACCATTATAAACAGTCATGGCTTCCCCTAAAGACTTCTGGGAACTGTAGTTGTTTAAGGGTCCTGAGAGTGGGTAAGAGACCCCTAGACCCTTCACAGAGCTACAGTTTCCAGAATTCCCTAGGACGAGGGATTGGTTGCTAAACCACTCTGAGAATTGTAGGTTTGTGAGGTGAATAGGCATCTCCTAACCACTCTCAGATAGTGACAGCAGTCACGAAATTTAAAAGACGCCTGCTTCTTGGGAGAAAAGCAATGACAAACCTAGACAGCATCTTAAAAAGCAGAGACATCACCTTGCCAACAAAGGTCCGTATAGTTAAAGCTATGGTTTTCCCAGTAGTGATGTATGGAAGTGAGAGCTGGACCATAAAGAAGGCTGATCGCTGAAGAATTGATGCTTTTGAATTATGGTGCCGGAGGAGACTCTTGAGAGTCCCATGGACTGCAAGAAGATCAAACCTATCCATTCTGAAGGAAATCAGCCCTGAGTGCTGACTGGAAGGATAGATCCTGAAGCTGAGGCTCCAATACTTTGGCCACCTCATGAGAAGAGAAGACTCCCTGGAAAAGACCCTGGTGTTGGGAAAGATGGAGGGCACAAGGAGAAGGGGACGACAGAGGACGAGATGGTTGGACAGTGTTCTCGAAGCTACCAACATGAGTGACCAAACTGCGGGAGGCTGTGTTAAACAGGAGCGCCTAGTGTGCTCTGGTCCATGGGGTCACGAAGAGTCGGACATGACTAAAAAACAACAACAACAAACCACTCTCAGCACCCATAACAATCAATGCCTCTTCCCAGCTTCTGAAATTGCACCAGGCATGTGCACAGCACACCGAACAATATGGCTTATAAGGACATTTTGGAAATCATAAGGGTTAGGAACTCAGCCAATACCACCTTGAGTTAGATTTTCCTCACACTCTGGAGGAATTGCAGCTGAAGTAGAAGCTCCCTTGCTTTATGTTCTAAACGGAGCCGTCACTAGTGGATCTGAGTAAATGAGAGCCAATCAGTTAATGGTCTTTTCACAGTATTTAAATTATTTTACATTGATCGGGATACAGTTTATCGGTTTAGGATACGGGGATACAGGCAGAATCAGTCATGGCTCTCCATGGTATTCATGATTCAGCAATTTCACTGGGGTTGCCTTCAGAAACCTCAAGTGCCACTCCCCTTCTGGATCTGGTCTTCCTATTCATTTATGTATTTCCTCTGCTGTATTTTCCAGGAATGATCTTTGCTACTACCTGTATGCTGGCACTAGCTAGGCATTATTTATCAGCAGCTCTGACTTTTCCTATATTAAACTGTATCTAGTCAGGCCCAGCTCTTACCGGTTATTGAACTTTGGATGCTGGCTAATGCTTGACACGTTCCTCAAATAAAACAGAATTAATTTTGGTTAGCCTGTATATTCCTTCCCCCACCAATAGGTAGATGGGAGGGAGAGAAAGCTGTCTTTTCCCATCAGCCCATTAACTCTTTTTCATAGTTGACCCTGGGCTTCCCATTGATAGTCGTGTCATCTCTGCTGAGAGGCTTATTCTGTCTTTTAATATTAGAAGCTCACCAGAGCCACCCATTAGGGAATAATATTCACGATTTATGCTTTTTATAAACCCCTGACTGGGTTGTTGTAAAGCAAACAGCAGATACTCCACACCAATTTCAAGCTGTAGATCAGTCAGCCGCTAAAATGCTCAACTAGCATTTGCTACAGTAAACACCACGGGTCTGACATTATGGCTGATATCAATGGTTTTAAAGACATGGTTGGTTAGGTTCCGTGAGATAAAACGTGGCCTAGAGGATAAGATGCTAGATTTGAGTAAAAGAAAAAAGAAAAAGAGATTCCCCAATCAATTGTCAATTTAGCAGGTGTTTTTAGATAAATCCATTTCATTTACGACCAAAGCATGGTGAGAAACATTACATGTTTCTTGAGTACTAATATATCTGTACTGAATCATCTGGTAGGTGGATTTTGGTTAAACTCAAACTCTGGTTGATCAAATGACTGGATCGGGATGTAATTTCCCTTCCACATCAGATTGGCTTTAGTGACCTTGGCGGCATAATTTTGGGGTTAGGCAAATCAAACTATTCTCAGTCCATTGTCACATGTATTCATTCAAAGGCCATTTATTTAAGTGCAAAAGGAAGTAACTGCAAATGGAGGAAACATTCACCAGTTGCTTATCATATGTGAACTGAAAGCAACAACGGCGAATACTAACCCACTGCATTGGTTTCCATTCCAGATCTGGGAAAATTAAGCAAAAAGTGGCAATTTCAACTCCTGTTTTTGTTGAAATTCTATAACCTCCCTACTGATTAGATCTTTACTAATGTTAAGTGGTCCAGAAATGTCTAAAATAAATATAACCAGAGACCACATTTGCTTCCATAGTAGGGTGGAATTTGCACTAGAATCTAAAAAAAAAAAGAAAAAAATGGATATGAGGACAGAGGAAACTGCAAATATATAATAAGCAGCTGCCCATCTGACTGGGTTGCCCCAGTCACTCTGGGTGGTAACTCTGGTCCATCTTATTCAGTGATGTCTACACTGACAGGCAGAAGCCCTCCAGGATTTTGGACAGCGATCTCTCTCCTGGTCCTACCTGGAATGGCCAGAAATTGAACCAGGGACCTTCTGCTGTTAGCCAATCAGGTTACTGATAACCAATTATTGATTATATTGCTTTTGTGAATTCTCATAATTTTTCAGCAGTGTGCCTGTTGTATTTAAAAAGAGATGGTATACAGTAGCTGGATTCCATTAATATTCCTTTAGTATCCACCCAAGAGAACTCTGACAGAAAATTTCTTCTTAATGCTATATTCACTCCTATGTTGATTAATTCAGCTCTTATAAGAGATACATCACTTTAAAGCACATGGCTTGTTCTAATAATCTAGTACCCTAAGCATGTAGTTGGTATACTACCCCAACAACAGCTTGAACCTTGCTTATTGGTCAGGACCAGTTAGTAGGTAATAATCGTAGCAAGCAAGAAGATACTGTGTTCAGATGAGATGGGGGCCCTTTTTCAAAAGTATGTGGTGGTTTCCGAAACACTGACTTTTGTTGGGAAACTGAGGTCAGATACACACACGGCAGAAGTTTCCCCCAGTTCTGGTCACCACACAGAGGCATTTAAAGGTCCAAAAGAGTTTACTGCTGGAGATGATCAGGCTTCTGGACACTGATATATAGATACAGCTTGTAGGCTTAGCAGATACAGATACAGATATATACAAGTAGGAAGTATTTCTGCTGCCCCAGCAATTCACGACACAACACAGTCTCCGAGTCACTTCACAAGTCTCATTGATTGACTGACGAGCTGATATGCCTTAATCACTTATATAGAGAGCACTAGGCCATTGCCATAGCAACTGGCTTGGCTGACTGTGCACTTGTTGGCTTATCACATAAGTGAGGTGATTTGTGCCCATGAAAGAAATTCACCCCTTTCTCCATGTCCAGTTCCTCCAACAGCCTTTTAAAGGTAAAGGGGCCCCTGACCATTAGGTCCAGTCGTGTCCGACTCTGGGGTTGCGGCGCTCATCTCGCTTTATTGGCCGAGGGAGCTGGCGTACAGCTTCCAGGTCATGTGGCCAGCATGACAAAGCCGTTTCTGGCGAACCAGAGCAGTGCACGGAAACGCCGTTTACCTTCCCGCCAGAGCGGTTCCTATTTATCTACTTGCACTTTGATGTGCTTTCGAACTGCTAGGTTGGCAGGAGCAGGGACCAAGTAACGGGAGCTCACCCCGTCGCAGGGATTCAAACCGCCGACCTTCTGATCAGCAAGCCCTAGGCTCTGTGGTTTAACCCACAGCGTCACCTGGGTCCCTCATAAAACAGCCTTTTATGTTTCTTAAAATTCCCCCATCTGGGCGGATCCCACCTTATCTGAACCTTATGCGCCATGTTAAAGGTTTGTGCTCAACTCATGTCACCCTTTTACGCCCTGCCTTTGGCGCTAGGCTGTTTGTTCGCCATCACCTTTCTCCATATCCCTTCAATACGAATCCTTAACATGTTTCCTGTTTCTACTGTCTCTGCTCAGCACTCGATGCTGCACTCAGCCTGCTAATTCCACTGTTAGCTCTTCAATATGTTCTGCTTCACTTAACCCAACCTAACCTATCTTAGCTATTGCACCATCTAAATTCCCCTCTTCTGCATTAATATAATTCTGTATTCCTTAGCTTAACCTATTTTCTTAGCTCAGCTTAGCAACATTTCTCTCATGTTATGAAAGTTCTTCCCTATAGCTGGTGTTATACCCATCTTATTTACTTAAGAGTTCCTATCAAAGGATTTCTGGGGCTCTTTCTTTCAAAGTTTCTCCCCAGTGTATCACTGCATGCTCTCCTATTGTGCCACGGACCTTCGCCACCAGCTGATAAAGTTCCTAAATTTCATGACTCTACAGCTTTCAACTTGTATTGTTTGACAGGGTAAGCAAAGCAGTTCCTTGAGAGCCCGAGCTGCCCCATTCATCTCAGTGGCAGGCTATCTCTGCAGCCTGCCTGTGACAGTTTTAAATTATATAAATGGCTCCACTGCTAATCGTTTTTTGTAGGCACTTCTAGCTGATGTACTCTGGGCATGGAAGTTGGACTCCTTTGAAGGAAATTGATTTTAAACACATTTTAAGAGAAATCTGGTATTTAAAGAGATACCGTAGGACGATCTCTTAGACCCAGCTGAGACGTTACAGGGATGAGTTTCCGATGGTTCAAACACAGCACAGCAAGCCTTTGGAATCCACACTCCATCCTTTTTCGTCACATGAAAAGGAAAGGTGCTTAAATCTCCCTATTGCAGTGTGGAACAAACCACAGATTCTGATAATGTCTGAATATGGAAATAGTCGCTTATTCAAACAACAATTATTTATTACAAACCAGGGTCTGAAACAAGAGTTATATCCTATTTTATGCAAACCTCCTAGAGAGGCTTTGATGGTTAAATGTAAATAAATTCTGTTAAATAAATAATAAATCCTAATTTCTTATAACTGACTATCATAATGGTTTCTTCCCATTATGTCTGGCTTGGAAATTGCTGTGAGTAGAGATAGTGGAGGAACTGATTCACGTCATGTTTCAATACGAACTCACCTAATTGGTTATTCTCAAACCATTAAAGAAAGCAAAACACAGCTGCTTACTCTTCAAAGCTTGCAATACTTTGAATTGCGAGATGCTGTTTCTTTGAATGAAAAGTGTGCCCAGAAATGCATATATTAGTGAAAACAATTCACAAAACTACGTTTTATGAAGAAAAATTCCTTGCCCAAAAATGTGTGTGTTAGGGGAAAATTGCATGGAAATGCATGCACAGAAATGATACAGAAATGGGGCAAACAGAACTTAAGGTTGGAAGAATGAGAAATGGAGAAAAATAAAAACTGTTAGATATGTCTATCCTTCACTGAACCCAGAAGTGATGGAAAACATGGCAAAAAGTGTCCTGACAAGCGCAGGACAGAACTTATACTAGCAATGTTAAAGTGTGCAGGAGCCGGGAACAGAACCTATATTTTACATACCCTCCAACATTCCACTGACCCAAACTGGGATGCTTGTTTTTTTGGTCCCCAGCTCTCACGGGAGGTAGCTGATTCGTGCGAGGGCATGAGACCAAAAAAATGAGTGTCTTATTTTAAAATAAAAACATTTAAAGAAAAGAGAAAATAACAATAAACACACAAACATACAAATATACAAGCAAGCAAGCAAACAAATAACTCTAATATCAAAATCTACAAAATAATAAATATATATATATATATATATATTTAAAAAATATATGAGTGTCTTTTGGTCTGCCATGAACCAGCTGACTCGCACCAGAGCGCTGGACCCCCCAAAAAAGGGGAGGGACTTTCCAGGATCCAATCAGAAGCTGTTGCAGCTTCTGTAATTATGGGTTGTCCCACTCAAATTGGGATAGCTGAAGGGCATGACTTCATTGACTTCAAATGTAAAGCACAGAATGAATGCCATTGCCTCCACACATAGTGCAACCTTCATATTCCTTCAGAAATAAACCCCACTCTGTTCACCAGACATTTGCCTGGGCATTATCACCATTTTGCTGTAGAAATAGATAATATGTTGTGTTTTTTTAAATGACAAAATGTAAAAAGAGGAACTGCAATATGTACATGTTTCCCCATGGAAACTTGTAAACCCCAGTTGAGGTCATCACAACATTATTTCTGTGAGACTGAATTGCATTAATGGAAGGCAGAAGAAAATACATCTTGCACATGTACAGGGGCACTCATCTTATTCCTCGAGTCCCACTGAAGTCAGAAAAACCTGCTTCAGAATGAAAAACACACCAGATCTAGCTGTAGCAGAAGGAAAAGGAGTGTGTGGAAGGAATGAAAAACACAAAATTAAGAGAAGAGGCAGGGAATGATGACAAAGGTTTGAGCAGTAAGAGAGGAAAGGGGAAGAAGCAAAAACAAGAAGGAAGAAGGCATTAACAAAAACTAAACTAACACCAAGTAAAGGTTGCAGTGCAGCAGTGTGCAATCCTCTGCACGCTTTAAGGAGGGGGATTCGCATTATGATCACGAACAATGCTGGGAGCCTTGGGAAAACCACATTTCCCTTATTTCTCAGCAGCTCTGGGCAACTATTAGACATGTTGAAAGATGCCAGGTACCGGGGCAAAATGAGAGCCACAGGTTGTATTTGGATCACCAAATGAATGAATGAACAAGCAATTTGCTTCATCATTTCCACCCACATAACATGGGTTTTCTGGTTACAGAACACTGGCTTTAATAGGCTGCTGTACTATTTGTAACATTCCCAGAGTCCCAAATGGAAGGAAAACACACTGAGCTATTTTGTTCTCCATTCTATTTTAAATTAATTTAATTTCCTGAATGAGTAGGGGACCATCACAGGTACGGGCATCTGCAAATTCCTTTGCCCATCACCTTTTAATATGTGTGATACCTTTCCACTTTTCTTCATATGGGGATTTCAAGCTTGATTTGATTTATAATATTTCACCTCAAGATCCATGCTTAACCAGGGATTTTATACTGCTAGAAATCAATGGAAATGAAAGTTTAATTTTATAAGAAGATTACACCTTCTGTTCTTGGTAATATTTATGTATGTATATTAAAATATGCTTTGGGTGATATTCATCTGTCATATGGGGAGATCAAACTGATGCTCTAGACTCAGTAAATTAACTTTGTTGAGCTTGGTTTTTCCTTAGCCACTGGACAGAAGAGAATGTTTTCTTAATTCGGTTGACACACTAAGCTTAGTACTACTGTTTAAGTTGATTATTCGGTTCCGTTCTGATCATTAGAGTCTAAGCATCTGGGTTTCCCACTTTGCAAAATGAAACAACAAACTCTGCCACTAAAGAGGCTTAGGACGTATTAGCAGGCTGTTTATCTTTTTCAAAAAGAGCTTGTGTGTGTGTAGCAGACGGACAGAGGAACCTGCCTTGTACTGGATCAGGACATTGGTCCATCTAGTATTCATTCTCCACATTGGCAGGCAGAAGCTTTCCAGGGCTTCAGATAGGAGATGTCCCCAGCCGTACCTGGAGATGACAGGGATTGAACATTTCACCTTCTGCATGCATATCATAGAAACATAAAATTGTAGAGTTGGAAGGGACCACTAGGGTCATTTAGTCCAACTCTCTGCAATTCTGGAATTTTTCGCCCAACATGGAGCTCAAACACACAAACTTTAGGTTAAGAATCTCACGCTCTACTGACTGAGCTTTCCAGATGATGATAAGATAAGATAAGATAAGATAAGATAAGATAAGATAAGATAAGATAAGATAAGATAAGATAAGATAAGATAAGATAAGATTTATTGTCATTGTCCCCTTGTGGGAACAACGAAATTACTTGGTTGCTCTATCCACATAAATTTAAAATAACTACAAAACACTAATTGAAACAGTACAATACAATACAATATAACAAGTAAAATAAAATGACTTCAAAGTCCAGACTTTCCATTTAAGGCCGAAATTGCTCTGGAGAAGAAGCTGTTCATGAGACAGCTTGTTCTCACCTTCATTGTCCTGTATCTCCGTCCCAATGGCAGGAGCTCGAAGAAACAGTGACCAGGGTGTGATGGATCTCATACTATGTCCAGTGCCTTTCTGTGGCACCTGGTGGTATAAATTTGCTCTTAAGGTGGCGAGTGAGCAGCCAATAATGCTCTCTGCTCTACAACTGAGCTACAACCCTTCCCTTTGAAAACAAAAGGAAAAGTAGAGTGAAATACCAATTGAGCTAGATTCTATTAACCAAGGGTCAGCAAGGTTTACTTCGCCTGGGCCAGTTCACTCCAGTGGAGATCCCTCCATGGGCTGGATTGCGTGTGTGTGTGAGTGCCCGCGCCCGCGATTTCTGGCATCTGCGTTTGTGCAAACACGATTTCCCGCACTGCGGAAGCGAGTCCCCAAGCCACACTGCACCGGTTTAGTGGGGACTTGCCGAGCGGGCGGCTCAGTTTGGGGGTGGCTCGTGGGCCGATTAAATGACCCCTGTGGACCGCTTGTGGCCCATGGGCCTTAGGTTGCCGACCCCTGCTATTAACTTTGTGTGCTAACAAAAGCCAGAGAAAGGGTTCCCACTAACTCAGTGACCCAACTAGTCCAGGATCCTGTTCTCACATTGAACAAATTCTAGGTTTTCTGTAGACTCTGGGCAATGAGAATCCCTAAGCTGAGAGCCCCCCATCCACAGAAAAACAACAACACTTGGTTGGTAAAATACCTGTTGCCAGCTCCTTCATAGCACCTTTCTACTCATGGCATGATGAAGAGGAGAACCTCAAAGCTGGCACTGCAAATGTGCACTGTGCGCCATCTTCCCAGAATATTTGCACTAGTACAGTGGCATTGTATGCTAAGCTTGCACGCAATGTCTATGAGTATCTCCAACGTAAATGCACTTCTGAATGCATGCTGCTACTTGGTCACAAATTAATGGATCTGTTCTAAGCATGACTACGTTTGGAGTTAGCCCAGCAGCAAGAAAGAAGGATTAACTAGAAGAAGGGTCTGTGTTTTCAGAAGCAGTTCCAAAATCGGTGTCATGCCTAGTTCTTCCTACAGACAGGAAGAAATTGTAGTTTTGAGTGTTTTCCAAGTAGTCAGCCTTAGGACCCCTCCAAACTGGTGGCTGTAGCTCAGCAGTAGAGCATCTGTTTTGCATGCGGAAGATCCCATATTCAATCCCTTGTATCTCAAAGGCATGCTGAGACAGACTCCTGTCTCTGGAAAGCCACTGCCAAGCAGTGTAGACAGTAGTGATAGAGATCGACCCAAATGGTCTGATTCAGTATAAGGCAGCGTCCTAGGTTTCTGTGCTACTGATGGATTTGCACTGGACCATCCACACATCATTGGCCTTTAGTAGCTGCTCTGTGATGCTTCCCCAGTGTTAACACATTATTAACAACTGGAAGGACACTCTTGCACTCCAAGTCAACAAAAACAGGACACACGCGCACAAACACACACAACAAACACCCCTCCAGAATATGTGTGGTATAAAAAGTTACAGGATTTACTGAATGGAAACAAAGCAGTGGGACCACCCCAAAACTTTTGCAAGCACCAACAGAATCCTGTATAAAGGCCCCAATAAAAAGGTAAAGGGACCCCTGACCATTAGGTCCAGTCGTGACCGACTCTGGGGTTGCGGAGACTCTGGGGTTGCGGAGCTCATCTCGCTTTATTGGCTGAGGGAGCCGGCGTACAACTTCCGGGTCATGTGGCCAGCATAACTAAGCCGCTTCTGGTGAACCAGAGCAACGCACGGAAACGCCATTTACCTTCCCGCTGCAGCGGTACCTATTTATCTACTTGCACTTTGACGTGCTTTTGAACTGCTAGGTTGGCAAGAGCAGGGACCGAGCAACGGCAGCTCACCCCATCGTGGGGAATCGAACCGTCAACCTTCTGATCAGCAAGCCCTAGGCTCTGTGGTTTAACCCACAGCGCCACCCGCGTCCCCAATACATGAGCACAAATAATCATGAATGCACAATAAAAAGGATGTTGGCAGGGGCCCTTAGCTGATCTAAAAGTGCAGTGTCATTTTCCCCGCAAGGTGTCTTGCTTGGCTGCATCAACTGTTATCTGAAAAGGGTGTCTATCAAAAGCCAGAACAAAGCGGCTGGGATCATCTCTCTTCTAAAGTGCAGCCTGTGACTAAAGCATCCCCGTTTATGAGTCCATGAATCTATACCCATCCCCCCAAGCCCATCTCTTTTGTGTTATTTACGAGGTGGCATTGGCATTTGAAACAAGATAAGGTTAAATGGGCAAATCGCTTCTCCATGCTGGGGAAGGAAAGAAAAAAAGGAACGCTCCCAGGTTCTAGACTATCCGCTCGCGCATGATAATTAAATTGGGTTCACTTCATCGAGAGGTGACTATTAATTCTGCACCAGCAAAGGTCTTAAAGTCAACGCTCTCAATGAATTTTTGCCGGCGAGTCTCGGAAGGCGAATGGCAGCACTTCAGCGATAAGTGAGCCTGTTGTCAGTGTGAAAACAGAACCTCCCCAACACCACTGTGGCATGTAATTTTCTTTGTGGGGAGGGGAACCACACTGCAATATGCCATTTAGTGCTCTTCCAGCATCTGCATATGTGGCTAAGACGTACAGTGGGGCAGAACAGATTGACAGACCTCTCTGTCCTTTCGGCTGAGAAGAAACGCTCCCCTCAAGGAAATAAGCCGCAGACTAGAAAACAACAGACGGCACTAAGTTTTACTGCCTGCCCCCAAATTACAATATTAAATTATGTGTTAAAAAGGTATTAGCAACACAGTCTTCTGGAAGAACCAGCCTTGCATCCAGCTTGAATTAGCATATAGATGAACAGAAGTTTCAGATGAAGTGAAGCTCAGATGAGTTTCCTACCTTTAATATTTCTTGCCTTGAAAGAAGCTGCCATCAAAATAACCAGCTTATGTGGAGTGTTTTTTGCCCTTCCGTTCCCGTGGCAGCATCAGGGAGAGTTTTAGCAACTAATGCAGAGGAGGGATTTGTAGGTCTCACGAGAGAAGCGAAAGGATCTCGCCACAGTTTGGTGACTTGTCTGTGCGAGGAAAAAGAAAAGAAAGAAATTAAGATGATCTTATAGCTGACTGCTTCTGAAGCTGGAAGACGTGAAAATATATGATGGGTTAGCCAAAGTGGTGCCCTCCGTATGTTGTGGACTATAACTGGGTAGTCCACTGGGTGTGTTTAGCCTGGAGAAGAGAAGGTTAAGGGGTGATATGATAGCCATGTTCAAATATATAAAAGGATGTCATATAGAGGAGGGAGAAAGGTTGTTTTCTGCTGCTCCAGAGAAGCGGACACGGAGCAATGGATTCAAACTACAAGAAAGAAGATTCCACCTAAACATTAGAAAGAACTTCCTGACAGTAAGAGCTGTTCGGCAGTGGAATTTGCTGCCAAGGAGGGTGGTGGAGTCTCCTTCTTTGGAGGTCTTTAAGCAGAGGCTTGACAGCCACCTGTCAGGAATGCTTTGATGGTGTTTCCTGCTTGGCAGGGGGTTGGACTGGATGGCCCTTGTGGTCTCTTTCAACTCTATGATTCTATGATTCTATGATTCCCAATATCCTTGACAATTGAAGATGTTGTCCATAACAACAGAAGCAAGAGTGGTTAACTTTTGGCCCTCTAGATTTTGCTGAACTTCAACTTCCATCAGCCCTAGCAAGCATGGCCAATGATCAGGGATGATGCTCAGCAACATATGGAGGGCAATGCTGCCCCACATTTGATCTAGCAGCTGCTACACATGATATAAGAATTAGGAAAGAAGAACTTTCTGACCGTAAGAGCTTTTTCACTGTGGAATGGACTCTTTCAGAAGGCGGTGGACTCTCCTTCATTTGAGGTTTTTAAGCAGAAGTTGGATGGCCATCTGTTATGGATGCTTCAGTTGAGATTCCTGCATTGCAGGGGGCTGGACTAGATGACCCTTGGGGACCCTTCCAACTCTACAATTCTATTCTGTTTTGTAGTAGGGATGGGGGACCTGTATCACTCCAAAGGTTGTTGGACTGCAACAACTCCCATCAGTTCCAGCAATCATAGTCAGGGATGATGGGAGTTACAAACTATTGTGTTTTTCTTTAATCAAATAAACAATAAAGATTTTATGAAACAAAAGAAGTTTATGACACAAGTGGGTAAAACATAGGATAGTTCAGACTTCAATGCTATTTCACTTCAGTTCTTTCTCAGTTGTTACACAGCTGTTGCTGCTTAATACTTTGGTTTTTAAACAAGGTGGTACTTCCTGCCAGTTACACACCCCTTAGACAACCCTACTCCTGAGGTACTCCAAGTCACAGACCCAAAGGGTCTCCACACCCCTTTTAACTGGTTTGGGAGTCTTCTCTTTTTGTAGAAGAATCTCTCCCCTCCTGACTGGAATGAGTCCTAAGTAGACTGTATTCTCATAGCTTCTACTTTTCCTGGCTCAGCCTCAGCCTCCCAGTGAATTCCTGGCCTAATTACTCTTACAGGACACCACACACTGTCCTTCACGCAAAGCTCAGAGACTCCTTTCTCTAGCTTGTGATATATTCCTCAGAGTGGATGTTTCTACCCAGAACCAACTCTCTCTCCTCTCACTCCTGATCTCCTGTTACAGGGAGTTCCAAACTGAGAACATCAGACAGGATACAGGTTCACCATCCCTCTGCAGTGTTGGACTTTGGGCTCTCAAATTTCAGTGCTAAAATTTGGTGCCCCCAGCCTCTCACACTCCGTTCTACAGCATGGTTGTGGTGTCTCCTGTAGCATGGTGCCCAGCGTAACAGCACCAGTTGCACTACCCTAAAACCACCTCCGCCTTGTGCTATAGGCTCACTGAACATAAGAAGAGTCTTGGGATGGTGGAGGAGCTATCACATTCAGGGACTGGGACATCAGATCCCAAATTCTCTGGTAGGAAACAAAAGTAGAAATGTCCCACATACCACAGAGGTGGAGCTAGCTGTGCACCCAGGGGCAGGGCTAGCCACCCGCAGGGGCGGGGCGAGCATCCCAGGGGGCGGGGGCGATGTCACCCCCCTCAGGGATGATACCCGGGGCGGACCGCACCTACCACACCCCCTTGCTCCGCCAGTGACATACCATCAGTTTTCCACCAGGGATACTGGGCTCTGTCATTCAGGCTCTAGTCGGAAAAGATGCTCAACCAAGACAGTGGTTCAAATGATGCACATTTATGTCCTTTGCTGAATGCACACTGAATGCAAACATATTCGGCACATAAATTGCAGAGCTGCTCTAATGGCTGAAGGATAAGCTATGTACTAGTTTAGGCCTTGTGACTAGATTGGATTGAAAATCTAAATAAATGCATGAAGTGGAAGACTAATTGAAAATTAGGTCTTATCCGAACTCCCCAAAGTCGATAAGAAGCTAACCCGTTCTGAATGCTTCCTTCCTTTGAGACGGTTGTGGCTTATTAAGGTTCCCTGAAAGTTATAATACTTTTCTATTGCAGTTATAATTGTATGCATCCAAATCCTATTATGGAAGTGCAAGACTAAATCAATCTTTTGATCAATTAAATTCCCCCAAGATCACTGGAAAAGACAGTCGCTCACCCACCTACTCCCGGACATGCAACACACACAAAAAGATGTTTCAAAGCTGGTGCTAATTCAATGGAAATTAAAACCAAAGGCCTTGGCTCACTGGCTTCAGGCAGCGCCCTGGACAAATGCTGGCAAGCTTTATCTTCCAAGCTGCTGAAACGTGGAATGCAATTTCACACACAAAACCACATTGGCTAGAAGTCACGAGAAGCCATGACAGCAGAAACGATGGCAAGGAGCAGTGGAAAGGAAACCGTGCCAAGGCATAGCGTCCAGCCGAGTGATCCTTGAAGCACCAGTCATTTTCGATAGCCACCATTGCTGAATGAATACCTGAAATGGTAGGTTTGGCAGTAGGTAGCAGAAAGTGTTACCATTTGTTTATTCTTTGGGTATTTACAATGATGGGGATGATTGCACCACAGATCATAATTAGTGCGCCAAGGTTGAAATATGGCCTGCTTGACCTCTCTACCCATCCCTCAGGCCTTTCCCTTATCCCCTCCATAGCCATACCTACTCTTCATCAACCCTATTTCATACTCTCCTTAAGTGTTTTTCCGTTCCTGGAATATGTCCTTGGAGTCTGAAAATGCCTGCTGGTTGCCTGAATGGAGGATATTGTGTGTGTGTGTGTGTGTGTGTGTGTGTGTGTGTGTGTGTGTGTGTGTAGAAGCCAACCTCCTGTGCAAAAGTAAAAGTTTCCATTTGTTTGCCACCACTGCTGTTTGCCCAGATTGGAACGCAGTCCTCAGTCTGGGGGAAAGGAAAAAAATGGTTTCCCCACCCTGGTTATAGTGAATTGGATGACATCATCATGTTCGGTAGCCAATCATGTTTACACTCATGATTACACCGAGGTCAAGTGAAACCCATTTAGAGTAGGGTGAAGAGAAGACAATGCAAATGAATGTGAAACAGGAAATGGGAAAAGGGGAGGGGTGGTTCATGACACTGCCAACAATGTGTGTGAAAAACATAGTTGTTTTGATTCAGGCCATTATTATTATTATTGCTACTATATTATATAATGTCTTCACTGTAAAGGTGGCTTGTCTAAGAGTGTTTGAAGCAGAGGGGAAACAAAGGAGTTGTGGAAGGAAATGGTAAGCAGGAAGAGCTGGCTGAAAGCTCAGTTGGTTAGAGCATGGTGTTGATAATGCTAAGGTTGCAAGTTCGATCCCCGTCTGGGACGACTGCATATTCCTGCATTGCAAGGGGTTGAACTAGATGATCCCCAGGGTCCCTTCCAACTCGACAAATCTAGGATTCTATGACTTTTCGGGGCAACCAGCAGAGATCTCTCCCTGCAGAAAAGCCTCTGAAGCAATGGCAGAGCCACTCCCAAACTCCCCGGAGTGATGGTGGATCAAGAGGCAGACCGAGATGCTCACAGCCAGGAGGCTGAGTGCTCAGTTGCAGAAGATGACTCCTTGTGAATAAAGGGCTATTCAGGAGTTGGGCCCCTCACATGTGGAGAAACCTCTAGGGTGACAGCTCCAGTGGCGGAGGAAGGGGGCAGGGGGCAGTTCACCCCAGGTGCCATCTCTGAGGGGGGATGACAAGAAGGCCCCTGCCGCCCCCAGGCGTGGCTGCACGAGCCGCCACCATCGCGCCGCCGCAGCCGTGTGCAGAGGATCCTCCGCTTGTGACTGCACCCTCCGCCACCATCCGTATGGCGCTTGAGCGGCGCTGTCGGCAAACTGCCCGGCGGCGCATGCGCGTTTACCGTACAGCACATGCATAGCGCAGCTCGAGTGCCGTATGGACAGCGGTGGAGGGATGATCCCTCCACCACCGCTGCAGCTGCGAGCAAAGGATCCTGCCGCCATCCATATGGTGTGCATGCATACGCAGTACGTAGTGGCCCACACACATAATGGTGCATAGTGACATGCACGCATGCGTGGTACGTAGCAGCGCGTGTGCATGTGCCGCCAAGCGGTTTGCCCTGCCCCCCGCACTGGGTGCCAGTTCTCCTTCCTTCGCCCCTAGACAGCTCTGCCTTAAAAGCCTCAATGTGAGGGTGGGAGAGCTGTTGGAACAATGTCTTGCTGCCACGTTGTGTCTTGAGCCTGATCTTCTGCTTACCTTGGATTGCCCCTTGACTTTCCTCTAGGCTCTTGCCTGAGCCCTTGTTAACACTACTGCATGCTCAGAATTGGAGCTTCGTTGGGCCTTGGATGAGGCTGCTGTCTGTACCCAGGATAGCTTTGGCTATTTGGAAGGTCCCCTGCAACCCGTGACCTTTGAATCTCCCAGTGACCTGAGCAAGTAGAGAGATGACTACTTTTGGTAGCAGATGCAGAGGTGAGAGGCACTAACATGTGAAAAGGGATGGGAGACGGGTCTCCTTAGACTTTCTAAGCGCTGCTATAATTCTTCTTAAAAATTCATAGGAGGCCTTGTCAAGAGGGTTCTGAACCTCCTTAAAGCCTGTTACATGAAGGTAATTTTTGCAGCTAGCTCACAAGTCAAAGATTTGACATACTGAAGTGCTCTGAGGCTTTGAGATCTAATGGTGGGCTTGAATTATAACAGCTTGCTACATCCGTGTGTCCTCATGCCAAGAAGAGGTGGACCTGTTGAATTTTTGCCTACTGTGAGGTTGTCAAAGACACCGGAGACCTGCCAGAATCCAAGGTGACTGTGCCAAGGCTTAGTTATACACAGCTAAATGAGCTCTTTTTATTCAAACAAAGTTTCAGTTTGATGGCCAGGTTTGGAGGGTTAACTGCCTCTTTGTTTGCCTGCACACAGGAGAAACATCTAGTAATTAAATACACATTGCCCAGACAAAAGTGTTAATTGCAAACAGCTTCTTTGACTGAGAATCTGGAAAGAAAGCCTTTTTTGGCTATCTCCTGAAGAGATGCTTGTGTAATTATCATCAATCAGACCTTGGCTATTACGGAGGGTCCTTTGTGAATCACAAAAGAAATATTGAGGCAGGCACAATGATAAAAGACCCCTGCTTTGCTAATTGCTAGTACACAGTCTAAGCAGGTTTGATCTACTTGGAATAAAGGCTTTTGACTTCAGGTAGCTTCACCCAGCCAATCGAATGCTACAGACCTTGGCAGGAATAGATATGCATCCTCTCTGCTCTGCACCCTAGGTAGGACTGCCAGACCTTTTTAAGAACAAAAAACCAACATTGCAAATATTAGTACCTTGACTAAAATAAGATAGACAATAATGCATTATATTCCATTCTATGGCCCTGTTTGTTGCTTGCTGAAGATGCAATGCTTGACTTCTGAAACAGTATTCCCTTCCAGATATTGCCGTTCTGACCTCATGGGACAAAGACAAAATCCGTAACTGGATTTTAGACAGGGACGAAGCGCTGGATTTGGCGCTATCCAACTCGGCCAGCCTATCCATGTGGTTTCCCCGCGTGAAGGCAGTGAGAGCCCTGGCTCACTACCTGTGTGACTTGACAAACCCTATGCAAAGAAGAGCCTTCACACTTGCCCGCTTTCACTCCATTCCCACAGCATTCCTACAGGGCATATTCTCCAACACCCCTCTCGACCTCCGCCTTTGTCCGTGCAACAGGGGAAAGATAGAGGACTTTACCCACTTTTTCTTCCACTGCCCTCTCTATGACTCAATAAGATCGAGGCTCCTGCTACTAATTCCTCTGACCATTGCCATGGAAGATGACTGCTTGAAATATCTATTGGTGGATGCCAATCCCATAGTCACTCGTGGCGTGGCCATCTATATCCTGCAGGCCCTGAAACTCATGGCCACCTCAATAGGTTAACCTCCTTTAGCCCTGGACTTGTAAACTTTCCAATAGTTTACATAATTGTTATTGTTTTTATCATACCTGTTTTATTTACTATGATTTTATACCTGATGTTTGCAAATGTATAAGAATGGCAGGCTACTGCCGGGACTTATTACTTGTGCTATGGCCAAATGGCTAACACAATAAACTTTGATTTGATTTGATTTGATTTGACTTCTGAAACTTGGAAAGTGTGTGCTCAGTGTCTCCCCCCCCCCATATATGGAGTGCTTCCTATGGAACTAAGGGCCGCAGGCCAGATCAGGCCCAATTACCTTCAGGATCTGGCCCGAGGACTATCCCTGGATTGGCGTGGGGATTCTGTTTGTTTTGGATGTGCCATTCCCCCCCTGCGCCATTCCATTCCCCCCCTCCTCCCTTCCTCCTCCTGGCTTCTCCCTGCCCTGCCTAGAGGAGGAAGGGGGCTGGGCTGGGCTGAGCTGGCTGAGCACCATTTTAAGCAGCCCCTCTCCGGAGCCAGACCTTTCGTGCCGCTCATCTTCCATCCGCTCCCGCCACCGCTGCCCTGGTGCTCCTGTGGGCCAGGGAGCAGAGCGGTGGTGGCAGCGGCAGCCCCAGGGAAGGTAAGTGCTGCAGCTGGGGCTGGGGCTGGGGCTGGGGGGTGGGGAGGAGGACTACTTGCCCCCCTCACCTCTTCTTCCAGCCCCCCCCCCCGTGCCACTTCTCCAGCCCGCCACAAGGTCTGAGGGACAGTGGACCGGCCTGCGGCTAAAAAAAAAATTGCCAACCCCTGCTAGGGAGCCTCTTGAAGGGAGTTCACAATACCGTAAAATGTATGTAAAACCACGCAATGTGTAAAAACAGGCTCGTTGAAAAAGGAATGTCTTCAATAGGAGCTGAAAAGATAGCAGAGATGGTGCCTGTCAGGGATACAATGAGAAGGAGTTCCAAAGGGTAGATGCCACCATGCCCCAGTTCCAACATTGTATGGAATGAACTTGATGAGATGGTACCTGCAGGTAACCCTCTGCTGCAGAGTGCAGGGATCAGTTAGTTATATAAGGGAGCTGCTTCTTTGGGTGTCCTGATCTCTGATCCCAAGCTGTATAGGGCTTTGCATATCAGTACAAACACCTAGAGAACTGAGGCCAGCAGCTAATTTGGCCCACTCCAAAACTCCATAATATTTCGTGATTTTTAATATTTTGTGGTTCTTTTCTTTGCTTCAAAAGTTATTCATTGTGTTTTTGTAACCTGCCCTGGGGTCTTATAGTGAAGGGTGGGGAATAGATCATTGCTCCAACATTTGGGTGTGGGGAATGCATTTAAAGTGGGGAAAGCTAGAGGAGGATGAAATCACGCACGGTATGTAGAAAGTGGATATGGCTCTCTCATAATATGAAATGGTCTTCCAACAAAGCTGAACGATGGGGGATTCCAGGTGAGATTTTTTAAAAGTACTTCTTCACACAGCAGCGTGTAGTTAAACTATGGGATTTGCTCCTGCAAGATGTAGTGGAGGCAATTAACTAAATTCATAGAGGATAGGGCTATCACTATTGGCCAAAATGACTATATGCTATCTTCTGGATTAGAGGATCATTGCACAGTGGAGTTGCATGACAACAAGGCAGAATACTAAGTGTACGAGAGAGAGAGTTCAGGAAAAGGGGGAGCCAAATAGTGGTAGGTACCAACCAGTTTTCTAAAGGGAATCTTGTTGTATCACCTCTCCCTCTGATGCAAGCAGGAGCAATGGACAAATGGAGTTGGGATCACCTGAGCTAATGCTCTCTTGCCTGCAGATCATCTGCAGACAACTCCCATCTTCTTCTTCCTCCTCCTCCTCCTCTTCTTTTTCATTGGAGCTGCTTCAATCATAAAACCAGAAACAATCCCAATGCAGAAGGGAAAGAAACTTTTTTTTAAAAAAAGAAAAGACTTGCAAGCCCAGGGCTTTTGAAGTTCTTCAGACCCCTACTTCCCAAGGTATCCTTTAAAGTCTCTGTGGGTTCTGGATGCTGCACTGCTGAAACGTCGAAGGCTCCTGATTTTTTTAAAGACAAATGAACTGTGCAGCCATCCTTAAAAAGTCAGGTCACTGTCACCCCTGATAATTGTTGACATTTTTAAAAAATTCAGTTGGACAACAACGATTTGAGTGGAAGCTGGTACAATTGTGCAAGGGAAACATCATGTTTTGATTCGACAACGGGTGAATTATTTAATGCCTCGCTTCAAAGCCTTGCCCTGAGGGTTATGCAGATATAATTGTACTTGGTGCATTAGCAGGAATGAAAAATGCTGAAAGGTGAATGGTAGGCTTTCCCCCCTCCCATTAACTTTGTTTTGCAACTCCAGTCCAATAGGTGACACCGTTTACCAGTTACAGGTAGATAGCTATGTTGGTCTGCCATAGTCAAAACAAAATAAAAAATAAAAAAATTCCTTTCAGTAGCACCTTAGAGACCAACTAAGTTTGTTCTTGGTATGAGCTTTCGTGTGCATGCACACTTCTTCAGATACACTGCAACAGAAGTCACCAGACCCTTATATATAGTGAGAGGGTGGGAGGGGTATTACTCAGAGGGGTGGTGGGAATGGGTGATAGGCTGATAGCTGTGGTAAACCTGTTGACGACTGTTAACGACTGCAATTAGTCTTACAGGAAAAAGCAAGGGGTGAGAAGGTTAAAAATAGCTTTGTCATGTATAATGAGATAAGAATCCAATGTCTTTGTTCAGACCAGGTCTCTCCATGGTCTGAACAAAGACATTGGATTCTTATCTCATTATACATGACAAAGCTTTTTTAACCTTCTCAGCCCTTGCTTTTTCCTGTAAGACTAATAGCAGTCATTAACAGTCATCAACAGGTTTACCACAGCTATCAGCCTTTCACCCATTCCCACCACCCCTCTGAGTAATACCCCTCCCACCCTCTCACTATATATAAGGGTCTGGTGACTTCTGTTGCAGTGTATCTGAAGAAGTGTGCATGCACACGAAAGCTCATACCAAGAACAAACCAAACGATACCAGTGAGCATCTAGGCACACTTAAATGCATTCCACTGAAATCCTTTATTTGGAGCGGGAGAGACATTGAGAGGAACCTGTGGGGAAACGTTTCAAGCAAGGCAAGACACATGACTTTTGATGCAGCAGTATACAAAATAGATTGATTCTGCGGAGGATATCTACCACACGCATAGTACGAAAGGAATGCCAGTGGATCTCCAAGGACCATAAGGAGACCTTGGTTTTCTCAGGCAGCTGATGACACTGTGAGTCCCGGAGCAGGCCAAGGGTGCAATCCAATCCAATTTCAACAAACCTCTAAGGACAATGTCTCCAAAATGAAGAACTGAGACATGCCGCTTTTGGTTAAATTGAAGTGAAGACTTTTATGATAAGCAGAGGCATCTTTACGATGGTGCATAGGTCTCTTGAGGAAAATGCTCTAACCTAGCGACTAACATCATCCCTCACTCATTTCTCAGCAATTTCCACAGAGACTGCAGTATTCCAATAGTTCAGCCAGCTGTTTGAGGATACTGGTCTAACTCATTGGAAATCCACGTTTTTGAGAAGAATCTCACCATATGTGGAGTTGAAGAACCTGAGATGGGATTGCAGGGCCTCACCATTGTCCCTGCTGAGAGATAATCATGTATTCCTCAAGCACCATCTACCTGCAGCCATTCCATCAACGGATTCAAGTTACAAGAAAGGAGATTCTGACTAAACATCAAGAGGAACTTTCCGATGGGAAGAGCTATTCAACAGTGGAATGGACTCCCTTGGGAGGTTGTGATCTCTCCTTCCTTGGAGGTTTTTAAGCAGTGGTTGGATGGCCATCTATCATGGATGCTTTAGTTCAGATCCCTGCAATGCAGAGGATTGGACTAGATGACCCTCAGGATCCCTTCCAACACTACAATCCTATTATTCTGTGATCATGTAAGGTGGGATTGTAGAGCCTCTCTCTTGGCTCCACTGAGAGACCAACACATTTTTACTCCTCCTCTCCCAATTATCCAATTCCTCCGAGTCATTATAGCTAAGAATAAGTACCTGCACTTACTTTTTTCTTACACTCCAAACACTTGTAAGCCTAAAGGCAGGGACAGTCTTAGCACTGGCATTTGTAGGCCACATTGGAACTCTTTTTCAGCTGATGAACAGGATTTTTTTAATGCTTTAAATAAATAATTGTTAAATACGTGGAATTTGGTAACCCTACCCAAACACATCAACCCAAACACTGTTGAGAACTGGAGGGGGGTTTGAATAGTTATTATTAGTAGTATTAATAATATACATACATACAAAATTAATAAAAATCTCTCTGCACTAATTACATATTGGGCTTGGACCATGCAGTCATGGGTTCCAATTCTACCTCAATCATAGAAGCCTGCAGTTGCAGTCAATTATTCTGAGCAGGAAAATATTCTGGTCTGGACACACCCCTAATATTTATTCACTTTTTAGGTATTTCAATTTTATAACTTTGCATTTTTGCATTAACTCATTCTGGAACCTCAGAGTGAAGGGTGGGCAATCAATTTAATAAACAAATAACTAATATTAATTTTCGGTAACTCCCAATGTTGCTTTGGGCAACTTTCATCATGTACCGTTATCTTCTCTGCCATGCAGGTTCTCTTGAGCTAGCAAAGAGGGAGCATTTGAGAAACACGAGTATCAGGTCGTAATTGATCCATTTCTGTGTTCAGTATGATTGCTTGAATCAGTGTCTTGCTTTTTTTTTGCAAAGCACAATTTATCTCCCACTGTAATTCATAACTGTTGCTTTTATTTCCTTAGCATCAGCAGATTGCTTAACCTTGAGGTTAGCTTCTGTGAGATTGCCGGTATCGAATGTGTAAATGTGGGATTTTGGAATGCACAGTCTGTGCTTGCAGTGGGCTACATTCCAGATTACATTATATTTCTGAAGAGATCAAGCAGAGTGTTCACATCCGTTTGAGAGACACACCATGTTCCAGAAAAGACTAGGCATTTCAGGATCTGAGGCATCAAAAGAAATAGTAGCATTATGAGTGTACACTTCTGTTAGGCAGAATACAGGCTAATGGCTTAGGATAGTTAGGGAAATGTCTCTTAACGGGAGCCAATGACTAGAAAATAGCTGGAGATTTCTTCAGAATATTCTGATGAGAGAGAGCCAACCATTTTACACCGCCTCCAGTTAAAAGGAAGGAATGGGGTGAATTAGGCATGAAAAGGTCCGTCAACTTTGGCTTCACTTAGTTTTTTGGTTTTCAGATCTTAAAATCAGTTCTCCAGATTTCCACAGAATTTTGCATTTTAAGAAATCCTCATGAAAATTCACCATCATTTTAGGGCTAATTTATCCCAATACACATGTTTTTGTATTCCACTTTGGCTAATACACACATTCTTACAAACAGTTTCCCTGATACAATGCATTTTTATATTATTTTCACCCTCTCTTGTACTTATTGTTTGCCTGAAGAGCTGCATTGCAAAATTCAGAGAAGTCCAACTTTTAGAAGGATAATTGTGCTTTGGTTTGCCTACTGGTTCAAGAAGTGCAAAATAGGTAGTTTCTCGTTAAAATACACACAAAACAGAATTTCTACCCCACCCCAAGTGTTTGTGTGATGGGGGGGGCAGGGGTAAAGTTACAGTAGAAGTAGTTTTGGAAAAAGAGGGAAAGACATGCCCTGTTCACACACACACACCTGCCTGGGTCATACCTTTGTGTGAGCAGGGGGAGTGAGGATCATATTGGCCCCTCCCATATGCCTGCATTACTATTCCTGCTCTCTGCTACAATTCAGAATCCTAAGACATCGGACAGGAGTGCCTGGCGTGTTCTGGTCCATGGGGTCACAAAGAGTCGGACACGACTAAACAACTAAACAACAACAAGAGATCAGACTCCTAATTTGTGTGAGATAACTGCTCACATAAAGTAGATTCCCTACAGTAGAGATTAGCCCCTGCCTGACACATCTGGGTGGAGACAGACTATAGGAATGAGGGTGCCTAAGGCTCGTTTTGCACTCTACCTTTAAAGTGGTACTGTCCCACTTTACACAGTCATGGCTTCCCCCAAAGAAGCTTGGGAACTGTCATTTGTTAAGGGTGCTGAGAGCTGCTAGCCAACCCCTCTTCCCCTCAAAGAACTAAAATTGTCGGAATACATCAGAGGCTGTGAAATATTGGAAGGGTGGAAAACAATGGACAATAGTTGATCAGATACCTCCGGAGTTTGAAGCATGGGAAACCTCAAAATAAATTCAAATAATAATTTGGTAGAATTGGAACTTTTCTTTTCTTTTTTATTGATAATTGGATAAATAATTTGGAACGTAATTTGGAATGTTTCAATGTGATTTTGTTGCATTGGAAACTCTAATAAAAATGATTTGGCAAAAAAAAAAAGAACTAAAATTGTCAGTACGGTTTAACAATCAACCCCTCTTTCCTGTAGAGTGGTTGAACGGTAGAAGCTGAACTGTAGCTCTGTGAGAGGAATGGGGGTCTCCTAATAGCTCCCAGGGCCCTTCTTCATTATTCCTGCTTGGCAAATGGTTGGACTAGATCAGTGTTCCCCAACCTTGGGCCTCCAGCTGTTTTTGGACTACAACTCCCATCATCCCTCGCTAGCAAGACCAGTGGTCAGGGATGATGGGAATTGTAGTTCGAAAACAGCTGGAGGCCCAAGGTTGGGGAACACTGGACTAGATGACTCTTGGGGTCCCATCTCTACAATTCTATGATTCTATCATTCACCTCAGCTTGACAGTGCTGTATGTGCAGGCGTTTGAAAGGCCTGTGGAGCTTGTCCACACTTCCCTTTGTCCCACAATTTCTTCCATTTGTCCTGGGATTTCTGGACATGGGCCTGAAAGGGTCTTCTTTTTTTCTGCCACTTTCCCTGGGAAAGTCCACAGTTTACTGCTGAACTGACAAACATCAATCCACAGAATTGATGGATTGTTGACATTTGCTCTATTTCAGCCCTAAGACAGCTTGCTCCTTTATTCAGTTCATTTATGAATCACTTCCCACAAAAAACATCAACAATACACCCACACCCACACCCACCAGTTTCAAGTCCAATACAGAAGCAGACAGGGATTAAAAAACAAAGACCTCTACTTTAAAGGCTTGCAGAAAAAGGAATGTATTCAATAGGCACTGAAAAGATAATCGAGACGGGGCCTGTCTGATATGTAAAGTGGAATTTGCTGCCAAGGAGTGTGGTGGAGTCTCCTTCTTTGGAGGTCTTTAAGCAGAGGCTTGACAGCCACCTGTTAGGTATGCTTTGATAGTGTTTCCTGCTTGGCAGGGGGTTGGACTGGATGGCCCTTGTGGTCTCTTCCAACTCTACGATTCTATGATTCTATGAATGTAGAGGCAGAGGAAATAAGAAGAGGGAGAGGGCAGGTCCTACAAACAGTGCCATGCAGAAAGAGGCCGAGGAGAATCTTGCATGTCTTCAACACATGCCCATTGCCAGACTCAATTCTGCACACCCAGTGACATTTCAAACATGAAAACAGGTCCATTTGAAGGCTGCTAAATCCCTCCAGCCCTCCCTCCCCCTACTTGCACAGAGCTGGTGTTCTTCGCCTGCTATGTGCTGAACTCATTCCCTCAGCAACCACCTGTCTTGCTCCGGTGTCTAGAGCAGGATGTGTTGGTAAACCGATGAGAACAGTTTACCCGTAAAGGATCTGTTTATGCAAAATATCTGCAGCTCAGAGATGCTCTTAAAATGCAAAAGATTTAACAGGGAGACAGACCGCAGCTGTTGTGGACAGAAGGGGCTGTTCCAGTCTAATCTCTCAGAGCAAAGAAGCCTCTTTCCCTCTCAAGTGTTGTTCCCGTTATCTATTTGATAGTGCGCCCCTTATATTTGTGCAGTAATTCGCACGTTTGAATTTCGAATGCCCATACACAGCGGTGGTAGTGGTATGTGTTGCTCGGGGAATATTAATTGTTTGGTGACTATATAAATATTATCATTATAATCATCACCACCACCAATAATACAGATATATATCATAAGACTCCAGCTGCCCTGAAAATGCCAGAAAACCCTTCTGCCATCACAGCTTCTCACTGAGTCCCGAACTCTGCAAGAGTGGGAAAGGGCATGGGTAGGAGGAGGTGGCAGCCTGGCCCCTCATGTTGGCTCAACGGGACTTGCTCTCTTCAGCTCCGCCAGCTGGTACTGCTCAACACATCCAACTACAGTGATGGTGGTGGCAGAAGTGGCCCAAGGGGGCCTGGCTCATGGAGGCACACAGAGGCCCCTCAGCAGTCATAGCCACTGACCATAGAGACTACACTGCTGGCACTGAAGTGCGGCCTTGTAAACATCTGGCACAGGTGCCTCCTTTGACGCTTAAGGCGGGCTGATGGAAGCCACGTGGTTTTACCATATGTCATCTAAGGCTCCCGCATATAACCAAGACATTTTGTTGGTGCAGTATTGCCACATACTCCTCTTGGCAACAGCTATTGTGGCTGCTCACACAGTCCTGCCCTTTCCCCATATTCCTTCCACAGTGCACATACATATAGGGGTAGTGGCGGGGGACACTGATGTGGAATAGAATGTCCTTATTGTCATCTGAGGAATGTTGAGGGGGCATGATTCCTCTCAGTTTGGGGCTCGAAATGGTATTATTAAAGGACCCCTGGACAGTTAAGTCCAGTCAAAGGCGACTCTGCGTTTGCGTGTCGAGGTCCCCAAGCCACCCCGCAAATAAACACACACTTCACACAGAAATTTAAGTTTAAGGTTTTTGGCATATTTTTGGCCACAACTTTATTAAAATACAAAATGTGAGTGGTTGCTCAGCGAAGAGAGGCCCCACGCTGCGTGCAGGAGGAATATATAGCCTCTGGGCTGTCCTTCAAACATTGCAACATACAAATCTCCCCAACAACCCACAGGGCCCAATCACATGCCTTGGCTATCTATCCAATCCCGCACAGCAACAGAGGGATGTCTTGCTGGCCCCCACCGCAACACGTGCTCTCCATGAAGGAGAACCCGCTTTGTGGCGCTCATCTCACTTTCAGGCCGAGGGAGCCAGTATTTGTCCACAGACAGCTTTCCGGGTCATGTGGCCAGCATGACTAAACCACTACTGGTGCACGGAGGACTGTGATGGAAACCAGAATGCACAGAAACTCCATTTACCTTCCCGCTGCAGCAGTACCTATTTATCTGTTTGCACTGGCGTGCTTTTAAACTGCTAGGTTGGCAGGAGCTGGGACAGAGCAACGGGAGCTCACCCCTTTGCAGGGAGTCAAACCGCCGACCTTCTGATTGGCATGCCCAAGAGGCTCAGTGGTTTAGACCACAGCACCACCTGCGTCTAGGAGAGGGACGACCAACGTGGTTCCCTCCAGATTAGGGCTGTGTGTGTACACCAACGTCCACACACACACACACACACACACACACACACACACACAGAGAGAGAGAGAGAGAGAGAGAGAGAGAGAGAGAGAGAGAGAGAGAGAGAGGGAAAGATAGAGGACTTTATCCATTTCTTCTTCCACTGCCCTCTATATGTTACAGTTAGACCCAGGCTTTTCCTCTTAATCCCGCCGACCATCGCCCGGGCCGACGACCACATGAAATACTTATTGGTAGACGCCAACCCCCTGGTCACACGTGGTGTGGCTATCTATATTTTACAGGCACTGAAACTCAGGGTCACCTCCTCAGCTAACTTGCCCTAGCCTTATGTAACTTCCTGACATAGTCACTGTCAACATGCCCTTTTATTGCTTCTTATTTTATCTGTTTTACTCAGCATGATTTTACACTTAAAGTTTTTAAATGTATTTGTACAAAATGTATAAAATGTATCTGTTGTATTTTATGTACATTAGCGACAGGTTTCCGCCTGGTTTCTCATTATGTGCTATGGCCATATGGCTAATGCAATAAATAATATTTGATTTTGAGAGAGAGAGAGAGAGAGAGAGAGAGAGAGAGAGAGAGAGAGAGAGAGAGAGAGACATCATTTACTTGGACTTTGCTGACCCAGGGACTACAGTGGACCTTTCCCCAAAGCAATCTGGGGGTGGGGGCTAATGTTTGATTATGGCTTTTTAACCCCTAATTAAACATATGGTTTTTTCACTCTGTTCCCAAGAAATGTTCTGTGCATTATCAAGTATAAGCATGAGGAGGGAATTCGTGAACAAACTGAAGCAGCTCAGAATATATTTGCTTTCCTAAGCAGTTGCCTTCAATAGCATGCAGTGTGTTGTGTGTGTGATTTTATTTTATTTTTAAGTCCAAGACACTTTTCTTTTCAATTGCTCATGATGGTTAATCAGCAGATCAAGAGACTGTCTCCATCTCTAATTGGAGCACAACAGAAAACATAATGTAAAAAGGATAATCGGTGCAGGGACAGGCAATCATCTTATGTTTATTCCTCAAAAAGCTGTATTATATGGCAATGTTTACTGCACATTTCCATTCAGTGTCACATATACTCATTTCTAGTGTGTCTCTTATCCTGAGCTCTAATAATTAGCTTGCATGTAATTAAAAGCTGAATAAGGAAAAGGCAGTCTTGTTCAGATTATGCCAGGTTGTCACTGTCCCTTCTTCATTCTCCACAGGAAACAGATATTCCTTTTTTCTGTTCAAATTAATCCACAGGCGCTTATTTACATTCCAAAGCAGAGTCAGATTTATTGCCCTAAATGCTAATTCTTCATTTCCTGTTTATTCAGGAGTCATGCAGGGGGGAAAACAACAACCTCCTGTTGGAAATTGAAGTCTCTATTCCTGAACATATTTCTATATACATACTAGCCAGTGTCATCTGCAGGCTGTATGCTCATCTTTTGGTATAGAATCCTATTCTCCACATTGATATAAAATCTGAATTTGACTGGAAAGAGTTGATTGAGCAACCCTTGAGCAACTGCCAGGATGTCTTCTTCCCCCCACTGTTTCATTCATTTATTTGCTTTTAGAAAAGCGTGTTTTGGGGGTGGAAATGCCAACCCAAACAAAATAACCATTTTAAATACACCTGAACACCAAGATTAGAGGAAACAAGTTGAACCTACAACATAGAATCGTAGAATTGTGGGGTTGGAATGGACCCTGAGGATCATCTAGTCCACGGGTGTCAAACACAAGGCCCGGGGGCCTAATCCGGCCCGCCAGACCTCGTCATGTGGCCCGTGGACATAGCTGTCAAGTATCTAAGGCGTTTCCAGGTGCTCTCCCGGCAAAAGGAATATCCCGGTTAATTCCCGGATCACAGAAAGCAACTTTTCTTCCCCCCTCCCCTTGCCTCGGCATCTTTTCACCAATTGCTAGCCCCGGTGGGCGGGCGGATGGCGCAGCTGCGCCAATCGGCAGCCCCAGCGGGGCTCTTTCCCTCCGGGCAAGGAGGGAGCAAGTTCTTCCCCACCTCAGTCTCAGACCGAGGATTTAAAGGCCACTCTCGGCATAATGGAAGGGAAAGGAGCCCCACCAGGGAAGGAGAAGGAGAGCTCGTAGCGGCTGCCAGAGGGGAGGGAGGAAGGGCCGACCTCGTCTCTTGTGCTGTCGTATTTTTATTTTAAACCGCCGCCCTCCACCACAACAGCCACCGCCACCACTCCCCTCTTAAATTTTCTCCCTCCCGGCAAAGCGGCTCCCCTCCCCCAAGCAGCAGCAACATCAAAGTTGCTCCTCGTCCTCCCTCCCCGGCTCCTTGTCAAAGCGGCTTCCCCTTCCCCCACCACTGGGGCAGGCACCTCCTTGTTTTGCTTTTCAAAAGGGAAAATAACCCATCCGTTGGTTTCCCCTCTTGTCTTTTTCTTTGGTGTCTTTTTCTTGGTGCCACCAAGAGGCAGCAAACCTGAGCGCTTCTGTCTCACAGCCCCTCACCAGGCTCAGCCTGGAGAAACTTCAGCCTGGAGAAGAGGGAGAAACTTCAGCCGCCAAACAAAATCACAAGCGGCCAAACAAAAATCACGGCTGCTGCCCACCTCTGACACTTGCGGGAGATCAGAACCGAGGCTGAGAGAGGTGCTGCGCAGCGCTGAGATCTCCAATCTCTTCCTTCCTTCCTTCCTTCCTTCCTTCCTTCCTTCCTTCCTTCCTTCCTTCCTTCCTTCCTTCCCTCCCTCCCTCCCTTCCTTCCTTCTCTCTCTCTCTCTCACTCTTTCTTTCTTTCTTTCTTTCTTTCTTTCTTTCTTTCTTTCTTTCTTTCTTTCTTTCTTCTTCTTTCCTTCCTTTCCTTTCCTTTCCTTTCCTTTCCTTTCCTTCCTTTCCTTCTCTCTCTCTTCCCTGCCTCCCAGGATTCCCCTGCAAGTTCTCAGGATTTGGGGTTGTTTTTACAGAAGCAAAGAATAGGAGAGTTGGAAGGGACCCCCAAGGGTCATCTAGTCCAACCCCATGCAATGCAATATTTCCCTCCCCATATACTTTTTTTTTTAATGAGGGAGGAGTAGCAAGTGGGAGGGGACAGATCATATCCTTCAAGGTTATGAAAACCAAGCCTTACGAGGAGCGCTGGGAGGAGAGATGACAGCCATTTGCAAATATCTTAAGGAGGGTAGGACTGGAACCCATGGCTTCAAGTTACAAGAAAGGAGATTCCGACTAAACATACAGGAGGGGAAACACTTTCTTGTGCTCCAATTCAGTGGTAAACAGGGTGGATTTGATTTAAATCACTAGTCTTAAATCACTAGGCTTGATTTAAAAATCTTTTTTACAGAAAGACTCATTCTTGCTGGTATAATCTTAATATTTACAACCATATGAAGGTTTCATTTTTGGAATAATAAATGTTCAGAGTAGTATTTGTATGTTTAAAATATATTTGTATGTTTAAAAAAAAATTACTGTCTGTTACCAAAAATCATTTTTCAATAAATTGTACAATAATTGTACATTTGAATATCTACTTGCCATTATTCTGACTATGTTTCTGCTTTCAGAGCTAGTTATTACTTACATTATTACAAAAACAATAATAATTGAATGCAGTGACAATAATTTATGATAATAAAGAGTGGACACATAGTCCTACAGATACAACCGGCCCTTTGAGGGTGACCAAACTGCTGATGCGGCCCCCGATGAATTTGAGTTTGACACCCCTGATCTAGTCCATGGTTTCCCAACCTTGGGTCTCCAGCTGATTTTATACTACAACTCCCATCATCCCTAGCTGGCAGGACCAGTGGTCAGGGATGATGGGAGTTGTAGTCCAAAAACAACTGGAGACCCAAGGTTGGGAAACACTGATCTAGTCCAATCCCAGGCATATGCAGCTGTTCCATAGGGGGATCGAACCTGCAACCTTGGTTTTATCAGCACCACACTTTAACCAACTGAGCTATCCAGATTGACAACATGTTGCAGTGTGAAGTGCCTCTAGCCAGGATATGAAATTCCATTCTCCCTCCCTCCCATTTTTCTGTCATTCCCACTCCCAGCAGACAGTCAGTAGCCCATGGCCGCTGAGCATGCTCAGTAGTCAATGGGCTGATTTGGAGGGGCTCCTCTCTCCCTTTAACTTTTGCAAACATTGATGTTTCCCCAAGTGTGCTGACATATTGGTGGCATATGCAATGGCACTCAAAACTTGGAAACAGATCTGTGTGCAGTGAGCTTTCCTAAGCTATTCAGTGAAATGCTATCAATTTGCATCAAGAACGGTAATAATTTTTGGGAGAAAACAGTTCCCTACAATTTATCACACTTGTTAATTGCTTGCGGGCTATTTTTCAAGCAAATATTCTTAAAGCAAATCTCAAATCCCCCAGTTCTCAAACCCACACATTTTCAGGAAACACAGTTGTGAAGTTGGAAGAGATGCAATAACTTGATGTAGTTTGCTCAATAATGGAATCTTCTTACAGAAGTTGGATCAAATTGTTTGGCAGGATATCTGTGCTGCAAAATTAAGAGTCGCCATATGTCAAAATTTGAATACAGTATTGTGTTTCAGATCTCGTTATAAACTTCCTGATCTATTACTTTTCCCCAGAATTCAATTATAACCTTAGGGGTGGGGGGATTCATCAAGGTGGTTCCTGATTTCTCAATGAGAGCCATAGCCCCTGTTTATGGGTATGTGTGGATGCCATCAGAGCATCCCCAGAGTGGCTGGGGAGACCCGGCCAGATGGGCGGGGTACAAATAAAAAAAATATTATTATTATCAGATTACAGAATATTTCAAAACCTATTTGAAAACTCACTGGAGAGCAACATGACTACCGCCACTTGAATTGTCCATAAACCAAACTATTTTGGAAGGGAATTACTGATCAATGGGCATAGTGGAAGACTGATGCCCCAATGGGCAAACTCAGCATCAGAAGCAACTTTATCTGGCTCTGAACTGACAACATGTTAGATGGGGCCTCCTCAGAAGGGCCGCACTGATCCCACCTAACTGAAAATGGCTTCCTCAGTCGCAGACAATAATGCCTAGGTCTGTGAAGGCATTCATCATTTTAATTTTATTGAAATGACCCAGAGTTTTGCTATATCAGAATCAATGAGGGAAGTGGCTCCCCAGATCTTGCCACCATAAGTCCATGGCCCAGGGGTCAGGTGGATAGAAGGAAAAAACACCTCTCCATATGTACTTACCTGGACCCTGTGATCATCATCTGAGGCCCTTCTTGGTGTGCCTCCTCCACGAGAGGAACAGAGGGTGGCAATACGAGAACGGGCCTTTTCTTCAGTGGCTCACCATTGGTGGAATGCTCTCCCCAGGGATGTTCAGCTGCCACCTTTATTGTACACCTTTAGGCGCCAAGCGAAAATGTTCCTCTTCAACCAGGCCTTGGGCTGATCGACATCTTGTGCCCTTTTAAAAGTGTTGTGGGAAGGGGGATTTTTGGTTTGTTTCGTTCTTATTTGTCTTAGGTATTTTGTGTTTTTTATATTGTGATTTTATGTTGTGAACCACCCTGAGATCTAATAGCAGCAGCAGCAACAACAGCAACAACAACAATAGAAACAACAAACCTCTAGAAGGGTATTTGGGCACCAGTCTGCAGATGCTGAGCTCTGCAATGTAATATTTTGGGGTTTGTATGTAGCATCCCCACTGCACACATCAATTCACAGTTGTGACGTTCCCACACCTAGGTGTTTCCATCTTTATTTTGGATCCAAACCACCAATGACTATGAGGGTGTCAGTTTGTATGAGAAAATACACTTCCAGTCCCTAGGTAACTCCCAGGAAAATACAATGCCTTCCTCCAAGAATTGGTTGGTTATTTGTATTAGAACCCCTCCAAAGAGAGCTTTTTTTCCCCTTGAAAAAGAGGTGCAGGAACTCCCAAAGTTGTTGAGGTTTTTTTTTACTAAAGAGTTGCCAGAACTCACCACCAAGGTGAGTTCTGGTGAGTTCTGGCTGAGCAAAAGCCTTGCCTCCAAATATAAGATAGTTCAAACCACTGTTTTACTGGCACATTTTATAACATTGGAATGAGAAAATATGGCTTATGAAATATCTATAATAAGGGACAGGAAATTATATTATAGCAATTGACTGGGATACAATCAAATCTTCTTCTTTTTTAACAATCCCATGTGGCTTTATGTATTTTTCTAGTCTATTTTAAGCCATGTACCTGCTGTTAGGTGCAAGGTTTCTAATCAAAATGGGGCTCTATTTTATTCAGACCTTGAAGACCAAATAGGTAGCATTAATTGGCTTATGTCTGACCTGCTTGAACAATTCACAATCAGACATTCCTTTGAAACATTAGCATTATTTGACCAGGTGGGGGTGGGGAGCATGTCAGATTTCCAAAGGCATAGAGTTTAAACAATTCCCATCGTATATTTTCTAAAAATTGGAGCATGCTCATTTCATTAAATTATCGGAGTATAAAGAATGCCTTGTTGGAACTTACAATATTTGCAGCCTTTCCTGATACAATGGTACCTCGGGTTACAGACGCTTCAGGTTACAGACTCCGCTAACCCAGAAATAGTACCTTGGGTTAAGAACTTTGCTTCAGGGTGAGAACAGAAATCGTGCGGCGGCGGCACGGCGGCAGCGGGAGGCCCCATTAGCTAAAGTGGTGCTTCAGGTTAAGAACAGTTTCAGGTTAAGAACGGACCTCCAGAACGAATTAAGTTCTTAACCTGAGGTACCACTGTACTGAATATGCTTAATGTCCAATTGGGAGGGGACCCCAAAAAATGACCCAAAGCCACTTGTGTATAGTTCTACCTGCAAAGCTAAGCTGGTCAAAAGCACTATCCTAAAGCAAATCTATTCTGCTTTGGGCTCCTTGCTAAGGGTGAGAAACAAATTAATAAATGTGAGGGATTGGGCAGGAGTCCTGATGTTGTTCCACCAGGAAATAATGTTGTCAGTGCAGAAATGGGCAAGAGACTATGCATCCGAGTCGTACCAACCACTCTATAAGTCAGATGTGGCAAAGCAGGGTAGTATATTGGTTAGAAGTTGCATTGGGACCTGGGAGACCAGAATTCAAATCCCCACTCAGCCCTGAAGCACTTTGAGGGACCTTGGACCAGGCACCGACTCTTGTGAGGATAAAATGAGGAGGTAGGAAATCACGTGTGCCACTTTGAGCTCCTTGGAGGAAAGATGGGATAGCAGTCAATCAGACAAATCAGTGAAGAATAAACATTTGGCTTTCTGGCTATTGCTGAACTACAACTCCCATCAGTCCCAACAAGCATGATGCCAATGGCCAAGGATGATGGGAGTTGTAGTCCAACAGCATCTGCAGGGCTCAAAGTTCCTCACTCCTGCTATACACCAGATGGGGAAGGTAGGTGAAAGGGAACAATGAAGAGTAAAGCCTGGAAGTCCGTATGGCAAGAACTAACAAGAGCCCAGGCAAGGTAGGGTTTCTGGGGACTGGATGATAGAGGGATTACAGAACTAGAAGACAGATTTATTGGGCGGGGAAATGGGCATCTTGGATGCTTTGATCTCTGTGATGAGTTAGCCCTCCCAAAGCCAAAGAGATGATGATGATGATAAATAATAATGATAATAATAATAATAATAATAATAATAATAATAATACCCCGCCCATCAGACTAGGTTTCCCCAGCCACTCTGGGTGGCTGCCAACAGAATATTAAAAGCACACTAAAACATCAAACATTAAGAACTTCCCTAAGCAGGGCTGCCTTCAGATGTCTTCTAAAAGTCAGATAGTTGTTTATTTCCTTGACATCTGATGGGAGGGCGTTCCACAGGGAAGGCGCCACTACTGAGAAGGCCCTCTGCCTTCCCTTGAGGATTGCAGAGACACTCAATAGGCTCTGAGCATCTTGCAAGAAAGGTAAACATTTATTCAACACAATTTCTCCAAAGAGCTCAGAGCAGATTATATATGGCTCCCAGGAGCTTTCCCCTCAAGGCAGCATACAGGATCAAACTTGCTTAAGTTTAGAAGCAGAACGGAGAGTTTGTCAAATCAAGAAGTGAAACATAGACCTCCTTCTGTTCAGACTAGCCTTCCCAATTATGAGCCCAGCCAAAACACCCCTACAGAGCTCTTAAAATATGATAGTCAATGTGGAACTCTTGAGAGGTGATTTTTATGTCGTTGTCCCCCCCCCCCCCCCAGTTTGCATATATGGTTGGGGTTCTTTCTTTAAAAAATAATTTTAATGGTGTCTGAGATGATATCTGCATGTTTTATATGAATCCTTGTAAAAAAAAAGAGTCTTTATCTGATTTATTTATTCATTCATTTCCACACACACACACACACACACACACACACACACACACACACACACTAGACCACAAGACATTTTACAGTGTCAATTGCAAATTACAACACTCCATAAAATATAACTTTTCCATTATTATTTTTTTTTTAAAAAAAACAACCTAGGCTAGTTTCTTCACACATTCACACACACAACTCTCTATCCAGAGAGGCAACAGGCACGATCAGAGATCAAGGATGAATTTCACCCAGGAAAATAAACTCAAGGAGGATGTGAAACAGGGTAAGTAGTGGGTGCAGCTGGGGGGGGTGTATGGCATGAAGAGGGTCCCATGAGCTAGAGATGCATTTTGACACCTGGACCTAAGGTTCCCCACCTCTGTTCCAGAGGCGAGTCATTGTTGAAAATCTGAGGCAGCAGTGATTGATGGACCAAGGGGAAGACTTCAGCAGAAGCCTGAAGCAAGAGATTGTGGACCTGATTGAAAACTGCAGGCACGGTATTCAGTGCCTAGTGAATGATGAGTGTTAACTGGAGAAGAGGACTGTGTGGAAATTGGCTCGTGTTTGGATAGGGGGCGGAACTGAACCTCTCAGAGTGACCGAAACCCTGTGCTGTGCCTTATATGCTACTTAAAGTGCCAGGGACCTAATAGTTTATACACCCTTAGTTAAAGCAACTGTAACACTGTGAAATTAACCACTTAAAGTTAGTTAAGTAACCAGGCGTAAAAACATCGCCATATGTTTCCATGAATATCAATTTAAAACAAAATGGATCATACTCCGTTTTTTAATTTATTTTTAGATATCTGTACTGTTTAGCCCTGTGCATAATCATAGCTACTGGTGGGTACGGTGGAGGAAAGAAAATCAGGGGAATTGAGATGGGGTAGCCAAGGAAATGAGAAATAGGTCACAGCAGGGGCAACTGAAGCATGAGATACCCTTCAACAATAAAGGAATATTAGTTAGGGGAACTGAATTTAATTATAAATTATATTCCGAAAACAGGGGAGATTTCAAGGGGTCAAAAAATAATAATAATGGATGTACCGTGCTATATTAGAAGCAAAAAAACTTGTTTTGATGAATTGGAAGAGCCGCAAAAAGATTCCGCTGAGCACATGGATTGATAATATGGACAGATTAGCTACATGCGAACGAATTGCATGTCGACGCAAAATAAGAATGGATAAATATGAAGAAATCTGGAACAAATATTTAAGCGAAAAGGCGGGTAGTGATGGGAAGTAGGGGGAGGAGAGAGAGGTGGGAAAATATTGTTAAAAAAGGTGTAGTCATAGGTATATCAGTGTATTCAAATCTGAATTGTCAAATTGTGTTATTATTGTTATTATGGCTTTTGTTTTATGTGTTTTTTGCGGTTGATGTTTGTATCGAAAAAATGATTAAATAAAGTAAAAAACAAACAAACAATAAAGGAATATGGCATTCTTCACAGTGAACATGATAGAATAGAATAGAATATATTTTATTGTCATTGTCCCCTTTGGGGACAACGAAATTACTTGGCTGCTCCATCCACCCAGACAGGGCACTCCACGCAAAAACAAAACAAAACAACTACAAAAACACTGATTAAAACCATACAGTATGATACAACATAACAGGTAAGATTAGATGACTTTCAAAGTCCAGGCTTCCCATTCAAGGCTGAGATCGCTCTGGAGAAGAAGCTGTTCCTAAGACGGCTTGTTCTTGTCGTCATCGTCCTGTATCTCCGTCCCGACGGCAAGAGCTCAAAGAGACGGTGACCAGGATGCGATGGATCTTTGACTATGTCCAGTGCCTTTCTGTGGCACCTCATGGCATAAATCTGCTCTAAGGTGGAGAGCGAGCAGTCAACAATGCTCTCTGCTGCCTTAACAACTCTGCACAACCCCATCCTGTCCTGGGTAGTACAGCTTCCGTACCACACACATAAGCCATAAGTGAGCACGCTCTCAATGCCACAATGATGGGATTGGCTGTAAGAAGAATGTTTTAAGGGGTATTTATTATTATTATTATTTGGTATTTTGTTCCTATGGAGCTTGGTTCAATTGGAAACATGGTTTTGTTGAATCAAAGCAACCGTAGTTGTCACCATCGCCCCCCTCCACAACCCCCACTAGTCCCAGTATTGCCAATAGCCAAGGTGATGAGAGTTGTGGTTCAGCAACATCAAGAAGGCACCATGTTTAGCTGTGATTCCATCACTGCAGAGGGTCAGACTAGATGACACCTATGGGTCCCTTCCAGCTCTACAATTAATTCTATGATTCTGTGGCTATCCCTGACATGGATTTTCCTGTATTCTTACTGAACAGGCACCTCTGGGGCACTTTTGCCCTTGTTTTTATTTTGCATTTAATAATTTCTATATTTTGATTGTATTTGAACAATAACACAGCATTTGCTGTTGCCTCTGTGTATGTTTGCTTAAATATTTATAATTTGGTCATGAATATTGGTCACGAAGAGCCTTTCATCTTGGTACAATTGCATGTAAAATGACATCTTTGCTGTGCTTTGTTAGCTAGACCAATTAAATCCTTTGGGATAATGGGACTTTCAACACCAATCTATTTTTAGTTCCGCAGTGTGTGAGAGAAAATCAAGTGTGTGTGTGTGGGGGGGGGAATCTTGGCATATTAATTTACAGGTACAGTATATTCAATCTTGGTCAACAATGATTTTGATAACGGGCTTTCTTATTTTAAGCATACCTTCTAATACTTAAGGAAGTGGAGGCTGAGAGATACTGAGCTGGACCCAACTAAGCTCTGCTCAGAGTAGACCCTCTGAAAACAATGTGAGTCGTGTTCACGGAGTCCAATAGGTCTAAGTATGCCTTAGCAGGATTCAACCCAGTGACTTTGCCCAAGGACTTGACAGGGGAGAAGAGAAGTCTTCATTCCATATATTCAGTATATTAATTTTTGTGTTGTATCGACTTAAGCACACACTGACAAAATATATATTTGCATATCTGGACTGTTTTGCTGCTTTCAAGAGAGCCGGTGTTTCCTATTCCTAAAAATAGAACAGTGGCTCAAAAATACTATTCACCATTATTATTCATAGTAGTATTTTGTAGGGTTTCACACAGCCTCCCCAACCCAACCCCAGGGGAATGTCTGACCCAGATCAAATTAGGGGATAGGACTAGTGATCAATTAGGGTTTCAAAAACCTAAATCAACATAAGGGCAGGAGATGGCAAAAGAAGATGTCGTGTCTGTCCTACCAGTCTACTGATTTCTGCTTCGCCAACACATTCCCAGCAGGGTTGAATTCCCTGTGCAATCCTGCTCCACTGAGAGCCAGTGTGGTGTAGTGGTTAAGAATGGTAGAACCTGGGGAACCAGGTTCGTGTCTCCGCTCCTCCACATGCAGCTGCTGGGTGACCTTGGGCTAGTCACACTTCTCTGAAGTCTCTCAGCCTCCCTCACCTCACAGAGTGTTTGTTGTGGGGGAGGAAGGGAAAGGAGAATGTTAGCCGCTTTGAGACTCCTTCGGGTAGTGATAAAGCGGGGTATCAAATCCAAACTCTTGTTCTTCTTCTCCATGCTGCTTTGCAAGAATGTCCCCCACAAGGAATGCATTTGCCAAGAAGGACCCTGTAGTCAGCAGGGTTGAATGCTTTTGAGCAGAGGCCTCAATCCTGCTGGGATTTGCTTGGTACAGAACATGCTGTTGAATCGGAGCCGTGCAGCCAGTAAGATTGAACCCTCTGCACACCAGCAGAGGGTTCAATGCTGCTCCATTTAACTTCTCGCATCTGTTTTCCTACTGGGAAGAGGCTCCCTACTGGGAATAGGTGCACACTGCCAAAATGCAGTGCAGGGCTTGGAGGTCCTCTTGCAAACAGCCCTTTCTCTTTCTCTCACTTGGACTACTGCAATATGCTCTACATGGGGCTACCTTTGAAGGTGACCCGGAAACTACAACTAATCCAGAATGCGGCAACTAGACTGGTAACTAGGAGTGGCTGCCGAGACCATATAACACCGGTCCTGAAAGATCTGCATTGGCTCCCAGTACGTTTCCAAGCACAATTCAAAGTGTTGGTGCTGACCTTGAAAGCCCTAAACGCCTCAGCCCAGTATACCTGAAGGAGCGTCTCCACCCCCATCATTCTGAGGTCCAGCTCCGAGGGCCTTCTGGCGGTTCCCTCACTGCGAGAAGTGAGGTTACAGGGAACCAGGCAGAGGGCCTTCTCAGTAGTGGCACCCACCCTTTGGAACGCCCTTCCATTGGATGTCAAGGAAATAAACAACTATCTGACTTTTAGAAGACATCTGAAAGCAGCCCTGTTTAGGGAAGTTTTTAATGTTTGATGTTTTATCACTTTATTATTATTAATATTTTTATTAATATTCTGTTGGGAGCTGCCCAGAGTGGCTGGGGGAACCCAGTCAGATGGCTGGGTATAAATAATACATTATTATTATTATTATTATTATTATTCCCACCCAATGCTTCACCCACTGACAGGTCACCCCAGGTGTGAGGTCGGGGTTGTATACATGGATGGGGATTACCCCACATTATCCTCAAAACAAAACAGTGAGGTGGGTCAAGGCCAGAGAACATACCTGCCCCAGTGGCACCTAATGAATTTCTTGGATGAATGGGGATTTCTACTCTGGTGTCTCTGGGCAAAGTCCGTCATGCTAACCACTACACCATGCTGCCTCTCCTAATGCAAAACAAGATGGAACAAATATAAAATTGAATCGACTAGCTGCACATCCATTCTGATATGTTGCATAGTGCATGCTGGCTCTTGAGGAAAAAGGATAGGGACACCAAGTGCTTTAACTGGAGTGATTGCACTTTTCCCAGCACTCAAAAAAGAAGAAGAAGAAGAAGCGAAAAGCCATTTTTAAAGGTAAGCCATCAGAGGATAGGGCAAGGGAGAAGATAACAACATTTCATCATTAGTCTAATCAAGGTAGCAATCTAGTTCCATGGGGTGAGCCTGATTACTAAGGTGATGAAAGAACAGTTGTGGTGTCCATGAAGCAATTGTCCCTGGACTGGGAATTATTTAATTATGTCCTATAGCTAATCAGTGTATGTGAGAGGGCTAAGCCATAAAGCGTTTTGTGTTGGGAGGGGCATTTTTCACCAAAGATACCTTGGGGTCAATTGCATTGCTCCTTGCATGTGCTTTTAGGGTGTTTTGTTTTGTTTTTGTTTTAAAAAGAAATACTGTGAAGAGGGCTAAAAATATTCACTCATATGGAGTGAAGGCAAGAAGAGCGCCCTCACTCTGAGGTAGCTTTATGACATCATCATTTAATTAAATGTGCCCCCTCTCCCTACTACTGTCTAGTGTAGCTTTTTTAAAAAGAAAACTCTAGTACTTCAAGACTTAGGAAAGTTAAACAGGAGAAAGATTTTATTTTACAGCAAAACTGGTAAAACAAAAGATGTGTTGGGAGATTCTTGAAAAGAAACGGTAAACATAAATATATCGTGAATTCAGTGTATGTCATAGGCTTCAAAACAAGATGGTCATTGTACAGTTTATATTCACTTCATTTCCTTAAGCTAATTGCAGAGGTGTTACAGCTTAGGTCTTCATACCTGGGTTTTGAAACAAGTTGGTTCTTCCTGTCAGTTTCCCAACCATCTATAAATCTCACTCCTGAGTCTCCTCTTTTAATATACCAGACCAGGGGATCACCACACCCCTCTTAACTGGTTTGGGATTATTCTTCTCTCTCCAGAAGATCTTTCCCCTTCTTACTGAATTGAGATCCAAGTAGAACGTTCCCTCACAACTCTACTTCTCCTTTCTCAAACTCAGCTTCCAAGTTCTCACTTGTCTGTTATAGTATTGCAAAAGACACCATCCGCTGTCTTTAAATCTAATCCATCAGCTCAGAGACTTCCTTCTCTGGCTGTAGAGCTTCCTTGGGGCGAATTACATACAGCTAATAGGCTATACTCCTATCCAGCTGAACGCCAGGAACCCCACTCTCCATTGCTTCACCCACCCATCCCATGCTCCACCCCCCTCTAACTAGCTGTACCCACAGCCAATCAGAGTGAGTCTCCAGCCCCACACTCCGAGAGCTACACCAATCTGGTGGAATTCTGTGGCACTGCATCATTCTGAGCTGCCTAGATAGGTTGTGTGATGGTGTCATCCCTGATCGGCTGGGACCATGTCATAATGGAGTAATGTGTTTCCATATCTTAAACAGCATCAAGAGCAAAATAGTGCCCTATGGCACCCCTCAGCAGAACTACCAGAAGGTAGACACATAAACCCAGCCTCATATGTAGAGGCCTAACCACTGTAGCACCTGTTCCAACGCCTGGAGACATAGTCCATATTGAAAACCAGCGAGAGATCAAGCATTTGGAAATTCCTGTGCATGCCTCAGAGCATGCTAGGACCACACCAAAGGCTTTTGTGGACCCCGGGATTAGCACTTAGTTGCAAACACTCTCCACTCTAGTCAATTTCTTCCTGTCACCCAGTGAACATCAATAATATAATTTTCAGCATGATTACTAATTGATCTGCAAGCTGTGAAATTAATTCATTTGAACCAGGGATTCAAAATTTCAGATGATTAAAACAAAACAAAAAAGACCAAAGCCAAAAGCGCTTTATGGAATGATTGATTATAAGCGGCAGCAACTCTAACAACAGAGACATTGGAATTAGTTGTCCTAATTCAGAGAGGGGTTTTTATTTGTTTTTGTTTATAAAAGCTGTGCTATTGCCTTTGAAGCTATTAAACGACAGTTACACTCTGTTATTTATTTTTTAAAACAGCTTTTTTGGGGTGCTTTGACCCACTAAGCAAGTAAGTTACCCAGCAGGTGTTAAGGAAGAGCGAGACTAATCATCACCATTTTGATTGTTCAAGGAGCCATTTCAGAAAATGACTCCTTAAATGGTAGAGAAACTTGAATAGGTAAGGGCTTTGCTCCATTAATGATTATTCCCCCCTATTGCTTTTTTTTCGGTGGTGGGAGATTCTTACTAAAGGTGGGCTTTGGATTTTTAGCGTGGTTAATTTGAGAGGAGGCTGGTCTGTTAAGGCAAATTCACAGAATCACAGATTTGTAGAGTTGGGGGGGAACCATGGGAGTCATCTAGTCCAACCCCCTGCAATGCGGGAATCTTTCACCCAACATGGGACTTGAACCCACGACCTTGAGATTAAGAGTCTCATGCTCTCCCGACTGAGCTATCCCTCAGGATGGATCAATGCTCCACCCTCTGCCTGCCCTCAGCCAACCACCACTTGCTTGCCTTCTTCCAACCAGTCAGGGGTTGCATTTGCCTGTCATTGGTTCTGGCTGTACCCTGTTATTGGTCTCCTTGCCTTCCGCCCTACCAATGGGCAGCAGGTGTCACTGGTCAATTTCTAAAAGGAGTGGTGATGGACAAGTCCCCTGCTCACCTGTCTCATTTTGGAAATCTCCTTCCCCCTTCCTGACTTCGTCAGAGAACTTTCAGAACCTTTTCTGAGAAAGCTCAGTAAACACCAAGCTCAGGACATATTGCCAACCCTGCCAGTCCCCTCCTCTTCTGAGAAAATGCGTTGAATTGGAGGTGGAGGTGGCGGCATAAGAATGCCAAACTACAAATCCATAGAACCCTGGCAGGAAACGACACTCCTGGTCATCGAGACCGTTGTAAGAGAGGCCTGCAAGAGAATCTCTACTGCCAATTCGTCCATTATTACAAAGGTTAAATGAATTCGGTAGAGGGGCAAAACTGGCAGAGAGAGAGAGATGGCCATTGAAATATAGAAAACAGGATTATGAGCTGGGCCAAAGGGGCTGAAGGTTAAGAAGGAAGGAAGGAAGAAGGAAGGAAGGAAGGAAGGAAGGAAGGAAGGAAGGAAGGAAGGAAGGAAGGGGTCACAATTTTCATCATCTCATCACCAAAATGGCAGTAAGTGAGGGGAAGTTCAAAGGCTTAGTGTGCACTAGAGTTCCTGGGGCAAAATGTTGGTGATTCCTGCCCTATAGTGATGCTTAGGCACAATTGAGAGCTGGAAGGCAGGCAGGCAGGCTGCCATAGCAGCTCACAGATTGAAGCACCCGGATCCCACTACAAGAGCCTTACGGAACGCTACATTCTTCAACCTTGAGTCCCCATATGTTTGTTCGACTACAATTCCTATCATGCTGAACACTGGCTAAGTTGGCTGTGGATAATGGGAGTTGTAGTCCAACAACACCTGGGGGGCCAAGGCTGAAGAGCATGCTGTGATTCCCTATTGAGATACAATGACTCCCTGCTCAGGCTCAGAGGTATTCTTCTCAATGTGTGTTTAACATCCGCTAGATATTTTTACAACATGGATATTTATTTTTGAAGTAAGCATCTTTTTCTTTACCCGGAAGAGCTCTGGAAGTTCTGCCTTTGAAACCGTGCCACGTGCCTGAACAGTTTTCTTCACTTTTCAGTCCACACTGGGGTTTATGCAGATGCAATCTTTATTTTACTGCCACTAAACACTAGAGAGAAGGATTTAGAGAGATATCTGCCTTTACCTCCTTGCCCTGCTGCTGTGTGTTTTGCTGCATATTATGATAATAAAGGATATAGTCCATTTTCGGGTGTTTTGTTCCAGCCTCATTACCTTACATATTCCTGATATTGAATTTCATAAAGCATCCACCAGCAGACTCCTAGTTGATCAAATCATGAATTTTATCGCCCTCTCCTTTCATAATGATTCAACTTTCCACTCTCATCTTCCCTTAATGAAAAAAAATGCCGTCACCAGCTGGGGATGCATTCCAATCTTCCTCTACCCATTTTTTCTCTAGTGCTAATGTGGTCTCTATTTTCATGGCTGTTGAACATTATAAGAATTTTTTAACTTAACTCTTACGGCATCAGGAGGGGAAGGATTGCTGCCTCCACTTCACAGGTGGGGGCGGGGGGCAAATTTGCTGATGATTCCCTAGAAAAAGGTTTCTGTCAAATGTTTCAAAAGTAAGTGGGGGATTGGGCCCCAAGTTTGTAGAATACCTAAAGCAGTGTTACATTTAAAAGACACTTACAATACATGTTCCTTTTTACAAAATATGCATCCTAGAAAAGGGAAGATCACAACTAGGAAAACAAAACAACAATTCACACAATTATACTCAATATAAAACAAATGCAAACTGTCTTAAAGCAGCCAGATAATGCAGGGATCCAGAAATTATTCCCCCCTATCAATATCACGGGTTGTAAAGAGTTTGAAACCACTGAAGCAGAAACAGGCAACTTAAACAAAATATTACAAAAAATACACATACATATAAGAATGTCACATTAATGCAAAGTTACTAATAAGTATACATATGATACTGCTTTAAACAATCATTTGTTGTTCTTTAGTCATGTCCGACTCTTCGTGACCCCTTGGACCAGAGCACGCCAGGCACTCCTGTCTTCCACTGCCTCCCGCAGTTTGGTCAGACTCATGTTGGTAGCTTCAAGAACACTGTCCAACCATCTCGTCCTCTGTCGTCCCCTTCTCCTTGTGCCCTCAATCTTTCCCAACACCAGGGTCTTTTCCAGGGAGTCTTCTCTTCTCATGAGGTGGCCAAAGTATTGGAGCCTCAGCTTCAGGATCTGTCCTTCCAGTGAGCATTCAGGGCTGATTTCCTTCAAAATGGATAGGTTTGATCTTCTTGCAGTCCATGGGACTCTCAGGAGTCTCCTCCAGCACCATAATTCAAAAGCATCAATTCTTTGGTGATCAGCCTTCTTTATGGTCCAGCTCTCACTTCCATACATCACTACTGGGAAAACCATAGCTTTAACTATACGGACCTTTGTCGGCAAGGTGATGACTCTGCTTTTTAAGATGCTGTCTAGGTTTGTCATTGCTTTTCTCCCAAGAAGCAGGCGTCTTCTAAACAATCATGGCTCCCCCCAAAAGAATTATGTAGTGTGTTAAGGGTGCTGTGAGTTGTTAACAGAATGCCTGAAAAGTTTGAATTACTACATTTCATTATGTGACAGATTTCTGGGGTAGAAGGCAGGGAAGCCAACAGTTAGGTGGAGCCAGAGACAATGAGAGGCAGAGCCAACTAATTCTATTTTTGTCCCCATACTCCACCTTGCTGAGATCTACAAGGACAACGCTGAGACTAAGGTACAAGAAGCAAATGGACAAAGCCCCCCCCCCCCTGGAGTGGTTGGAATTAAGAAGGCAGATGGGCTTTGGAAGAATCAAGTCTGAGGTTGATGGGTCTATGGACAAAACTTCACTGGGTTTAGCCCCCTACAAGTTTATCCTGTCAATGTAGAATAAGCCAAAGAAACATTTTCTTCCTCCAGTGGAATCTGCATGCATAGGTTAGGGCTGACAAATTCACTGGGACATCCTTACGAGTAAATATGCACAGGATCTGGCCTCATATCAATTGCCTACGCATTTCAGACATACCACTGTATGCATCTGCGTGATATAGCGGTTGCCATGGTAGGTACAGATTTTTCTATTAACCAGGAGGGTGAATAGACTCGTAAAACTCATGCAACTGTTTAGCAAATGAATTTCAAATGAGAAATGTCTCGATTTGACCCTGATAAATAGAAATCTAATATTTTCATAAAAGTGCCATAAAATCTCCTCCTGGAATATAGATCAACAATCCTTTTTATTAAAAAAAAAAAGTGTTGATGCCTGTCCAAACATAAGAAAATGTATGATTTCTGGTATTCCCTTCATTTGAGGAGACAATCTGGGGGAATGTATCACACTGCTAAAAATATGGATAAGGAGGCGGAAGACTACAGCAATACCATTCGTAATTACGCAGGCGAGGCTGTTCAGGTTATAACATCCTCATTAGATTTAGACCCCTGACATCCGGCAGAATGTCTGAAAAGTTTAAATTACTACATTTTATTATGTGACAGATTTACATGCCGAGTTTTTAATAGCTGGCTTTCGCTGCTGCCCTGCATCATTTGCTCTAGAGTCATTTGGGCTCTCCAAGGAGTGCCTACTTTATACGCATCCCAACATTCTCATGCGCCCGTCCCATTGGTTGCTGGGAGATGGAAATGTTTGTCTCTCTGCATGGCCAGAGGAGTTACTAGGAACTGGGGGTTCTTAGACAGAGCACAATGAGCACTCACACTTTACATTGTGGGTGCCCTTTGTGCGAGATCGTGCACGGTGCTACAGTTCCCAGGGAACATTATGGCAAACAGGGGCTGGCCTGCCTCTCAGTGTTGCGTGTTGAGGTCCCCAAATCCACCCCAAATAACTCACACTTCAGACAAAATTTTAGGTTTTGGTTTTTGGCATAATTTTTGGCCACAACTTTATTGAAATACATCATATATGAGTGGTTGCATAAGCATTGGTTCCGACTATCTGTCCCACAGAGGACAGAACTGATGACTGTCAGTAAGGGAAAACACTTGGGGGAGAGAAAAACGAGGCTGGGGGACGAGCCTAATGTCTCTCCCCAAATGCTCCCAGAGGCTCTTGCGTGGCCCTGGCCCCCTACTGGGGGGATACGGACAAAAGCATGGCGAGCCTCTGGATTCCTTTAATGGAATTCCCTGTGCAGCAGCAGCATTGGAGGGGCAGACACAGCCAATATTTTCCCCTCCAGACCCAAACACAAACAACCAATGCCTAACTGCCAACCTTACAAATTGTGACTATTTGCTACGCAATCAGCCAGCTGGAAAAATTCCTACCAGGCCCCTGCCCCAAAGGCAGACGACCCCATGACAGGCATAGCAAGGTCAGCACAGAGTCCTAATAAAAGAGGGGGGGAAGGGGGGGAGATCCGTTGCACGCAGCAAAGAGGAACATCACAAGGCGTGCCCAGGGTTATAAACCCCACTGGGCTGTCCATCATAAATTGCAACACTTAATTCTCCCCAACAACAACCCTGGACCCAATCAGGTCAGTGGCCATCCAATCGTACCCGCCCAGCACCTGGTGGGGTGATTTTCTGGCCCCCACCGCAACATGTGCTCTCCATGAAGGAGAACACGCTTTATTATTTGGAGGTTCACGCCCAGCCTCCGTAGTCAAGTTTCATTGCTGGGCCGTGGGGCTAGACCCATTATAAATAGGGTGTGGAGCCAACAATAGTCAGGGAGTCGGCTCTGGAGATTCACCTTCCCTGCCCTCCCTTTGTTTAATGTTTCTTGTTTGCAGGTTAACTTTTTCTTCCTGTTTAGCGGGCACTGCTACGGTCTTTGACTGGTTGCTGTTGAAGGACCGGGAAGAAATTTTCCTGCATTGGCAGGTTTTGTCTTCCCTGTAGCAATTTGACACAACTTTGGCAGTTTATGGCCTTGGGTGGAATCCTTTAGTCCAGGGGTTGGCATACTTACCCAGCCTCGAGCTGGTTCCTCCAGCGCCGAACACGCGGCGGGCCGGAGGGCGGGGGAGCGCTTGCCCATACGCATGCACACACACTATTTCCGGCGCCCTTTGGGTCGGGGGCTGGGAGGGATACATGCCCAAGGCCTAAGCCAAGGTCTTCCTACATTCGGAAGTTTAATAAACTTGTGGCCTAATTTTAATTCCATAAAACGTTGTCAAAGTATTTATTCCTTCCTTCTGATCCCTTGGGGCTGGTCACGCAATGCGAACACTCTAAATAGCAAGTTCTTGTCCTTTGTGGGCGGGCACCATTCTCTTCTGGGCAATGTTCCGAGCGCCACACGTAAGTGGTGGTGGAGGCTGGCGTGGAGCAATGAATGCAAAGTTAACTTTTTATTGGCAATGCACATAAAGTTCACCTTTCATCCATTGGTGTATTGGTAAATTCTGAACTGCAGGAGCTCCTTACAACACCCCCCCCCCATAGCTGGGGGAAATTATGGAGAGAGGATTTGAAATTTACAGCGTGTTATACATTAAAGGAAAATTTCATGAAAATGATGTATCGCTGGTATTTAACCCCGAGCAAATTAGCAAAAATGTACAGGACAAGTTCAAATGTTTGTTGGAAATGTAAGGAAAAGGAAGGCACCTTTTATCATATGTGGTGGAACTGTAAAGCAATAAAGGATTTCTGGGAAATGATATGCAATGAATTGAAAAAAAATGTTTAAAATAACTTTTGTTTTTGAAAAAAACCAGAAGCCTTTTTGTTAGGAATTGTAGGTGCAGAGATACCGAAGGAATGGAAAAGATAGTTTATGTATGCTATAATAGCTGCAAAGATGCTTCTTGCCCAGAGATGGAAAGATGACAAGATACCTACCGGGGCGGACTGGCAGATGAAATTATTGGACTACGCAGAGATGGCAAGATTAACTGGGAAAATCAGAAACCAGGAGGATCAAAGCCTCAACAAAGAATGGGACAAATTTGTATCATATTTGAAAGACCACTGTAAGCACTTGAACTCTTGGGCAGGTTTTAAATAATTCTTGCAATGATACATAGATTTTGGATATAATGGAGGATGGTAAATTACCGGTAGATGGACTTATAATATGCAGTTTAAAAAGTTTCCTAAAGAACCCATGGAGGGGAGGAGGGGAGTCTTAAGATTTGGAATTATGAATGTGAAAGAATTTGTAAAATCAAATAAAAACTATTTTAAAAATAAAAAACAACCCCCATAGCCATGCTGCCTCCAAGGAGAATTGCTGGGAACTTCAGGGCAGGAGAGTGCTCTGGTGCTCCGGTTCTGCTTGTAGGTTTCCCACAGTTGTCTGTGTCATGGGTCAGGAGTCAGCTTCGCCTGCTGAACAGCAGCCTGAAGGGGGAGAGGGTGGAATGACTCCACCTGCAGCTGATCAGCCTTCGCAGAGGAGAAGGCCCTGGTGAGAACTCACTGGCACAGAAGAGAACCGGTTGGCTCTGCATACCCTCCAACATCTCTCAAATGAAAATAGGGACGTCTCATTCCATAATGATAATTTTACTATTAATACCCCACACATCTTACTGGGTTCCCCTACCACTCTGGGCAGCTTCCAACATATATAAAAACATTCAACATTAAAACAACAACAACAACAACAACAACTTCGCTATACAGGATTGCCTTCAGACAGCTCGGGGGTTGGATAACTTCATACCCTCCAACATTTCTCCCATGAAAATAAGGATGTCCTAAGAAAAAGCAGGGCATTCCGGGATCAAATCAGAAACTGGGACGGCTTCTCCATATCAGAGACGTCCCTGGAAAATAGGGACACTTGGAAGGTCTGGCTCTGGCCTTCTTAAACAGAGGTCTCATTAGGATGAATAGAAGCAGCAGATCCTGATGTAGATCTTTGCTCACCCCTTCTTCCCTGCTAGGGAGGAAGACGCCATTTTGTGGTTTGCCTCAGGTACCAAAATGTCTTGGGCTGGCTTTACCAGAATGCTAAAACATGCAATCACAGTGACCGTTGTAACTAGTTTATATTATCATCAACAATATTATTTTTATAAAAGGAATAATCAGGAAACTTCCTGGTTGGACGTACGAAATGCTTATTGCTTAGCATGTTTCTTGAACGTTAGATTTTATGTCTGTGTTGAATGCATTCAGGTATCCTGCGTTTTATGGATTGCAAGATAATTGTACACAGTGCTAATAAACCTTGCTTTGAATTGGAGCTTCTCTATTTCATTTCCCCCAACAGGCCTTAATTGTAATGGGTGTGCCTTTCTTCAGGGTGAAATAGTAATCTTATAAATGAAGGTTACGTTAGCAAATTGGTTACAACAGGTGCTAGAAATCTCCATCTTTCCATCTTAATCAGTTAGCCATCTCCTGTGCTGTAGACAGTTGCTTTGGGGAAATTAACAATATTGCTTTCTACAAGCCAAGGCATATTCCTCTGTCATTCATTCACTTATTTCTGGGTTAGCACAAAATTAAAAGTGTATTTTACAGGGAAAACTCAATTACCAAAGCCCCGGTAGGAACAAGTAGTAGTAAATAAACTGAATATGAAGCAAGTGTAAAGCAATGCTTTTACAAAATAAAATAAAATAACTGCAGAGCAAATATACTGTGATTTTTAAACACACACACACACACACACACACACACACACACACACACACACACACACCAGATTACATGGGGAAAGCTCTTCACTGTTCTCCATCCCCAGATGAGGACCAGATAGCATAACATCGTGTTTTGGTTAAAATCTGCACATTGTGATGTGTATTGAAGTATTGCATTACTCATATGCGATGCAAAGGGCTGCAATAAATTATCGTGAAGAAGAAGAAGAAGAAGAAGAAGAAGAAGAAGAAGAAGAAGAAGAAGAAGAGTTTGGATTTGATATCCCACTTTATCACTACCCTAAGGAGTCTCAAAGAGGCTAACAATCTCCTTTCCCTTCCTCCCCCACAACAAACACTCTGTGAGGTGAGTGAGGCGAGTGAGGCTGAGACTTCAGAGAGAAGTGTGACTAGCCCAAGGTCACCCAGCAGCTGCATGTGGAGGAGTGGGGACGCGAACCCGGTTCACCAGATTAGGAGTCCACCGCTCTTAACCACTATACCACGCTGGCTCTCCAACTTAAAAACAAAATGTTCAATTATGTAAATGTTCAATTATGAAAAGCTAGCTATATTCCACCCCTCGCTTGTACTTTAGAACAGCTGAGTTCCAGTAGCAGAGCAAGGTGGGGGCAGTCTGCTCCAGGTGTCATCCCTGAGGGGGGGGGGTCAGCAGCTGTAGGTTCTCCCATCCACAACCCCTTCTAGCATCCTCCTTGCTCCCTGCTGGGTGAATGACACAGCTGTAGTCCTGCTAACTGAAGCAGGTAAGAGAGAAAGAGAGAAGAAAGGGCTGGAGGAGAACATGTGGCAGGTAAGCCTCACCAGCTGCCAAATCTCCTCCTTCATCCGACAGCTTAAACAGTGGGACTTGATAGCAATGCTCGAAAAACTTATCGCCTTTCCAAATTTGAATCTAAATTGGTCTACGCTTTCCAGATGTATGCACAGATCAGACCTTCCGCTGTTCACCACCTTTAACACTTTATGAATGTTGCAGTGCAGTTCTCAGCTAAAAAAGAAAAAAGATGATAGTCCGTGGTGCATATTTTGAGGGAAATTAGGTCTAAAGGTCTTCTTTAAAAATGCATACTTATATTCACAGAATCATGTGAAAATAGGACAGTGCCATGAGCCAGAAATGGACAGATTTCTCTATCCCTACAACCTATCTAGCCCCGAACCTCTTTAGCTTTTGTACGACTTAAGAGCTTGGCCCCGATATTTTAAAGACCAGCCTTGCACCTGTGTAGGCCTTGTGTCCTACACAATGGCAACAGTGTGTCCTATACAGTCATCTGTTACTGTCGCCCAACTCCCGTGCTTCCCTCCCCCACCCCAAAAGAGTCAGGGTCTGAGAAATCTTGAGAGCCATCTGTACACAGCAGTAAACATAAATCAATCCGGATCTCAGCTAGCTACTTAACTTGTTTGAGTACGCCATCCACGCACCATCTTTCCTGGAACTGTCAGCGGAACAGATGGATGAAGCCGCCCCGTCTGCCAGCTTGGAGACTGTCCCGTGTAGGAACAAGGCAGGTAACGCACTTTGATTTGCCTCGCCGATACAGAGCGCTTTAGAAAGGATTTACAAATGTTAAGACAAAGTTTATCTGACTTAGCACCTCGAACCTCAGGCACTGGTGATCACAAGACAGTCTGCAAGCGGGATGAATGCCGCTTGCTTTAACGGGAGAATGTTCTCTCTTACGCAGCTTCTTGGGAATAAACAGATGTCCTTTAAAACTAGCACAGCTGGTCACCTAACTTTTTTATGTCATAGGGACCACACATCTCAGCTGCCCTCCACCAGCACATTATTCATTCATTCATTTATTCATTCATTCGTTTGTTTGTTTGGGAAATCTGGTCACAAGAATTCTGCAGACTTAGTATTTTCCTCACATACTCCGACAAACTCCTACAGAGAGGCCATATATAATGGCTGTTCCCAGGCTATAGCATATTATAAAATGAAGGAGTCACAAAGGAAAATGTGGAAATGCCATTAAAAATAAGCTAGATGTTATTGACTGGGATAGTGATTCCAGCAAACCATGGATCATGCAGCATAGAGGAACCTTTGGGGGGGGCAAGGAATGCCTTACCCCAATGGAAGATTTTTGGGGACTGCACTCTACTAGTCATGGGTAAGATCACCCTTAACACACAAGCATATTCACATGAGCACCCAGAGTCACCTGCAACCACACACACAAACGCACACACACCAATTTCCTTTTATTTATTTGTTTATTTAGACATATTCCAATTTGTATAATACACCCATTCACCATCCTATCATTATCTTACATAGACTTCCTGACATATCTTTCATTGACATCCTATTTCATATTCTTTGGTTTGCTACATCTCCTTATGCTTATTCGTATTTCCCCCCCATTCTTTCTGATCCAACACCATTTCCCCAAGGAAGCAGGCATTTTTTTAACCAAGTAACTCTGCTCAATTTTCATTCTCAATTTCTCTCTCTCTCACTCTCACTCCCCACCCCCTAGACATATATGTGTGTTTTAAAGTTCTTCTGATTGTGGAAAAACAGAAAATACCTCAACAGCTGAACAGCCCTGCTGAAATTCCTAAATGCAAACTGCATCCCTAAAATTGTACCTCTGCAGTTGCAAAATTCATGGACACGCTTTGCATATTTGCAAGAAACACAAGTTCACCTCTCCGTGATGACATGCCCCTTTCTTGTTTTCATAATAATTCATTTTGGTAGAATTGCTTTTTTGAATGGATCTTCTCAGTAAAGGTAAAGGTAAAGGGACCCCTGACTGTTAGGTCCAGTTGCGGGCGACTCTGGGGTTGCGGTGCTCATCTTGCTTTATTGGCCGAGGGAGCCAGCGTACAGCTTCTGGGTCATGTGGCCAACATGAAGCTGCTTCTGGCGAACCAGAGCAGCGTACGGAAATGCCGTTTACCTTCCCACCGGAGCAGTGCCTATTTATCTACTTGCACTTTGCCGTGCTTTCAAACTGCTAGGTTGGCAGGAGCAGGGACCAAGCAACGCGAGCTCACCCCGTCGCGGGGATTCGAACCCCCGACCTTCTGATCGTCAAGCCCTAGGCTCTGTGGTTTAACCCACAGCGCCACCCACGTCGGGTATCTTCTCAGTAGGTACCCATATAAATATAGGCACCATCATCATCATTGTCATCATTTTGCACCCCCTTGGGATGGTGCCCTGTGCGGGGGAACCGCCCTCACCACTCTAAATCCAGGGCTGGGTGGTGGGGACTCTGAGGACCAGATAAAATCCAGCTGTTGGCTATATCTGACCTGCAGGCTGAGAATTACCCACCCCTAACATAGTGAGTGTGATCATATCAGGGTGCTACAGAGCCAATCAGATCCGGCTGCATTATGATGCCATTGCAGGTAAATGAACCCAACTGAGAGTGAAGCCGATGTTTCCTGCACTGTATTTCATTTCTTCTGAATGGGTAGGGTCATTGGCTTACTTAGGACATTATGTGCACCCCCCTCCTGAAAAATAATAATCACAGCGTCGTGTACATAAAATAAACAGTTCTCAACTTTCCAAGGAAACATTTAATTAATGCTGGAGGCAAATCGCTTTTGCTAATTGAAAAAGAACCAAGCATAACATGTGTCTGCTTAAATAATTATATTTATGAGAAAGGAGAGGGAAGCAGAGGTGCTGTTGGGCAGTCAGTAATAAAAAGGACAATGTCATGGTGGACCACGATTCATTCAGTCACAGGGAATGCAATTTATTGCAAAATTTGTTTTGCAATAAAGATCTGCGTGGGCTTTGCGATATGTTACATTATGTTGAATGTGTGTCTCAGTCCTTGAGTTCTGACACAGAGGGTTGCAACGCTTTTTAAATGCAATCTCCCAAGTTTATTACTTATTTTTCTACTAGAATGACATCATCATCAGCCTCTTTATAACCACAGCAGGTAAGCATGGCAAGCTCTATGTTTATTTTTTTGCTTAGTTCATGCATCGTTTTAGAACTGTCATTTCCTCTGCCCAGCGCCTATCTACTGCAAATGCATTTTATGTGGTCTTCTTTCTCCTTTATTCAGTTTCATTTTAAGAGATTCTCCCTCTCAACACAAAGACAAAATACAATTTTTGTTCAGGAATCCATCAAGTCAGTTCATTCGTCTAAGGCAGGCATGGCCAAACTTGGCCCTCCAGCTGTTTGGGGACTACAATTCCCACCATCCCTGACCACTGGTCCTGTTAGCTAGGGATGATGGGAGTTGTAGTCCCAAAACACCTGAAGGCCAAGTTTGGCCATGCCTGGTCTAAGACATCAATTGGCCATATGTTCCCAATGGATCTGCTGGGACTGCTTCAGGGAAGCAAAGAGGATCTGAAGACTCTTTGACTAGCGGGTCAGTTTTGAAGAGAAGAGGGAACAGGAGCTGAAGCATTAATTTTGGGTATGCTGGGGGGCAGGGAGATGCCTCTTAGGCGAAGTAAAGAGAAGGTTTTTAAATGGTGACCTGCAGCTTCCTTTGCACAGCCTGAGGAAAATCAATGACAGTACCATCAGGCAAAATTGCTCCTGCTAATTACCCAGTTCTTTACAGTATCTTTACAGCTTCCTGAGGTCAAATCAAATCATCAAGTCAAATTGAGCAGCTAAAATCAATCCCTAGAGCTGGGGTTGGGGACCTGTGGTTCTCCATATGCTTTTTGGACTCCAACTTCCATCATTCCAGACAGCTGCCCATTCTGGCTGAAGCTAATGGGAGTTGTAGTCCAATAACAGCTGGAGGGCAACAGGTTTCCCTACCTCAGCTTAACATTCAATACCTCTTTCCAGGAACCTCTTGGAATTACCACTCTGTGAGAAAAACAGCGGGTCTCCTAATAACTCCCAGCACTCTTAAAAAGGTAAAGGTAAAGGGACCCCGGCCATTAGGTCCAGTAGCGGACGACTCTGGGGTTGCGGTGCTCATCTCGCTTTACTGGCCGAGGGAGCCGGCATACAGCTTCCAGGTCATGTGGCCAGCATGACTAAACCGTTTCTGGCGAACCAGAGCAGTGCACGGAAACGCCGTTCACCTTCCCGCCAGAGTGGCACCTATTTATCTACTTGCACTTTGACGTGTTTTCGAACTGCTAGGTTGGCAGGAGCAGGGACCGAGCAATGGGAGCTCACCCGTCGAAGGGATTCAAACCGCCGACCTTCTGATTGGCAAGCCCTAAGCTCTGTGGTTTAACCCACAGCGCCACCCGCGTCCCTTCCCAGCACTCTTAAGAAACAACAATTCCTAGGATTCTTTGGGGAAAGCCATGGTTGTCTAAAGTGGCATGATACTGCTTTAAATGTATAGTGCAGATGGTATAAACATCAACAATTGGGAAACACTTGCCTGCGTGCGCTCCAGTTGGAGAACAGCCTTTACCAAAGGTGTCATGGGCTTTGAAGACACTCAAACTCAGGACGCAAGGGAGAAACGTGCTAAGAGGAAGGCACGCTTGGCAAATCCACACCGTGATCAATTCCCGCCCGGAAACCAATGTCCCCACTGTGTAAGGATGTGGGGATCCAGAATTGGTCTCCACAGTCACTTACAGACTCATTGTTAAAACCGTGTTTATGGAAGACAATGGTACTTGGCTACGAGTGATCGCTGAAGAAGCAGAAGCAGATGGGGCAAAAATGTTTATGGAGCTGATGGAACATACATACATACATACATACATAATTTTATTTGCATGCCACCTTTCCATAGTTAAAACGATGCTCAAGGCAGCGTACAACTTTTGAAAAGCATGACTACAACATAACCAAAGTAGTCATAAAAAAATAAGTCAATTGTCAAAAAACACACAGCCAAATTGCACAATTTCCATAATAATCATAACAGGATCTGAAATTAAGATACAAAAAAATGGATAACAATGACAGCATCCCCCCCCCAAAAAAAACCCCTAAGCCAGGCATAGGCAAACTTGGCCCTCCAGGTGTTTGGGGACTACAACTCCCATCATCCCTGACCACTGGTCCTGTTAGCTAAGGATGATGGGAGTTGTAGTCCCAAAACATCTGGAGGGCCGAGTTTGCCTATACCTGCCCTAAACAAAACCCCAGCCCAAGAGTCTGTTCAGCAGCAGCAGCTTTTGTAGCTGGAGTCAGTCAGAGCCCTGCCCTCCCATGCCAGTTGGGGAAAGGACTGCAAGCTGGGGAGCAGGTCTTCTGGGACTCGCATACATAGCAATCTGCCTTGCTTCAAGTTAGACCATTGATCCATGCCTCTTAGTACCGTCGACCCTGGCTAGCAATGGTTCTCCATGTTTAGGCCATGGATCTCTCCCAACCCTACCTAGAGATTGATTAGACCATGGGTAGGCAAACTAAGGCCCGGATCTGGCCCAATCGCCTTCTCAATCTGGCCCACGGGCGGTCCGGGAATCAGTGTGTTTTTACATGAGTAGAATGTGTCCTTTTATTTAAAATGCATCTCTGGGTTATTTGTGGGGCCTGCCTGGTGTTTTCACATGAGTAGAATGTGTGCTTTTATTTGAAATACATCTCTGGGTTATTTGTGGGGCATATGAATTTGTTCTCTCTCTCTCTCTCTCTCTCTTTCTTTTCTTTTTTTCAAAATATAGTCCAGCCCCCCACAAGGTCTGAGGGACAGTGCACCGGCCCCCTGCTGAAAAGTTTGCTGACCCCTGATGACGTACAGCTTTCAGATTTAACATATAGAATAAGAGAACAAGAAGAACACATGTTTAAAGAAGATTGGAAAATGTTTATTGAATACATGGGTGAAAATGGTGTACATTTGAAAACACTGGTAACATTAAGATAAATTGAACAGTGCAAATAAGTTTTGATGAATGTAATACTGGAATACTGAATAGTTTGGGTTATGTAAAATATGCAAGGATGTTTGATATACAAATCGAACCATGGAAGGCGAAGAAGGGAAGTCATCGATTTAAGATTGTTTAAAAGAATATTTTTAAATGTAAATTAGAAAATTAATAAAAATTATTATAAAAAATAAAAAGTTGGATGGTATGCGCCAGGGGAGAGCCCTCTTGTGCTCCCTGGTTTCCCACAACCATCTCATTGGCCACTATCAGAACAGGATTCTGGATTAGATAGGACATTGGCCTGATCCTGTGCACTACTCTTATGTAAGGATTGATCCTGAGACCTTCTGCAAGCAAAGAAAGAAGCTCCACCTTGCCCAGCTTGTTTAAACTTCAAGACTGTCTTTGCAAGAAGCTGCCTATTAGCGAAGAAAGTTCTGTTGCTCACGCTCCATCCCTTTCTTTATTATTTTGCTCAGCGCCTTTTCTAAAGGACAAAAGGAAGCGGCCATCTCTCCCCCCCACCCCCCACTGTGGATGACAAAACCAGAGACAGTGGTATGTTTAACACTGAGCACAGTCCTTTGCCAATCTCTGAAATGTCACTGCCTGGGCAGCCTGCTGGGCTCCGCGCGGAGTCATGGTGCCAAGTCTGCTAATAAAAAAGAATAAAGGTTAATGAAGGCATTGGGTTATTTATTAGCTGGAATAAAACCGCCTGCTTTTTATCTGTATTGTTTGTTCAAGGCAGAAGGTCTCGCCTTTGATTTTTAACACTATTTTATCCTTCTGTAGCATTTGGGGCTCCATTACTAGCTAAGACATAATGTTATTTCAATTATATATATATATATATATATATATATATATTCCCCCTTCCCCACAAGATGCATGGATTGATTATGGTGGGGCACCTTGCGAGATGATACTTCACAAGCCACCATGACTCCAGCAGAGAGAAGAAGGAGGTGTGTTTTTTTGGATCAGGCTACCTGCCAGTAGATTGGGAAAGACAGCCGGGCTGACTGGCCCAGGACTCATTCTCATATTCCGCTTTCTTCAAAATATGAGCATCTTGGCAGTCAGAGCACAGCGGCACAAGCTGGTTCTAGGACCATGGCATGGAAGCTGCAAAGGTGTTGATGATTCCCCTGTGCAAAGTACAAATAGAGGTTGTGATGGCACATTTGTGCTACAGAGCCTCACCCATGCTCTCTTTCATATACTTTGAAGTGTGTGTGTGTGTGTGTGTGTGTGTGTGTGTGTGTGTGTGGCTTTTTCACTCTGTGGACAACCTTCTGCAAGCCACGGGTACTATATTGATCCTGAGCAATGAGTTTGTAGTCACTAAGGTACTTCAAAGCCAAATGGAATGTGTACATATTGTAACCTTTAAAGAATAAAAAAATAATAAATAATAATTTTGGATTTCCAATCACCAAACTGGGAATTTATCAAAGTCTAGTTCCACTCCGACTTTCTTCCCATTGAACTTTAAACACTAAAACCTGGATGTACTTTAGCTGCCTCTAAGAACGTTTTTCTACATCAAAATCCATCTCAAGGAGAATAGGGACAATGAAAGATGTGATCTAGAGGCTGATACAAATATAATATTGTGTGTGTAAGATAATGTTGCAGAGACTCAGGGGATACAGTAAAGGTTTTGAGAGATGTATCAGTGAGATATTTCTGCAAAGACTCAAAAGAGATAACAGAAAATGAAAGGATAATCTGATATCAAACTGTAGAAAAGTGAAGTAAGAAACTGCATTGTGAGGAACTGGATCTCGTAAGATTGAGGAGCAAAGGTTAGAGAGACTGCCTGGACATGCCCTCCTGCTATATTTGTTTCACGTAAGTTTATTTTATTTTAGTTTATTAGATTTCTTATATGCCTGTTGCTTAAAAAAAAATAAGACAACTTACATCAGTTTAAAATATACAAGGCAATAATACGAAACAATATGAATGCCATAGCATCATCACCAAACCACCCTGGTAGACAAAACGTCAGCGGTAATCAAATATAAAAGGTATAAAAACAACCAATGGATCCCATCAAATGAGCATATTAACCCAGCATTGAAAAGCTGGCATAGTGGGTGCCAGGCAGTCCTTGCTGGGGAGAGCCTTCCACATATGGGAGGCCATTACTGAAAAGGTCCTCTTCTTTGTCACCACCCTCTGAACATTCCTTGGAAGGTGAAGCTGAGGTTGAATATTCATGGAATATCCTGGTGCAACTTTCAGGGAAGGGTTGCAGCTCAGTGGCAGAGCATCTGCTTTGCGGGCAGAAAGTCAGATTTCAATCTCTGGTATCTCCAGGTAGAGTGGTGACTATTCCCTCTCTGGAACCCTGCCGATCCCCTGCCAGTTAGCTAATACTGAGCTAGGTAGACGAATGGTCTCAGTATAAGGCAGCTTCCTACATAGGGAAAACACACTTAATTATTAAAGTTGTATACTGCCTTTCATTTCAAATACCAAGGTATTTGACAGAGCAAGAAAACAACAGCAGTAACAACAATATATAGCAATAAATTCCATGGAGTCTGCTTATACCAAAGCAGACCAACTGAAATTAATGAACCTAACTCCTGTATGTTAATTTCTATCTTGAAAAATGTGAGTGAAGAATTATGTTTTTAATTGCTGGCTGAATCACCCAGCAAGAAGTGCCTAGATGATCTCCTAAGGGAGATCATTTTGTGTTTTATTGTTCAAATACAAAATATACTTATAGATTTCTTCTCCCCTACCCACTATCCAATGCACATTAATGTGGGAACAAGATGGAATGCAATAGTAATGAGTGGACCCATGTGCCTTCTTTTTTGTGATCGCTCGTAGTCTATTTAGTGTGGGTGGGGAAGACAATAAGGAACATCTTGCTTCTCAGAAGTTCAAAATTATATCCTTGGTACTTCTTTCTTCTTTTTCTTCGACAATCACTCGTAGCCGAGTAAGATTGTCTTCCATGAACATGGTCTTAACGGTGAGTCCGTAAATGACTGTGGAGGCCAATTCTGGATCCACACGTCCTTCCACAGCGGGGACATAGGTTTCCGGGCAGGAGTTGATCACGGTGTGGATTGGTCAAACGTGCCTTCCTCTTAGCTGGCTTCTCCCTTTCACCCTGAGTTCGTGTTTCTTCAAAGTCCATGATGCCTTTGGTAGAAGCTATTCTCCAACTGGAGCGCTTGCAGACCAGTGTTACCCAATTATCTGTGCTTATACTGCATTTTTTAAATATATATTTGCCTTGAGAGCATCTTTAAACCATGTGAATATGGCTTGGATCAGAAAGATCTGATTTGCCACTACAGTGTTTTCCAGTGGTATCAGAGACAGGGCAGGTGTGTCATATGGGTTAGGAAGAGAGGCATACTTACTCCTGCCTTTGCTCCTCCCCATGTGTAAAGGAGAAAACAGTGGATCTCAAAGTTTTCTGAATTCTGTGCACTCCCTCAGCAAAACTTTACTCTCTCCTTCTACACCACACTCAAATTCAAATTTATTATTACGGTCACAGACCAGTTCCAACCCACATACAATATCAAGAAAATCATAAAACACGATAGGGATACATTTGAATTTGCAATTAGGTATAACCGGGACAATACAGATATAGCAACAATTAAAAATATATAAACATTAAAACTTAGCTACACCACACTTCTTCTTTTTTGCTTTGTGTTAACATTCATGCACACAAAGTCAATACCCCACAGATACATAATGTTCTTCCACTGGTGTATATATAAAAATGACTGATGTAACTCTTCGTTGCAGCAGATAAGTTACTAACTTCAAGTTCGTGTTAGCTCAAACATTCATTGATCACCAAATCGAGATGACAATACAGCAGCAGCAGCAGCACAGAATGGATTGTGCTTTTATAACCAGAGACTCAATAATCATTTCCTGCTTTTACAGGCATGGCAGATAATTATTTGCACAGGAGTTAGCAGATTCCTTGGGTGGCTAACTTCAAGGGGAAATATTAACTCTTGCCAGGGCAACTCTTTTGGTTGCCATATCTTGGAAATCCAAAATACCAGGAGCTGGGAGGGTTCTGGAAGTGGGTCTCTCTCAGTCAGGGGAAAGACCCACAGCTGATCCAACAGGCATCAAGGGGACATAGCCCAGAGTCTTTGGACTGGTCTAGGATTGGAGCTGTCAGGGACTGGACTGATGAGGAATGGTAGAGTCCATCGCCCCCTCCTCCTGCACTTTCCAGAGAAGAGGGAAACAGTATAGATTTACAACAGTGGTTTGCAGAAGGTCACAGTTCAGAGGCTGGAGAGGGGAGAAGCTGGGAAATATTGGGAGAGGAGCAGGAAGAAGAAGAAGAAGAAGAAGAAGAAGAAGAAGAAGAAGAAGAAGAAGGGGCGAGACAGCTGACACAGTGTCTTTAGAAAGCATTCCAGACTCCCCTTCTCCCAGAACCCGGCGGGCATGGAAAGTAGGAGAACAGAAAGCTCAGAGGCAGAAAGCACAGATCAGCCAAAGTAGGGATAATTCCTATTAGGAGAGACAGAGGGGGGGGGTGAGGCTTTACTTGGAGCAATGGCATTACTGCAAGAGAGGCACTTTCAAAGTCCTAATGGGCACCAATTGCCAATGTCTGAGGGGAAAGCAAAATGGCTTGAAGAAGGAACTCATCTCCGAAAGGTGTAATTTATTTATGTTATTAAAAAAAATTCCACAAAATAAAAATAGGAAGCAACACAAGGCCTCGTGGGAGCCAAGGGAGACTACCAGGCTGCCCATACTTGTGACTACTATCCTGCCAAGCCTCTTAAATTTACTGGAGACCACTTCCAGAAGTCAGTATAAGATAGACCCTACACACCTGTCCCAAATATCAAATGGAACTATATTTTGGTAACCATCATTTTTTGTAGAGAGAACATCACAGCTCCTTCATGTCCGTCTCCAGAAACTCAGAACCTTTTCTGCTTTAGATTCAACATGGATTTTCCCCTTTTTGTTTAGTTGTCAAAATTAGATCTCATTAGAATTTGGAGAGAGTTTGGAAGGCAATCCCTTCACCGTCCACCCACCAGGTCTCCTATTTCCAAATGGCTGGTAACTCCAAATAGCAGCGTTGTGTTGCTTTATTGTACAGGTTTCACATTGCCGATGACAATATGAAGGTTACAGTTGTTATTGCTTCAGTTTCCAGCAGCGAAAGGAAGATCAGTCACTATTATACTCAAACAGGAAATTGTATATAATGATAATTATTAGATATAGTTTTCTGAACACAGTAACTAAACTACAGCAAGCACCCAATAATAGCTATTAAAAGAACTTTCCCAACACTCTCATTTTCCTTTTTTTATTTTTATTTGGGATGGTCAGACCTAATAAAGCTTTGTGCTTGAGTTCAGATAAATGCCCTTGATCTAAATCCCTAGAGAAGTCTATGCCTCAGGTTGACCCAGAAGACCTCGCAGTGGTTTTGCCCCTCAAACCCATTTCTTGCGCTAGGGCTTAGCCTTGAGAAATACAAAATAATATCAATACAATGCAAAATAATAATCAATACAAAATACAAAATAATTCTAAGCATGGAAAGACCCCTTCAACATTAACTATATCTAGACTCCACATGTAAGGTCCCACCAGACTAGGGTGGGAATTTGGTGTGCATTCTGCAACAGGTCATTGATGCAACAATAACTTATTAGTAGTGGATTTATACTGGACTGCCCACATATCATTCTACTTTGTTACTTGTTATGTGATCCTTCCCCATTAATATCATTGCATTATTGCTATCTGAAGGACTCTTTTGCACTGTGGGGCAACAGAAGAGGAACAAAGAACCTTGGAAGGTTTGAGGTATATAAAGTTGCAGGATTTCAGCTGCAAGTTGCAGGGAATGCCTGATTAGAAATGAACCAGTATGTCTATCCCAGAACCTTTGCAGTATAAGCACCATTTGCTTTTGTTTTATTGTGTATTTTTTTTATTCTTTATTTGGATTTTTCCTGTTGTGAACTGCCCTGTAATCTTTGGATAAAGGGCGGTATTCAGATTTTAACAACAACAACAACCAGTCCCAATGGGCACCAGCCAGCCATGCATAGCACAACACAACACAACAACTGATTTCATCTTGTCCCTCTCTCGTCCTCTATCTCTCTTAATGCTACGCTCCTTATTGGCTTACTAATGTAGGCGGCCATTCAAAAAAAGAAAGAAAGAAAGAACGATTTGGCTTTCCCTCAAAATGATGGATAATCTCACTGGAAAAGTTTGACAATGACAGACAGATACATCGCATGTGAAGAGGTAATAGGAAAAGCAGAGGCGTTGATCGACAATGTGATGGATAAGCCCTTAAAAGCTTATCCAGATTAACACAAGAATCTCACACTCTCTTAAGCGGTGTACCATCTCCCCTACATGTGTTATGTTGTCCTACATCCAGCTGAAAATTTTCTCAAGACTCTGGCCTTGGGGGGGGGGACCTCTCCGGCATTATAAGAAAGGCTCAGATGACAGATAGAGGGTTGTGCTCGCGAAGGTAAGTATTTATTTCAAGGTTTCAGAGTTTCTTAGGTCAAAATTGGGATGGGCAAAATGTCTTGATACCAGCTTTTCTCCATTCCTCTTTTTCCTAGACTTAAATTCAGTTCTCCGCATTCTCACATCTGCTTGCATTTTTAAAAAGTCCTCACAAAAATTAATCCGTGTTTTGGTGTGCACATCTTCTAATGAGTGCATTTTTGCATGAACGCACTCTCCCCCTATAGAATGTATGTCTGTACATTGATTTTCACCAATGCATGTATTCTTATGCACACTTTCTCCTTATTCACATTTTAGTTTGAAAAAATATATCACAAAATTCAGAGAAGTGCAAATTTCAAGGGATAGCTGTGGTCTGGCTCTTTCATTGTTTTGGGAACTGCAAATTAGGTAGGTTCACATTAGAATGAAAGTTAATACCGAGCATAGCACAAGGATGGCAAATTAGTTCAGACTTCTCCCTTCAAACGTGGTTGGAAAAAAGCTCTGCGTGCCGCCATCTCTGAAAAGCTAACCCACTCATTAAGAATATCAAGAGGCAGAACTAGACCAACGGATTATGCAGACACATGGTGGCTATTCTTGACATATATCAAGGAACAGACTCATGATTGGCAGATTCCCACTAAGTTTGAATTTATTTGGTATTGATCATGTATGGCTATCCATTTCTACCCACCTCCCACTCTCTTGTCAAGCATATTCATACTTTGAGGTGACATGATTACATAGTGTTTCTTCGCCAGTCATATGTCCCAGTTAATGTATGTTGTCTGCTGAAATGATTAATGCAATGTTGTATTGGGGTTGATGGTTGGGTTCCATTGGGATTTGATCTGAACATTCAACAAAACTTAAAAATAAAATAAAAATGTGATTTTTTTTCAGCTGATCAATTCTCATGAGGATTTTTTAAATTAAAAAAACCCACAAATTGCTGCAGAAATGTGCAGAACTGAATTTGAGACTGGGGGAAAAAAGAAACGGAGAGAAGCAAAACCGACAGATACCCTCGCTCCTAGTTCAGACAAAATCTGTATTTATGTTCTTCCACACAGGTTGTGGTTCCATATTCTGCATGAGGAACTGTCAGGGCCTCCCCCCTCCTTCGGTCGTTTCAATAAGGAGGTCGAGTCATTGCCTTTTAAGCAGTTTTTATCTGTGCTCAATTATATACAGTGTAGAGCTTAATCTAAACATGTCTGCTCAGTCACCCGCAGAATCAGGGAGTGGCGTATGACGATTTTCCCACCAGAAACACAGCCTTGGGAAACGGAAGCGTTTTTTCCTCCTTCTTAATCTCTGCCCCGGACCTACTTGCTGGGAGCTGCCAGGTCTCTCGCTGCATCCCTCGACCCCTGGCACCACCTTCCCTTCTGACGGAGAGCTGCTTCCACTTCCCGATGAGTCCGTTGTTAGAATAGGTGGCTGTTCTCTGTAACCACTCAGAGCTGGACTGGAAGGGGGAAGCAGATCCCTGACAGGAACCTTCAGATATTTGAAGACTGCTATCATCACACATTCTGTGCTACTCTCTTAGTTTCTGATAAGTTCATTGAAAATGGTGTGTGCGTGTGTGTCAAAGTAGCAGCCACACAACATATATCAACACAACAACCCCCTATAGCTGCTGAAATCACTGAAATGAGCCTACTTTTTATCTTCCGTTTCCCCCCAAACCATAGCAGGATGTCAAAAGAATAGTTGTTTATTTGAGAAGTTTTTAAGTGAGCTTTTGATTAATGTGAGCAAACTGTTTTGTAAAGGCTGGTCAGGAAGAGGAAATAAACAAAAAATCTTTCACGGGATGGCCCACTATTCAAACAAAGAGAAATAGTGAGATGTTTTTCTATTATCTACTGCACTGTATTTTACTATTATTATTATTATTATTATTATTATTATTATTATTATTATTGAGAAGGGTCCAGTTCTCACAATTTGTAATAATCCTTTCAGGTTTGGATCCCACCCCACCCCCCAACTTTCTCACCAGAATCCTATAATTTTATAAACTTTGTAAAATGTAGACATTTTAAAGGAGAGGCCCATTAGAGGTTAAGGACAACAGACCTGCCTCTTACTCTTTATTTTGATAAAAGACAACAACCAAACACCATCTGGGTACTGGCGCCCCCTAAAAAGACACATTTCACAACAGGGGACTGCTAATAATGCTAGAACTGCTTTCAGTGCAAGCATTACTTATCTTGCCAACTGCCAATTTGCGGTATGTATTTTCTTATGACTACCACCCACAAAACTTTAACTATAATTTCTCTTTGCAGGCAGCATTTGCTTCTAAAACAGGACACAGGATGGCAGTTGCCAGCATCATTTATTTTAATTGAAAGAATGGGAGGGGGCATACTTTTTACATATCACTGCCAAATAACACCTGGATAGAGGTCTCTCTCTGTGTGTGTGTGAGAGAGAGAGAGAGGGGGGGAGGGAGAGAGAAGTGCAGCTGAATCACCACCACCTCCATTCATTTGAATATCAAAGAAACATCAGCCTTCCAACCTTGCTTCCGATTTCCCACAACCTTTAAAGTAAAGCTAAAGGTACCCCTGACCATTAGATCCAGTCGCGGACGACTCTGGGGTTGCGCGCTCAACTAGCTCTATAGGCCGAGGGAGCCGGCGTTTGTCCACAGACAGCTTCCGGGTCATGTGGCCAGCATGACTAAGCCACTTCTGGCGAACCAGAGCAGCGCACGGAAACGCCGTTCACCTTCCCGCCGGAGTGGTACCTATTTATCTACTTGCACTTGATGTGCTTTTGAACTGCTAGGTGGAGAGGAACTGGGTCCAAACAACGGGAGTTATCCCCATCGCGGGCAGAGGCGTAGGAAGGTCAGGTGGTACCCGGTGCGAAAAATTTCATGTCACCCCCCCATTGTTTTACGTTATTTCATATTTTCATGTAATTTATCTGTTAATTTTGTTAATTCTGCATATTCCATGAGTTTCTCCTGACATTGTTCTTTCGTTGGGGTTTCTTCTGTCTTCCAAGCTTGTGCTAGTAGAATTCTTGCCACTGTTGTTGCATACATAAATAATTTCCAGTTGTCTTTTCTTATTTCTTGATCTAAAATCCCTAGGAGGAATGCTTCTGGTTTCTTAACATAAGTCATTAAAAAAAATCAATTCATTATATATCATTTCCCAATAATTTCTGACTTTTTTGCATTTTCACCACATATGATAAAATGTACCATCTTTTTCTTTACATCTCCAATAAGTTTTTGATCCCATCATACATTTTAGCCACTTTCTCTGGCATAATGTACCATCTATACCTCATTTTCATATAATTCTCTTTCAATAAAATACAGTCTGTGAATTTTAATTTTATATATTTTAAAAAGGATGTAAATGTACTAGGAATTAATTGGAGAAATAATACGCAGGATGAATAAACTGAAAGTAAAACAAAGTGGAAGTATGAGGGAAGTCCAGGGGAGGGGGGCAGGAAAAAATAGAAAATTGTTAGAGAGATATTTAATAAAAGATGTATATATTGAAAAACCAATAAAAACAATTTAAAAAACCCAACCCTGTGTAATGGGCATGGCTGATGAGAATTTCTGAGAGTAAGATCTGTAGGAGAAAGATTATTAAGGAGCAGTTAGGAAAATGTCAATTATATGTGTGGGTTGGGTGGGAGCAGTTATTTTGTTTCGTCACTAATGATGGTTGGATATGTTGGGGTTTTATTCAGTTTTTGGTTTTGCATTGTATTTGTACGGTAATGCCTTTTGAATGTTTAAGATGATATTTTTGGATATTATTTTGCTCATAATGCTGGTTTTAATGTGGATCTTAATTTGATTTTTCATTTGCAATATTTTATTTTGATGCTTTATAATGTTCTATTTAATGTTTTAATAAAGAGATTTATTTTTTGAAAATGCAAAACGGTACAGAAATCACTGCACCTAATCCTACATGTTTAATTTCATCACTGTGGCACAGTACCAAATTTTATTGTATTTTTTTTTATAATCGTGTTGGTTTTGTATCTATAATACTAAATATATAACAGAGTATCCCTCCAACCTCATAAAAGGTATCTGGTTGTACATTAACATAAATAGTTCTTATTGAGCCATACAAATTATCCATGTGTCCAGCATATAATGTCCTAGAAACAGAACAAAAGTTTATCCATCACAGAAAGACATTTCAAAGGAAAAGCAAGCCATACAGAACGGGACAGCCATATCTGCAAAGATGGATTGGAGCATTTGTTTTCATTTGTGTATTAAACAAATGGCCAGCATATTGCATATATTTTGTCTGATTTTTCTGTTCCATCTCCTCTGCTACCTAATTTTATCTCAGTCTGTGTTTGTGTTGGATTTGAAATTGTTGCCGCTTATAGAATTCTTTAATTCTATATGTTCTGATGTTCTGATCTTCCATCTTTTTTTAGATATCCCCAAAGAATTGGTATACAATATCCAACTATTTCTTGTAAGTAACATTCTCACTAACTTTATCCCCAAAGCTCTTAATTTTCTCACCTGTCCACCAGACACAACTTTCTCTCTAGCTTTCCAGCATGCTTCACTAACCTCCACATATAGCTTTGCTAAATATTTTGGAGTTAGTTATCAGCTATATTGGGACCCAGGTGGTGCTGTGGGTTAAACCACAGAACCTAGGGCTTGCTGATCAGAAGGTCAGCGGTTTGAATCCCTGCGACGGGGTGAGCTCCCGTTGCTCGGTCCCAGCTCCTGCCCACCTAGCAGTTCGAAAGCACGTCAAAGTGCAAGTAGATAAATAGGAACCGCTGTGGCAGGAAGATAAACGGCGTTTCCATGCGCTGCTCTGGTTCGCCAGAAGTGGCTTTGTCATGCTGGCCACATGACCCGGAAGCTGTACGCCGGCTCTCGGCCAATAAAGCGAGATGAGCGCTGCAACCCCAGAGTCGGACACGACTGGACCTAATGGTCAGGGGTCCCTTTACCTTTACCAGCTATATAAAATCTTATAAAAGTTGTCTTTTATATGTATGCAAGATGACAAAGCCATATTAGTAGTAAACATTATTTTTATCTACATTTCACCTAAAACATTAATTTCTAACCTTCCACCTCTCCCTTGAATTCTTTTAAAAATCATTTCCTTTATTGTCTGCATTAGATTTCAGAATTTGGGATAAGTGAGATAACAAACGTTCCCCCCTCCACCTTCAAATTATTTCTTCAGTTCAGGTCTTATTAGACTTTATTACTTTTTTAAAAAATGAGAAAACACCTTAGTTGAAATACTGTTATGGTCTTTTTGTAGGCTTTCTGGACACTTCCGGAAGCTCACTTCTGCAAACTGAAGCCATGGCTTCTACCAAACACATACCCCGTAAGTGTCCTGGGGGAAAATGGGACATCCTGCTTTTTACTCATGAGAGGACGGCGGCCATTTTGGGCAATATGATTTCATGCCACAATTCCCCCCCCCCAAAAAAGCACTTTTTCAGCACCACAATCTTACACGGTGCCCCAAAATGCCTGTTTTAGGGAGCTGTACCAGAAAAAGCACATTTTAAAGGGGAAATCACTATGCGAAATCTCATAGCACCACAGTGCTCAAAATGGCTGCAATTGTCTCATGAGAAAAAACAGGAAGGTGGCATCCCGGAAGGTGGAATCCCAGTTTTTCCCTTTGATGTGTTGGAGGGTATGCAAATAATGTATAGGATTAGGCTCCATTGGCTGGTCTTTTATCATACACTGTAGGCCAACAATGGGGAATCTGTCAAACTTGTCAAACATTGTTGGACTACAACTCCCATCATCCCCAACCACCAGCCATTCTGGCTGGGCTAATAGTAGTTGGAGTGAAACATCACCTGGAAGACTGAAGAATATGATGGATTCTTAAGTCAAAACTCGTAACAGAAGGAAAGAAAACCTTTTTTTTAATAAGAAAAGCAATGAACAGACTCTCCAACACTTTCCCTAAATAACTAGGAAGTCTATTTTATCCTTTTAAAATATGCTCACTAGGAACATTATTATGATGGCTTTATTGTTCTTTCACACACACACATTCCAGATTAATCCTGCATGCTTTAAAGAAGAATCCGAGGTGTGACTGGAATTCTAAATGAAATATCTATTTATATACTTTTTAACTGCTAGGTAGATTTCTCAAACACAGACAGAGAGTATTTTGTCATTTGCGTATGAAAATTAATTCATAAATCTTTTTAATATTTACAGCTGCCCTGGCAGAGCTTATAAAAAAAATTGACTTTCCTTATGGAACTATCTGATCTCATATTCATGACACAGGAGAGACAAATGTAAATGGCAAGACAACTTCATCTTTTTTAGTGCAAAAGAAATGCTGCTTTTTTTCCTTCATAACTTTTCCTTGTAGATTTTGTTTTCTCATTTCATAACTGCTTTAACAAAAGGACTGTGCCATCAATTTTACAACACTGCATTATTCATGCCAACCATAGTCAAAGCAAACGGCAGAGAGAAAGAAACAAAAGTAGGGGACTGTTGAGATGAAAGCTAGAAGTCTCCTGGCCTTGTTTTAACCTGGTAAATACATGGTCCAGGAATGTGCCTAAGTTTTGCAAAATCCAGAGTGCCTCAACAGGTTTAGCTGCTGGCACAGTCCCCAAAGTTCAGGTCCTCGTCCTCTTAAGGACAGAAGACTTTGCCCTGGGATTTTGCAAAGAAGGATTTGGCCAAGTGCACACAGTGGTGAATGGAGCCGCTTGGCCGCCAGGAGCCCGGGGGGGGGGTGTCACTCTGTAGTGTGCATGCATCATGATGTCACGACGCATGCGCTACGGAGCGCAGTCCGCCTGGGCTGCCGGGTTCAAGTGTCCCCCCGTCCGTGCGGCGGCTGCTCGCACCCAGCAACTCGTAAGGCTGCAGTGCAGCGCTCCAGCCTTACGAGTTGTCGGGCGCAAGCAGCCGTCGCAAGGACGGGGGGGGGCTGCTCGCACCTGGCCTGGCAGCCTGGATGGACTGCGCAAGTGTGGCAGCCCTCATGTGCGGACATGCGCAGTCCGTGCGGGATGCCGCACTTGCGCAGTCCGTCCGGACTCCCAAGCCGCCGCCCGGCACCCCTTCCGTGCAGCTGCTCACGCAGAATGGGTGCTGGGCCAGCGGCTTGAGAGTCGTGGGGGGGTGCCGAGTGTCACCCTCCTCCAGGGTGGAACCCGGGGCGCACCGCCCCCAACGCCCCACTCTTGCTACGCCACTGAGTGCACACTAAGGCTGTAGCTTGGTAGAGCTTCTGCTTTGCTTGCCAAAGGTCCCAGGTTTAACCCCTAACATCTCCAACATGGAACCCTTGGGGTCCCTTTGAACGCTACGATTCTCTGAGACTGTGATTCTATGAAGCAGAACGTATGGGCCTGCAATAGGCTTGAGCCTGTTCTGATCTTAAGGCCACATCTCTCTTCGAGTTTAAAAAAGGAAGTTAGTATGAAGGTAGGACAAGTGGTGAAAAAATGAAGAATTGACTCCAGCAACGCTGTTTCCCCTGTATAGCTACTTTCTTGTGGTTTCTCATTAGCGAGGTTGTGACAACATTGCCATCCCTGTAAGAAGCAGAGCTCAGGGTGCCTTGCCTACTTCAGGGCCGAGGGTAGCAGAGGTATGTATGCAAATCCCATCTTACAAATAGCTAGGCTTTGCTAGCAGGATTTAGGTTACAGAAAGCTTTTTCAACAAAAGGAGCTCGGCATTGAATTCATGTCTGCTTTTCATTGATCACTGCTATCGCCAAGCCTGATCTGCTACCTGATTTCGATACAGACACACCTGATCAACTGAGAGATAGAAGCAGTGGAGACTAATTAGACAGATAGCTGCATGCTGATTGTTTTCTTTTCGCTTGTAAATGGAATGTTGGAAGCTTCTTATACTGTGCCAGACCACTGGTATCCTTAGCTCATCACTGTCTGCACTTACTGGCAGTGTTCTGTCCGTTAAAAGAAGGACCCCATCAGTATCTATGGAACTCCAGCAGGGGTTCGTTAGACCTGCTCTTTTTTATTTTATGCTTTTGCTGTTTTCTTGGGAGTGCAACTAATGGAGAATGAATAGTCAGGCATCCAGAAGGCTGCATTTGGCTTCATGAGATGTTTCTTTGGTTTACCCACTTTTTGATCCAGAAGGATGCCTATGGATTTGTTTGCTTGTGGTTAAAGCCTGCTCAGTCCTCACTGGACAGTTTCAAGGTTTTCCCCACTTTCCCCTGCCTAGAGATGTTTTGCACTTCTACAAAGTTCGCACAAGCTTTCGATCAGGGGTAGCTTGGTGAGCAGAGCTCCTCTGATAGATTCCCAGGCTTACCAGAAAGGAGGAAGCGAAGGACCAGGTAGCAGGGAGATCTGTGCAGTGCAAACACCTAGCATTTCTTTTACACTTAGAATCATAGAATCATAGAATCATAGAGTTGGAAGAGACCACAAGGGCCATCCAGTCCAACCCCCTGCCAAGCAGGAAACACCATCAAAGCATTCCTGACAGGTGGCTGTCAAGCCTCTGCTTAAAGACCTCCAAAGAAGGAGACTCCACCACACTCCTTGGCAGCAAATTCCACTGTCGAACAGCTCTTACTGTCAGGAAGTTCTTTCTAACGTTTAGGTGGAATCTTCTTTCTTGTAGTTTGAATCCATTGCTCCGTGTCCGCTTCTCTGGAGCAGCAGAAAACAACCTTTCTCCCTCCTCTATATGACATCCTTTTATATATTTGAACACTTCCCTGTGTCTTCTTCTTCCCAGTAAGGAACAGCGACCTATCTGCCAGGAAGCTGGAATAGTGGCTCTCCCTCACCCGGTGATCCACTTCTGCTTCTGATACCATCCTCTTGGGCATGATTGGTCCCTCATTGGCTACATAAGCAACATCACCCCCAGTCTGAATACTGGAAATGGAAGGGATGGTTCTTCAAAGTCTTGGGTCTTTCAGAACTGTATAGGATCTCCTCTAGTGCAGTAGAGCAGTAGTCGACTGGCAGTAGAAGGGATTGAATGGCAACATTTCACATGCAAAACATGTACTCTACAGTCATTCCTATAATCTGTAAGGTGTTCCCTGTTGCTTTTTAATGTGAGAAATATCACACATAGCCTCTTCCCCATCCTTTAAAGGTGAGCCACCTCTATTCCTGCATCCCACTGTTTTTAGCCCATTCTTACTACTATTTTTTTTCTCCACTAATTGTTCCCACAGATTGATGATTGCTCCAATTCATTAGTAGAGACTAGGTTTTCCCAGGGAAAGCAGCGGGCCAAATGGAAAACTAATAGGCATGTGGCAAGCAGAAAACCTCTTAGACCTGTGCTTTCTAGACATGGGACAAGTGGAATTGAGGACAAGCCCTAATTCCACCCAATGCATCCAGATGTGCTGATCTTCCAGATGCAATTGGAGAAGAACGCAAACAGTGGTGGATTAGAGTCAGGATGTGCTGTTCTGTAGCAGCCACCCCACTCCAAGTGTCCATATCTGTAAGTGTTTCAACCACCATACAATGCCCTAATATCTGCACTTCATCCGCACTCCAGTATCCCTGAAGGAGCGTCTCCACCCCCATCGTTCTGTCCGGACACTGAGGTCCAGCTCCGAGGGCCTTCTGGTGGTTTCCTCACTGCGAAAAGTGAAGTTACAGGGAACCAGGCAGAAGGCCTTCTCGGTAGTGGCTCCCACTCTGTGGCACACCCTCCCACCAGATGTCAAAGGAAAAAACAACTACCAGACTTTTAGGAGACATCTGAAGGCAGCCCTGTTTAGGGAAGCTTTTAATATCTGAAGGACTATTTTATTTTAATATTTTGTTGGAAGCTGCCAGAGTGGCTGGGGAGGCCCAGCCAGATGGGCGGGGTATAAATAAATAAATAAATAAATAAATAAATAATTATAATTATTATTATTATTAAGGCAGCACAATTTATAACCAGGGATGAATGAATTTTCCCTAACAATTAACAGGAGGAGAAGAGGGAGAGTATCAGAAGGGAACAATCAGATGGGTTCTGCTTTTCTATATACACCACATGCAAAGCAGTCTGGTTGGTAACAAAAATATGCACCAACAATACTTTATTATCTGTAGCATCTCCCTGTAAGAGATCATTCAATACAGTTTCACAATAGATACTTAACAAAACATAACAGCATTACACATCAATATGAAAGCATGGGGAAGGCTTGTTCTGCAATCAGAAGGCCTCTGGTTCTATCCCTGGCATCTCCAGGTAGGACTGGGAGGCTCAGAGAAACCACGGTCTGAAGCCTTGGACGGCTGCTGTTGCAAATCAGTGTAGACCATACTAAGCTACATTGACCCAATGGCTTGCCTAGGTATAAGGCAGCTTGCTATGTTCCTAGTCCAGGCTTCCTCAACCTCGGCCCTCCAGATGTTTTGAGACTACAATTCCCATCATCCCTGACCACTGGTCCTGCTAGCTAGGGATCATGGGAGTTGTAGGCCAAAAACATCTGGAGGGGCAAGGTTGAGGAAGCCTGTCCTAGTTGATGTGAGTGGACTGATCAGAAGGGGCTGTCACCTCAGCAGTGCATCTGTCCCACCCATGCCTTGGTCCTACAGTTTCATACCCTCCAACATTCCAGTGGTGAAAATTGGGGCACATGTCTTTTGGTTCTGTGGGAGCCAGCTGCATCCTCTTCCTCAAGCTCAGCATCAGCAGCGCTGGAGGGGGGAATCAGGACATTCCAGCATCGAATCAGAAGCCAGGATGGCCTCTGTAATTCTGGGATGTCCCAAGAAAATTGGGACACTTGAAGAGTATGCAGTTCAGAACTAGTCAGATGGTGCTGAGTAGCTATTATTTGGGTGCTTCCCACCACTAGAGCAAAAGGTATATGTGCAATGCACCTTCCTACCTGGGAATTCTGCTCTGTGACTTTTCTTTTAAAAGCATCCATATCGTAAATTGTATTTTATCGTCCATATGAACCATTCGGAGTACTTGGTTGGATAAGCGGCATATAAACACAATAAATAAATTACGGGTTTAAAAGGAACATTCGTCTTTGGCCACCCAAGGCCTTTTGAAAGATACAATCTGTTTTAGGCAGCTACCTAAAAACCAAAGAAGTTGCTTGCTAGGTCTCTTTTGGGCAGAGCATTTTCCCACCAGGATGGTGTAAAAGATGAAAAGGTGTAAAACTGAGCTCACCACCCACCCCATCAAGTCATCATCTAAACCCTGTGCCTCTCCATGGAGCCTTTGAAAGGAGAAAACAGGCCTGAGCATCTCTAGAACTAAACCCAAAGCAATGGTCACTAATTCAACCCTGGTTGATTTATTTTATTTTATTTCGGAGTGGGAGGAGAGTTCGGTCACAACGGATCACTTCTGAAAATGCCATGTTATGAATGTCAGCGAACATTTTCCAGCCCAGTTACGACTGGAGAACTGACATAACACATTTCCATTAGTTCCAAGAATTTCCCCTCTCTTCCCCTGTACTTATGAATCACCAAATTAATCTTCATCAGTGCTTATTCCTCCTATTGTTTGTTTTAGTCCCATTCTTTATTTTGCAGAAAATATTTGTTCTTTCCCCCATGTTATTTATTTGGCTTTGCTGGCTGTCTCATTTGCTATTTATCTTATTTCCATTTCTTATTACTGGCAATACAGGCACTTTTTTTTTCTACCCTAGAGTGCTGTCTTGGAACCATATTCATTTTATTCCCCCTGTTCTTAAATTCCTCCATGTTAATCATTTATCAGCCCCTTGCAGACAGGGAGAGGGGGAAACCGGGCAGATTCCCTTCGAAAAACAAATTACTACGTGGCTTCACTTTGATCACTACAGTAAGTTAGGGAAGCATCATTGCACCCATTATGCTGCCTTCACATCACATCCCTTTCCGTTAGTGAACCAAACAAGTAAACCAGCTCAAAATAGGCCATCCCTCATACATCTGTTAGAGCTAAGAAGATTTAGCTCTGTGCACACAAATGCGGTTGCTTGGCAATTCCCATATGCACCAACCTCATCTTGTCCAGGGTCAATGTTCATTTCAGGATGTAATTTGAAGTTTGTTCTGCTTGGGCTTCTTGCCATCTTTTCAGAAAACAGTCATGGAAGGAAGCCCTCCTGGTGGGATTCACTGCTGAAGTGAAGCACACCGAAAACCGTTGCTTAATAGCTGAGCCTAGACTCCAGTTTTTTGTGGTCAAAATGTCCTGGGGAGCCAGCACCCAGCAATGTCTTACGGGGGCAGGAAATCTGATTCGCATGGATCTCACCTCCTTGCAGGAGCTTCCCCACTCATTGCAAGAGAAGGCAAATGATAGTGTTGCCTTCCAGCTGCTATCAGGGCTGGCCCACTCATGAGGCAATGTGAGACGACTCCCTTGGGCAGCAGGATCCATGGGGGCAGCAGAACAGGCCCCCCAGGAATGCACCACCTGCTGCTGCAGCACACTCCTTTGAGGTTAGATCTAACCTTTGAGGTTAGATCAGCACACAGCCCATGCCATCTCTACAGCGACTTCTTTATGAACAGGGGGAGCTGCTGGTCTCTTCCCACTGTTGTTCTCAATAAGAACCTTACATTTGTCCCTATTGAAATTGATTTTGTTAGCTTGCACCCAGTTCTCCAATCAATTAAGGTCATTTTGAATTCTGATTCTGTCTTCTGCGGCATTAACTACCCTCCCAGTTTGGTGTCATCTGCAAATTTGAGGAACATCCCCTCAATTCCTTCATCCTAGTCATTTATAAAGATGTTGAACAACATCGAACCCAGGACAGAAACCTGTGGCACCCCACTTGTCTCTTTTTTCCAGGATGATAAGGAACCATTAATGAGAGTACTCTTTGGGTTCAGTCAGTCAACCAGCTACAAATCCACAGTTACCTCGTTCAACCCACATTTTACTAGCTTCCTTGTGAGAATATCATAGGGGACTTTGTCAAAAGCCTTACTGAAATCAAGATACACTACGTCCACAGCATTTCCCTGATCCACCAAAAAAAGAAACCAGATTGTTCTGGCATGACTTATTTTTGAGAAACCCATGCTGGGCCTTAGTAATCACAGCATCTTTTCCTAAACGCTCACAGAGTGACTGTTGAATTATCTGGTATCAATGTCAAGCTCAATGGTCAGTAGTTACCGTCAATATTTCTCCTTTTAGAAACTCCCATCCTTCTTGGACTCCCTTCTCATTGAGAAGCTCAGCAGCCTGCCTCATCTCTGCCTCTCATGTCCCCTCTTGTCTCCTTCCTCTCAATCTGGATGGTCCTCCCCCCCCCCCAGCTTCTTCCTGCTCTCTAAACCTTGCCTGGATCTAGACACATCAAAGAAGTGTTACAGTTAGGCATTGCAAACTTTGTATGCGAAACTGGGTTGTCCCACCACCAATCCCTAGACTCTGAGCCTTCTTTCCTTGGGGATTCCCCAGCTAGTGCCTCCCATCATTCCTCTGTGTCCAACCAGTTCATGACACCTGGGACATTCCACATGCAAAGTGCCTTTTGTCACTGAGCTACATCCCTTCCCGAATGCACAGTCTGACTGGGTATAAGGCAGCTACCTGCATACCTAACTATAACTTAGTTGCACCACAAAATCTTTCTTCAAGCGCCTGCTCACACTCCCTCCTTCCGTATGGCGCTGGCATTTGGCAGATTGGGAGAGTTTTTACGTTTGGCAGATTGGGAGGGTTTTTACGTAAGACACTCTTCAACCCTCATGAAAACAAAGGCGAAATGAGGCAAATCGTATCAGCACATCTCTTCCTCCAACTGCCTCTTACGCTGCAATCGCTCCATTTCCCAGTTGCATGCCGGGAGATAACTAACAAGACAAATGGGATTATGTTAGCTGTCTTATTCCTGATGCTGTCTGATGCTAGCTTGCATTGTTCAAATTAATTAATGCCACATCATTATCTTTAGATGGCAGGCAGATGTTGGGGTTATGCTTGTTGTGAACCTTGAATACTTCTACTTCACAGATCAAGAGCAGTTGCTTTATAACAGAGAAATCAAGGTCTAGGCCTACTGGCAGCGATTTGGTTTTGTAATTATCTTAGTAATAGGCCTCCGTCATTATGCAGTGAAGGTCCTCTTTCCTCTGCTGATGGGTCATGGCAAACCCGCGGGATCCATATATGGCCCAGTTCTAATTTCTCCCCTGTAAATGACTTGCCATCTGTCAGCCGTTCAAGTTCACCTATTGCCATTCCAGAAACACCAATAAATTAATTGCAGACTTGCAGGTTCAACTAAGATCATAAAATTGATTTAGGCTGTGGTTTTTTTGTCATCCCCTCACCATCACCAAAAAGAGAGAGGTGAATCTGAGCTGCTAAAAACAATCAAGCATATTTGGCCAGGAAATGACGTTAAGAACATTTTATATTGGTTTTCAATCGAGGTGGGTTCTATTTTTGATATAAAGTCTGATTTAATGGGTAAATCTGATGCCCATCCAATTTGCAGGATCTTAATCCTTCTGCTATCTTTCCTTTTGCTGAGTGAAGTTGGAGACGTCTGGAGAATGCGTGTGGAAGTCGTTTACAGCAGTATCTTCTTGTTTTCTGTATTTGGGTTGCTGTCAGTGGGTAACACAGTCCTGGTGTTCTTGCTAGTTTTTGCAGGACCCGTGAAATACAGGGTCAGGGGTTCTTGTATGTGTGAATATTGATGTGCTATTGGGGGGACATTTCCAGACCACAATGGAAGTGACACAATAAACAGCATTGCCTCCGACAGCCATAGCAGCAGTAATATCCATTGTGCTCAAACTAAAAGGCTCTCGATGGATTTGGCGAGCTCTTATATGTAGGATTTGGGGTGAAAGGGAGTCTCTTCGATAATCAATACAAGAGATACAGCTTTTCAGAGAAGAGTTCAAAGCTTTGCAGTCCACCATGCTGGGTGGAAGGTTGAGAAACTGCCTCTCCAGGAAATCTACTCTTATGCACAATAACCGTGCAGAGTACGTCTTATCCAAACGCAGAATAGGGACATATAGATATAGGGAGAAATCCTATGCACAAGAAGCAGGCCAGTAAGTTTCCGAGCACAATTCAAAGTGTTGGTGCTGACCTTTAAAGCCCTAAATGGCCTCGGCCCAGTATACCTGAAGGAGCATCTCCACCCCATCGTTCAGCCGAGACACCGAGCTCCAGCTCTGAGGGCCTTCTGATGGTTCCTTCACTGCGAGAAGTGAGGTTACAGGGAACCAGGCAGAGGACCTTCTTGGTAGTGGTGCCCGCCATGTGTAACGCCCTCCCATCAGATGTCAAGGAAATAAACAACTGTCTGACGTTTAGAAGACATCTGAAGGCAGCCCTGTTTAGGGAAGTTTTTAATGTTTGATGTATTATCATGTTTTTAATATTCTGTTGGGAGCCGCCCAGAGTGGCTGGGGAAACCCAGCCAGATGGGCGGGGTATTCTTATTCTTATTCTTATTCTTATTCTTATTCTTATTCTTATTCTTATTCTTATTCTTATTCTGCAAGCTGGTATAAATTAAGCCAGCATAAAGTTACACCAGGTCCAAACTCCATTTGCAGTGGAGTTGCTGCTACTTCTTAAGCCTGGTAAAGGGAAAACAAACCTTTAAAACCATGTTCTATGCCAGGTTGGCAGGTCACATGAACAAGTGGAAAGGGCATAGGACCCAGCCTAATTCTCCCCTCTCTGGTCCTATCTCTTCCACACCCCTGGAACACCCCATTTTGAGACTTATAAAGGCCTTGGTCGAGCCAGCTTTGAGTCAAATGGCTGAGTCCTCCTGACAGTGGCAGACTTTGGGGTTTCAAATTTCAGAGGTGCCCTGTGCAACGCCAGAATATACTGCGGCCCCACCTCTCACCTTCCATTGTTCATCATCTTTGTGGTGCCCCCTAAATCTGCCACTGTTCCTGACTGAGCCAGGATGAGCAAGTTATACTGGCATATCTTCAACAGAGCTGGGACCAGGTACTTAATGCTGGTTGAGCTGGAGATTCAGTACATCCTAAGCTACTCATCCTGGCAGTTCTCGCCTTTAGATTGTTACCAAAACCAACAAAGCCAACTGTCACCAACTAAGCTATACTCAGAATTGGCTGGCATCCATCTGTCTCGAGAGACAATGGATTGCACCTCTGGGGATGAAGTTAAACTGCTGCGTTAGCAGCACCAAAGTGACCTCCCTGGGGTGCAAGCCAGGGCAGTGTGTCTGGAGGTCCTGAGCTGCCCAGACAACAAGACCCCACTCTTGGTCTCACCGATGTGGTCCAAAGGAAATCAGAGCAATACGTATAACACCAGCTTGGCTGCAGGAGTTGCCAGAAGGAGGCATACAAGGCACCATCCAACTGTCTTAGGGACTCCACTCCGGATTTGTGTAGGGTTTCCTCCTTAGCCTTTTCTTCTCCCGAAGATATCCTACAAGGCAGCACAGGTTTAGGATCAGAGTTTTCCTTCTCCCAGATGGGCTACCTTTCCAGGTTGATGAGCCCCATCCACCTGTCAGAGTAGACTTGTTGAAATCAATGGACTTGGTTTAGCCATGCCCATTGATTTCGAGGAGTCTATGTATGACATAGTTTGATTCAACTCACAGTGTCATTCCAGGAACAGCTCCAGTATATGTGGACTGTCCCCGGTAAATATTGAATATTGGGTGTGCATGAGCATGTGTGTGTGTGTGTGCATGTGTGTAAGAGAAATAATTACATTATAGCTACATATTTACAGAGGAAGATGGATGAATGGTGGGGGTGTATGTCTGTAGAAAGATTAAATATATTTCATGATTTACTTTCTCAGGTTGATGCTAAACAACATATAGCTTCAGAGCACACTTGGAGGAAACAGTCACACACACACACACACACACACACACACACACACACACACACACACGTTTTGTGTGTGTTTGCAATGAATTTACAACATATACCACAAAGCCAGCACTTTCCTTCTTTCTTCCCATCCCTCAGTGATGTTTACTTAGCAGGCTACGCTGCTAATATAGAATTGAAAAGTTAACAAAAACTGATAATATCATCACTTGCTCTTTCTGTGCTAAAATGGCCTCACTGTAATTGGTGCTGTTTTGCACAAAATTACCATATAAATTATGTCACTGAATTCTGCAACTGAAATAACAGTCGTTTGCCACAAACGGCAAATCTCAGTTAATTATTGATAGTCTAATAAACAAGGCATTCCAATCCATCGTATTATTCATTATTAATACATTAACAAGAAGGCTTAGTTTGCATTTGTTACAGCGGGATCAGCTATGATTAACTTTTATGAAATGAGTGGACAGTGCAAGTATTCCTAGGGCATTTTCTTCTAATGGCCAGAAATGCTAGGAATCCACATTACATTCCAATGCCGGGAACCCATATTATATTAATCACATCTTTCGTTTTCACTTAGGCAGGTCCCCACCCCCTCCTTGAATACTGTTGTCTATGTTAGTTTGAAATTTGCATATGTGACTTGGTGGTCCAATTAGTGACAGAAGACACTTCATCAGGATGTAGATGTCAGAACTACACTGGAGTTTTAGAGGGAAGTTAGAATACATCAGGCCATCTCTTCTGCAGAGGCAAAGCTTCTCATGGTATCTGCTGCTTCATAGGTAGATATTGGCAAGCATGGCTTCTCATGCATGGCTGAGGGAGATGTTTGAACCTTCCACAAGATAGATGCCACCACTTGGCATGGATCCAGAAGCTACAGAGCCACCTCAATAAAACATGCACATCACAATCTATATATCATCACAGGCCTGTAAATGAATGTTTAGATTTCTCTCAGTGGCATCTTATCATGACTGCTCGTACTACTGAACACTTAGTTAGCACCTTCTGCTTGCTAATATGAACAGGGATCAATCTTACTGTTGATTCACGGAAATGCGCTCGTCACAGCAACTTGTGAGAACAAGCTTTGGGCAGCCATCTTGCATCCAACGGGGACATGTGGAGGGCATGTTGAGAAACTCTGTGCGCTTGGCAGCTCCCCAGCAAACCACAAAGTGCTCATTTCCCCCTGCTAATCAAAATGGGCAAACACTCAGCACACTTCCAATCCATTCTAGTTATCAACCACTTGTTTTGCACCAGGGTGAGGAAATTAAAGCATCATTTTTGCAATTTGGAGGCTACATAAGTGAGGTGGCGTATTATTTGGCTATTAAATAACCCATTAGTATTGCACACTTTTTGATATGCACACACACACACACATCTGACAATTAACCCACCAGTTAATTCCATCTCAGTATCTTAGCAAAGGAAAGAGCTTTTCCTTTCCTTTCTAAAGATTTCATTTGAGTAGATTTCAATAACTCATTGGAGCAGAACTGTATAAAATGAGAATGTCTTGTCAAAATAACTGCAGTCAGGGCCGTATTTGCGAGATACTTATTGCCCTGACAAGTTCAAGGAACCAAGTCAGATTCCTGACAAGGCAAGATACTTGATTTGACTCCAATGAATGACAAATCAATAGGCTTTTTAATCAGGATTTTAGGGCACACGTTAAAGATGGATCACTTAGCAATGAAATAAAAATACCCAGGGCACCAAGATCCTGAGAACTGCACAACGTTGAAAGTATTATTCAAACAGATACTTGGTTTAAGGTTTTTGGAGCACAAATATATGGGGAGCTGGCAATCTTGATTGCCAGTGGAGAACCAAAAGAACGAAGATGGTGATCCAAAATGTGTCTGCCCCAATTGCAATGCTTAACAGAATTAATCAACAATATAACTCATCTACAAAATTTGGATCGAGATCAGGACATTTGTTTGTCACACATGATAGACTAGCTTCATTATTAATAGTTTGCATTATAATTGTTTCGCCATTTACAACATTGTATTGTACTAATTACATACTTTTGCAATAGATTGGGCATGTCCAATAGGCAAGCAAGCACTGTCAAGCCTCAGTGCTTTCAGTGAGATAGATTTAAGAATAGAGGGCGGCACTTTCATTGAAGTCAATGGGTCTTAAACATGCTGGTTCATAGTCATTTTTTTAAAATGCCGTGGGGAGTCTTGGTGCTATATTGAGAGCTTAATTGCCACATCAGACAATTAGGAGAGTTGCATTAAAATGGGATTTTGGGGGAGGGGAGGGGGCAGAAAAGCTGTTCTTTAAAAAGAAATCACATACCTTGGATGAAGAAAATGTTCCATCATATAACTCTGAAAGAAAGGCAGAACGACACACAGCAAATATTTGCATACATCCCGAGGCTACTGAACACCCACCAGAAATATTAATTGTATTCCTTGTCAGGATCACAAGAGGATGATCAAACTGTGATCTATCACTTCTTGGGACATTTCATTTTGTCATTTGCTTTACCTGTTCATGGGGAATGTCTGAGCATTCTTATGCCTTGTCAGGGAGGAGAGGCTTACAGCCTAGGCTTTGAACACACCGAGGGACCATTTGTTTCCCCATAAATCTATTTCCCCCCTTTATTTTTATTTTATCTTAGGAAGGATTAGTTGATTGCTAGACTCCGGAAAGTTACCTAGTGCATTCCGGTTCCTGAATCCATAAAAAGAAGAATCGCAGGAGAGCAAACACCTTTGCAAACCAGTGTGGTGTAGTGGTTAAGAGAGCCAGTGTGGTGTAGTGGTTAAGAGCGGTAGACTCTAATCTGGGAGACCGGGTTCGAGTCTCCACTCCTCCACATGCAGCTGCTGGGTGACCTTGGGCCAGTCACACTTCTTTGAAGTCTCTCAGCCCCACTCACCTCACAGAGTGTTTGTTGTGGGGGAGGAAGGGAAAAGGAGATTGTTAGCCGCTTTGAGACTCCTTCGGGTAGTGATAAAGCGGGATATCAAATCCAAACTCTTCTTCTTCTTTGCAAACACTGAGAGCAATGGGTAAGGGCATTCTAACAAACTGGAATATAAATAAATATGAACTAAATAATTCAGGCAGTCGTGTAGCTATTTACTTTCTACTGCCAGATGAGAGCTTTTTTATCTCTTGAGTGACAAAGCCAAAAGAACAGCAATGGTTTAAAAAGAGGATTGCGTGGGGGGGGGGGCACCCACACCAAATGTATATTTAAACATAGACCTTTTTTGTTTTAAGGAGTAACATATTCAGATGATAGATGAATAAGGGCAATGTACTCTGCTTGATCAAAACTACCCTTTTTAAAATGAGAACATTTGCTCAGGGGATGCTGGATCTCAACATGTAATGCTTTTGCTCCCGAGGAGTTGAAAAGCCAAGGTGTTCTGAGTCGCGGGTTACCAAGTGCTGTTTCCAGGTTGTTGTTGTTGTTGTTTTGAGGGAGTGGAGGGCAAGAGAGGACAAGGCACAGTAGGGCATAGCTGTCAACCCTCCCTTTTTTTTGCGGGAAACTCCCTTATTCCAATGCTGTTTCCCGCTGCTATCCCGGATTGTTGATATCCCTTAAATTTTCCAGATTTCAAAGGAAGCAGCTCCTCTCCCTCCCTGCTGGCCAGGGAGGCTCCTCAGCTGTGTTGCTCGGCTGCCAATAAGGAGTCTGAGACCGACTGGGGGTGGAGCTTGCATGCCTTGTGCAGCCAGACCCTCACGCCCAACCAGACAGACAGCCTGCCTGCCGTCTATGCGCTCTCTCTTTTGCTCACCCGTTTGTGCGCAGCCTCTGGAGCACAGGGTGGCGAGGCTACTTGGTGCCATTGCACCGCCCTCTCGGCATCCCTTATTTTCAAATCCGAAAGTTTGAAAAAATCCCTTATTTTCAAATCCGAAAGTTGACAGCTATGCAGTAGGGTGAGTTCTCCTTGTCCACTTAGAATGGGAGGTGAACAAGCAGTAATAGCAAAAGGAGAAGAGGAGAAGTGTTGGGCAAAGAGCCTCCTGGAATTGGCAGTGGACATCCTACTGGGGCATTGGTGTTGACCAGTGCCCAATGAGGCTGACCCCTACCTAACACACCCTCTGATGTTAACCCAACAAGTGGTTGTCCAGAATCGGTCCTTTTCAGCATGCATTGGAATCCAGATTCCCTGATGTCCTAGGGCTCCTGGCATCACTCATTATCAAAAGCACCCCAAACATCAGTTTTTTTGTTTTGTTTTCTTTTGTTTTTAAAAAGCCTCTCTGTGTTATTTATTTATTTGGTTTAAGAACAGCATATCCCACCTCACAGAGCTGTTTACCACACATAAGAAAATATATATCCAACAATGAATAACTAGACACTGAACCTGAAAACTGGAAAACAGCTAAAATATCAAGCTGGTAATATCTTTGCTGAAAAACAGAGCAGGGTGGGGATGTTTTTGAGCTACACTTAAAGGAAACCAAGGAGGGAGTCACAGCAGATTCGCTTGGAAAGCAGATTCCACAGCTGAGGCAAAAAAGAAAATCCCTGTCCCTGGTACTCACCAGTCTAACTTCTCTTAACAGTAAGCCAAGACCTATCTTAAAGCCCAGGAAGGCTTATAATATCATAGAATGGTAGAATTATAGAGTTGGATGGTCCATAGAGTCATCTAGTCTCCAACTCTTTGCTATGCAGGAATCATACAGGTATCTTGTATCTCAGGGGTAGTTCATATGATGCCCTCCAGATCTTGTTTGATGACAACTCTCATCACCTCTGACCACTGTCCGGGCTGCGTGGGGCTGATGGGATTTGGAGTCCAACAGGTGGCAGAATAGCTAGACCTCCACCCTGATGAATGTGGTGGTGTGGCTGATGTACTTGTGTGATGTGGTGGTGTGGCTGTCTAAGAGTACTTTGGAGGAAATTGTTATGGATTTTTTATTCATTTTTTAATAGGGTGGGGGCACTTTTTCAGCCTGTATTCCCTCATAGGGTCCAGCTGCTATGCAAAGGTGACTGCACAGTAGCCTACATTCAACTCATGCAATGTAGAAGGAGTAAAGCAGGACTGGTGAGCAGCCTGGTCTCAGAAGAGTTTGTGGCCTAGGCAGAGTCCAAAAGGCCAGATAAAGAGGCCCAGAGAACGGCATTTGGCTCTCAGACCTGAGTTTCCTTTAAAAAGTGTTATATTACCATGTGATCCTTGAATATTTCCTTCCCGGTTTTGTCTGTCTGTTCGACAACCTGTCTGGCTGCGTCCCACTTCCTCTCCCCCTCAGAAAGATTGACTACAGAGGCTGAGGCCTAGAGGGTCTACTTCCTGAAAAAAGGCCAGCCAATCTCCCTGGACCAAGCCATTATCAGTGGGGTACCAGGAAAAAATGGGAGGGGGACAGGCACAAAAGAGACAAAATACATTTCTACGTTGGCAAGATGCGTCCTACATGTTAAGATTTTGGAAAGGAAAATAACAGTCTATGGAGGGCACAATGTTGAATGTTGCTGCTCTAAATCATGCAGGAAGGACATGCAGACATGTCCAGGAGTCTCACCCCTGCAGAACTTTGCCCTTCAGCTCATGACGGGCTGCAAACAAGGGAGAAGTGATGCTTGGAGAAGGTGGACAGAAGTCCAGCAATAGGGGGCACCCTCCTGGTTTGGCAGGCTTCTTGCCTCCCTACTCTCCTCTGGTACCAGCCATGACCATTATGCATAGCTTATGGCTTTCCGAAGAATTCTGTATGCTTGATTTATGCAATTTGATGTCGGGGGACGCCTTTCACTTTTAGTGGTTTGGAACTGGCATTTCAAGCTCTCTTTTTTTCCCTTTTCGAGCTCGAGGTGGAAGATGAGTCAGAGGTCGGGAGGTGGGATTGACAAAACACAAGGCTCAGCAGCTGTCTTGCGAAGTAATGCTAAGCGGCATTGACTTCAACACCATGAAACATTTATTATTAGCTAAATAGTTAATGAGCACGACAGGTTTGTATGGAACATAGCAGTCTATTTGCCCAAAAGCTCCAGCTTAAAGATGCTTAAGATGCACAAACAAACAATAGACAACAAACTTGTGACTCCTGTATGCAAACATGAGTTTGAACACTAAAGGAATCCCTTCAGTGTTGAGGACATGGCTCCTTCTCCCTTGTTTATGTGCCCAGGCAGAAAGAAGGTCAGCTTGAACTACGAGTTACGACTGCAGCAGACAACTAGAAAATCAAAGAAATATAGAAGCCATTGGGAGGAATCTACCAAAACAGGAAAGGCTGTTATTCTAGGACAGAAGTAGCCAATCCATACCTCAATGGACTTCAGTAGACTGAGAGGAGATAGAAAACCCAGCTTCAAATGTTTACAAGGCTGTTATACAGAAGAGGGAGCAAGCTTGTTTTCTCCTGCTCTGGAGGGTAGGACCTGAACCAATGGCTTCAAGTTACAAGAAATGAGATTCTGACTCAACATCATAAAGAACTTTATGATGGTAAGAGCTATTTGACAGTGGAATGGTGATGGACTCTCTTTCATTGGAGATGAAAGAGATTGGATGCTTATCTTCCATGAACACTTGAGTTGAGTTCCATCCAACTCTACAACTCTATGATTCTATTATTCCTGACCATTGGCCATGTTGGTTAGGACAGGTTGACAGCTGGATTCCAATGACATCTTAAGTACTGATAGACGAAACCATCTTTCTCCAACCCATGTTGCTTGCCCATGAGTAGACCACCAAGCTTGTTCCTTCCCAAGTCTATGCAGATTTGCTTTCCGAGAAATTCATTTTAAAAACATTTAAAACTGCCACACTTTCAACAGATTGAAATAGTTTTGGAGCCACTTATTCCCAAGGCTTATTCCCAGGTTCTTTTTTTTCTTTCTTCTTTCTATACCATTTCTAGCAGCTTGCAGCAGCAACTTGAAAGCATAGCACTTGCTGAAAACTATTGAAAACAAAGTCCTGCGAAGTGGTGGCATTTCCCTGTAAGGCCCCTGCCCCTGAACTGGATGCCATGTCCCTGTAAGGCCACCAGGGACATTGTATAGTAAAAAAAATATGGCTGCCCCAATAGGTACATAGGGCCGCCATCTTTTCCTCTATACAGTTACCCAGGAAGGGATGGCATATCACTTCCAGATGCTTCCTCCCCTCCCTTGTTCACATGATAGTTTGTTTTAAACTATGGTTTAATGTGTTGTGGAAATTAGATCATTAGAACCAAGCAAAAGCACTCTAGGAGGGCACACTAGGAGCAGAGAGAGAGGTTTGGCTTAGTGAGAGGTGAGGAGTGGGCAGAGAGGAGTGGGGAGCTGCATTCGGCCCCCTGAGCTTAGCGGTTTGCCCCCTGTCCTCTGTCCCATGCCCCCGAACTGGACTGTGAACTAGTGAGCTCTATCAGAGTGTTATTCCTTTGGTTTGCTCAGCCAAAATTTATGCTTCAGGAGAGTTCATAGGATCATAGAATCATAGAATTATAGAGTTGGAAGAGACTACAAGGGCCATCCAGTCCAACCCCCTGCCAAGCTTAGTCAGGTGCTACTGGGTATATCAAGTCTTTAGATCATGGTGTTGTTTTTCCCCTGATATGGCTGTATGTAACATATCTCTCCTCAGGGACCAGATCCACAGCCATCCACGGCAGAAGCAAATAATAATGAAAGAGTTATCAAACCCATCCACCACCTTGTGGCGTTCAAGACGGATTCTCTAGAGCTGAAAACATGAGCTGAATAAAACTTGTGTTAAAGCTGTCTTTGTAACCATGCAGAAGGGTGATATTCTTTCAGCTGCAGTGTGATGAGACCATTGTTCTTATGTACACTTAATTGTCAACATAATTGTTTAAACAGAAGCCCCTGTGAGTCATTTGTGTGTCTAAACTATCACCTTGATTCTGACATTTGGGAAAGGTAAACAATCGTTTATGACAATCACGTCAAACAGTTTGGTATGATACCTTATAAGAGGGAGTTTGGGGTTTGGGGACTTTGTTAGCACATCATACCAGGCTGTTAAATCTGCTGTGATCCTGTCAAAGTCACCAGCTCGATTAGCAAAATGAGCTGGTTAATGCAGTCATCCCATATGCTGCATGTAGCTTTGGTCTGTCTTGTTGAAAGACAGTTCCCCTTGCCAGTAAACATCCCCCCCCCCATCATAAAATAAATCATCCTAAATGCCAATGCTTGTTTACTCAGGTATGTGTTTGATGGTGCTGAATACAAATGACCCCAAACCAACCCATAGTCAAGCACCCCAGAATCATCTAACAGGAAATGCATAGACAACCAAACTAAGGTTGTCCTCAGTCCTATTTTTCTAGAAAAAAGGGGTGCCAAAACTTATAATGAACTCCTTCCTCGTTCTCTTAGAATGGCAATGGATGCCACCTGAGAGATGCTGGTATTGAGTCTTCCAGCTGAAGAAAAGCCCTGCTTGTCCCTATCCAAGCCAACAACGGCATCTTCTGAGGCAAATATTTCTTCTGGAAGCATAACCTTGTTCACTAGAGATGCTGGAGACTGAAATATGGCTTTCTGAATGCAAATCATGTGCTTTGCCACGCTCACCGTAGCCCGTCCTGCCAACATGCCAATGCCACACCACATACCTGGACAGGTAAGAGGCCTACAGTGAGCAACAGAGCAGTGTGCAGCTGACTAGTCAAAATAACTATTTCAATGAAGTGGAAAATGTATTCCTCTTACTTTTAAGATTCAGTAAATCTTTCCTCAAAGATTATTATGGGTCACAAATTTCTTGTGAGGTTCCGGAAATGGGGTTTAATGTATCCCCCTAGGGCTTTTGTTTGATGCCCTAAGGCTCTTGATATCAGGATAATAATGGGAAGCGTGGCCTTTGTGGATGGGTATTATAGAGAGCGTGAGATAGGGGAAGCTTAATAAATTTCACTGAATTGGTTCTTTGGCAACCATGTACCATTTCCCCCAAGATGACCTATAAGCTCTGAAAGTGGCAATGCAGATCAGCTTAGAAGTGGGTTTGGCATGTCTCCATTGGCATTAAAAGGATTAAAAAGGTGATGAATTAGTCCATGGGAGGTTTCCCTACCTGGGCATGTCAGAAAGTCTGACAACCTCTGTGTGATATTTGCAGGCTTGTTTCACCTAGAGATGCTGCAGCTGGGGGGAAAAAAAGTGGGATGGGGTAGGAAGGGAACAAAAAATATGTATCAGACCCACCATTTTTTTTTGATTGATGATGCCCCATTCGTTCATTTTCAGGCCTGATTGCGATGTCATAAAAAAGGAGAAAATGCTGGCATGGAAACCATCTGATAATCATATCTGAAAAAGGAAAGAAATATCCTAGTGCTTCCTGTATGGTTTTGCTTACCAGGCGTTTCACAGATTTAGAGATGAAGCTTCAACACGCAGAAATTAGATGGGTACTTTGTCATTCCACAGTAGTCTTTATTCAAGGATCTCAAACAGCTTGAGCAGCAGTAAATCAAGCTTTAGACAAGAGCAGCGCCATCCTTCTATAGCTTCTCTCCAGAGACCAAGGAATTCAGGAAGACTGAAATCTCTGTAACCAGAGGTTACACACTAGGCCTTTTAGTGCTGCTGAGGCACTAGACTTAATCAGGCATCCCTCATCTGATAAAGTCGTGGAGAGATTGGGAGGGGAAAGGTGGTTCTGGCAAGCCCCACCCTCTCCAAGCATCACTTTCCCTTTGAGCTGAAGGGCAGAGTTTTGCAGGGGCGAGTCTCCCGGACTTGCCCAGCTCCCTACATGATTTAGAGCATCAACAACCAACACGGTGCCTCCAGCTGTGACTCCCAGTATCCCTGACCATTGGCCAAGCTGGATGAGGTTGATGGGAGTTGGAGTCCATCTACATCTGGATGACAACATGTTGGCCACTCCTGGTTATGCAGGGTCCTAAACTCAGAAAAGCCTCCCTGACTGCAGGAGGTTTGGCCTTCAAATCACAGACTGTTGTAAGCAAGGGGAAGATGAGGCCAGAGCTATCACCATGCTCTCCCTCATGTAATTTTAACTGAGTGAGGAAAAGGAACACCTGGATAGACTGATTGTTTCCCCTCAGATAGCCAACCACTGCATTAAAACAGGGGCTCCACACAGCATTTAATACAGTGCCATGTAAACAAGTACTGTCCTTCCCCATGGCTGAGACCTTTCTAGAAAGCCTACTCACAAGTTCAGCCTCGTTCAGCAAAGATGGCTGGCCAACATCAAATAAAAGTTAAATGCTTGCCAGTTCAGCCATTTTGTCGCTTCCTGATCATCCCAAGTGAGGATTTGGCACATTAACTTTCCTTTGAACAGCCTCCCTGTGAATAATTGCCCCATGTGGCTTTGTTTTCCAATGAGGGGCCTATTAATTCAAGAGTCTCTCTCGGTTTTTTATTTTTAAATGAGTAATATAGCTATTGAAAAATATTGCTGGCCGAAGTCCCATCAGAGCAACACTGTGTTGTTGTTGTTGTTGTTGTTGTTGTTGTTGTTGTTAAAATCAGTCAGCCACCACAGCAACTGAATGCCCCCTCCTTGTCCCACTTCACCACCTGTGAATGGACTAGCAAAATTGGGATTGTGACATCTCAGTCCAGCTTTTAAATCTTAAAATAATAATAATCTCATTAACTGGGGCACCTCAATGGTTGTTGTTTTTGTAAAATCAAGTAAACATTTGAGCCCAAAAATGTTGCCCGTCCAGGAAACAACAGAAGGAGGGGAAATAAGGGTTAGTTACCTGTGCCCAGAATCTGTTTTAATACTCCTTTTTCTCATCCATTCTCTCTCCCTTTGAAAGAATCTGCCAACTGTCAGGCTGTAAACCATCCCAAGAATACACGTTGTCTTTTCAAGAATGAAACCTCCTTAGAAAAATCCACCAGGTAGAAATCTTCAAATGACCTCTAAGGCTGACAAATCATCTGAGAGGAAGAGAGAGGCGATACAATGAGAGCTGCCTGCTGTTTCTTGTGCCGAAGTCAGAAGAAAATGCCAAGTGAGGAAGAATACTAACTCTCCGAGACTATTTAAAATTCCAGCAGGACGACTCTGCCTGCATTCCAATTTCCTCCCCTAAACGCACATACAAAAAAGCATCTGAATGTCAGAAAATCACCACATGCAACCAGATTCTTTGACAAGCTGCAATTTATTTAGACTGCCCTCCAGAAGTTGAAAAGCTATTCTTCTTTCCAAATGTTGCCACTGCTCTAATTGAAAGATTACATAAGGATCACAGATTTTCCTTTCAATGAAATACGGTTCCAAGCATCTATGAGAAGTGCAACTGAAAAGAATTTACTGGATTCTATTATGTGTCGCGTCAGGAAGGCACCCAGAAAATATTAGAGATCAAGGCTTCCCTGAATAACATGAGGAGGAGAGATTGGGGGGTGGGGAGGTCGCTGAGGAATTTTCAAGACCATTGTAATTAATGGACCTAATTTGGGTATAATCCTAAACACAAGAAGTTGCTTTCAGGTAAGCAGGAACGGCTTAGGGAGCTGGGTATGTTTAGCCTGGAGAAGAGAAGGTTAAGGGGTGATATGATAGCCATGTTCAAATATATAAAAGGATGTCATATAGAGGAGGGAGAAAAGTTGTTTTCTGCTGCTCCTGAGAAGAGGACACGGAGCAATGGATTCAAACTGCAAGAAAGAAGATTCCACCTAAACATTAGGAAGAACTTCCTGACAGTAAGAGCTGTTCGACAGTGGAATTTGCTGCCAAGGAGGGTGGTGGAGTCTCCTTCTTTGGAGGTCTTTAAGCAGAGGCTTGACAGCCACCTGTCAGGAATGCTTTGATGGTGTTTCCTGCTTGGCAGGGGGTTGGACTGGATGGCCCTTGTGGTCTCTTCCAACTCTATGATTCTATGACTCCAGACTGAAACTCCACTCAGGAGCTAGAATAGGGTAGAACTATGACTTCCCTAGATCTGGACATTATACTTCTGTTGATGAAGCCTAGCATAAATTAAACTAGCAAAAATAGAGATTGAGTTACATCACCCTTTTTGCTAGTTTAATTTATGCTAGGCTTCCTGTTGAGATTCCTGCATTGCAGGGGGTTGGACTAGATGACCCTTGGGGTCCCTTCCAACTACAATTTTATGATTCTATGTTGTGTTCCCAAGTTACGTGGGCTTAAGCCCATCTGCCATGCTTAGTCCAGTTCAGCTGGCAGTAGCCCTGAATTGGATGTGGTATACTCTATGCCAGCTTAATTTAAGCCAGTTCCCCATATTTAGAATTGCTCCTAAAATTAGGTGTACTCTGAGTAAAACTCATGTTTATGATGCAACACAGGGAGATTATCATTTGGCTGTGTTGGGCCTCCACTGCTCTGCTAGGGTTCCTGTCCGTCGCAATATCATTCTTAAAGGTCACTGCTGGAAATCAGATAAGAAGGATGGAGCCATGGTGCTGATTTGTCTGGACTGAGCAATATACCTGGAGGGAAGTACGTGGGTGAGTCATCTTGCCCTGCACTTTCTCATCCACCAAGACATTTCCACTGCCCTTTCTGTCTTGTCACAACTCTGGACGATGCTGTTCTGCAGCATCTGGGAAGAGTGGGCTTTGGTAGAACGTCCTTCAGCGTATTCAGCGTGTAGCAATGCTGGCACAACACCGAAGAGTGTGACAGCACACTTTTGCGACACAACTGAACCCTAAGAGGTGTTTGTGCACACTAGCATTTCTGTTCAGCTTTAAAAGGCATGCTGCCTAGATGTCTAAATTCTACCCTACAGTGACACCAAGAGGGGGAAAAAATATATACTGTAACATTTTGCTGAATTCAGACTAGAGATGCCCATGTTAAACATGCTTGTTCACCCTCCCAAATAGCCCTTTTGGGGGACTTACACTGGCCTGGACAATGATTTATTCCAAAAGGAATCAGTTCTTATGCTTCCAGTCGCTTCAAACTGCACTATATTAATATCAGCAACAAGCAGTCTTCCCACTTGTGATTTCCAACAACTGGCGTTGAGAAGCATATCACCTCTGACAATGCAGGTATTGCATAGCTATCATGGATTGCAGCACTTGTTTGCATTTGACTTTGCACAGTTATAGGATGCTTCCTACCTTGTGCTTTGATGGTTTTTTCTGGTCTCACTCTGCCTTCTTCTTTCCACACTCTGCAGAGTACAGTGGTACCTCTAGTTAAGAAATTAATCCGTTCCGGAGGTCCGTTCTTAACCTGAAACTGTTCTTAACTAGAGGCGCGCTTTCGCTAATGGGGCCTCTTGCTGCCGCTGCGCCGCCGGCACACGATTTCCGTTCTCATCCTGGGGCAAAGTTCTCAACTCGAGGTAACTCTTCCAGGTTAGCGGAGTTTGAAACCTGAAGCGTTTGTAACTCGATGAACCACTGCACATACTTTGCATGCAGAAATTCCCAGGCTTGGTATCCCTGACATTTCCAGTTGAAAAAAAGAAGAATGAGATAGCCAGGGGTGGGAGAGATATGTACCAAAGATCCTGGAGCAGAGGTGTAGCACGGGAGGAGGGGCTGGGGGGCCATTGCCACAGGCACAGTCTTTGTGGGGGGCGCACATTCCTCACAGCTGCCCAGATTGGCTGGAGAAACCCAGGCAGATGGGTGGGGTATAAATAACAAAATTATTTTTACTATTAACAGCTGGAGGGCACCGTGAGCTGTTGCATCCTTCTCACGGTGCCCTCCAGCTGTTAATAGTAAAAATAATTTTAACCCTGCCCTCTCGTGTCCTTTGTACCAGCCTTCCAGCTGGAGGGAGGCTTGAGAAGGACACAACAGGCATGTGCCCTGCCAGCCCCGCAGCGTTTTTACGAGTCTCAAAAAGGGGCGCTGGGCTCTCAGGGCAGTGTGGGTCCACCCTTCAAAGCAAGGTGGTGTCAACCAGACGGGCTCCCCACTGCGCCCCCTGCATGACAGACATCATGTGCCAAGTCCTCAAGGGGGCAGGCGGAAGCAGCTGCTTTCTCAAGGTACCAACTTTTTTGCCCCTCTTCTCCTTTCGCCCAGTTTAGCTCACCAGCTGCCTCCTAGATATGGCTGAGGAGGAAGCCCTTCGAACCGGAATGCGGAGTGCCGAACGCACAGTGAATCGTTTAGCACTTCTTCAGGAACATGAGCACGGGCCTTTAAAACATCTGAGTAAAACAAAAACAAAAAACAAAAATCTGTCACTCCAACAGCTATCACCCTGTCAAAATGCCCCAGAGCAGAATTCCTTCCCCTGGTTTCTAAACAGCAGTGGGAGCGGCGGCAGTGAGTGTTATAGTTGTTAGACAGCAAGTATTTTTGGAAAGATGACAGCTGGCTTGTCAGATGTTAATGCTGAAGTACTCGGCATTTGTGTGTTACAACAATAATGTGGCAAGCATTTATTCCTGCATTAGCGTATGCAGGGCCATGAAACTGCCGCCTGAAGACTGTAGGGGAAATGAGGCCAGGCTGTGCCACTTCCATTCATGTTACCAGATTCCCACTGAATATAAATTAGCGTTCTGCTTATTTTTGTGCTTCCTCACACAAGGTAGTATCAGTGCCAACATCTGCCACTGGAAAAAAAATTATCACCCTCTTAACATCTCTGGGGCAAAATTATCCCCTGTAAAGAAGGTGTTTACTGGCTGGTTACAGTATCTCTTTGATGAGATTTCTGAAGATTTACCAGCAGAAGAAAAAAAACAAAAACAAACCAGTGTTAATTAATCTCCAGTCATTATTCCATACCTTAGACCAGAGCTTTCCAAACTGTGTGTTGTGACACATTAGTGTGTCGCCTGCAGTGTGCAAGTGTGTCATACAAACAATCCCCGCGCTCCTCCTGGGGCTGGAAAGGGGTTAGCTTAACCCCTGGTTTGCTAGTAGAAGTGAATTACTGTGTCACAAAATGGTGCATTTCTTAAAAAGTGTGTCACCAACATGAAAAGTTGGGAAAGCTCTGCCTTACACACTGCTTGATAAGAACTATTGCATGGTGACACTTAAGCCATTTGGATATGTTAGACCTAAATCTAGTTTACAAGTTGTGTTTGTTTTGTTTTGTTTTTTCTTTGTTTTTGCCTTCTGAGACTACATCATCTTGTCTGCCAAGGAATCATCATGTTTCCTGCAGGCCCCACTATGCATTGTAGAGAAGGAATTTTGAGGATGGGGTTGGATTTTATGATCCACACTCTGGCCTAGTTCGTAGGCCTGCTCTATACATGCAGCAGAATGGAGAGAGTGTTAGGTGGTAGAGTCCTGAGGCAGCAGAAACTGGTGGTCCCTAAGGACAAATGGAACACTGCCCAACAAACGTCATTCTGACTCCTGTCAGCTCCCACGTGTCCTCCTCCCTGCTTACAAACGGTCCAGGAGGTAGCATTGCCAGTCAGCTTTCTCCTCTGTCTGTAGTCTTGATGTCCCCATCAGGGAAAAGGATGAGAACAAAATTGGAATGAGAGTTGGCTATGCTTGTTGTTCTCTCCGGCTCCACCTAGTGTTGATCTCCTTGCTTTCTGTTCTACCAGGCCCAGCGGGCTCCAGTTACTTCTGTCCTGAGGTGCAGGGGTTGGGGAGGGAATAATATTTTGTGTGTGTGTGTGTGTGTGTGTGTGTGTGTGTGTGTGAGAGAGAGAGAGAGAGAGAGAGAGAGAGAGAGAGAGAGAGAGAGAGAGAGACAGAGAGAGAGACAGAGAGAGACACAGAGAGAGGGGGGGTAGGAAGGTCAGGTGGTACCCGGTGCAGAAAATTTCTTGTCACCCCCCCATTGATTCCCCCCCCCTGCAAAAATGGTTTTACATTATTTCATATTTTCTTACAAAGGAATAATAACAAGTAATAATAATAATGAACTTTTATTTATATCCCGCCCTCCCCGGCCGAAGTCGGGCTCAGGGTGGCTAACATCAGATACATAACATTGGTATAAAATCAAACAATAATTAAATTACCTCCTAAAAACATGTCAAAATCAAATTAAAGTCTAATTAGATGGCTTTCCGCAGGGTTAGGGTTGGGAACAGTAAGTGCGCCACTGAACTGAAATTTCAGCCTTCACGACATAGGAAAACAACCAAGTAAACAGCTATTTTGGTGGCGGAGGGTCAAGATATTAACCGATATGCATTAAATTTCATATATAACTATATAATCCCTAGTATAGTCAGATAAGACCTTTGGAGCAGGCATTTTTTTTAAAAAAAAAAATTTTTATGAACCGCCCTAGTAGGGCAGTAATTGTTCCTTGATAATTTGTCACCCCCTCCATGATGGAACCTGGGGCGACCCGCCCCCTACGTTCTCCCCTTGCTACGCCCCTGTATATCTATACCATCCATGCTAGTAAAACAAGAAAGAAACCCAACACAATAGAATTCGAACTCTTTCTCCTTGATGAGCTAGGGTTCTTGCTTTTCTTTTTCTTGCCAAGAAATGGTTACCTGCAGAATTTAAATGATCACTTCAGAATTCTACAGTCTTATTCGGGAGACTTCTACATGTGTAGAACACTTTTTGCAAAACAGCAGGTATGGTGGCAAACCTGTTTCATATAGAGTGCATTTTTTTCCAGATGGCCAAAGGAAGCTCACATAAGGATGAAGGCGTGGAAGCAAAACAACTCCATCCTCGATGATGATGCCATGTTGCTTTGTTCTGCCACTCAACATGGCTCAATTGGGTCAATAGGTATTAACCATGTGTGCTCAGTGCCAAAATGTTGCTGCTGGCTTTGCTGGGTCGGGGTGGGGTGGGGGTACGGAGGAGGGTGTGACAGCTTTTTCTCACCTACAAAATAAGTAATAGAATAAAAACAAAAACCAGACAACTAGGCCAAATTTCTGAGTTTTAAAGAGGGGGGAAAGGTTTTGACAAGTAGCCAAAGAAATTAGGTCAACAAAAAGCTGGGCCTTTGTTGATTGCCAACTCATTTTACTCCGGAAAGCCACAACAATTGACTGTTCATTACAATGTGGTTAAATGGCTGGCCTGTTCCTTGGCAAGTCAGCTGATCGGCAGAGACAACAAGCCCAAGTAGAAATGACTGCACTGTAGCGTGCCTGCTTTGCTGTGTTCACAAATGGAAAATATTCCTTTGGGGTAACTGGCATTGCTTTGATGTCAAGTGATTGACAGGTGGGTGGTCCAGCACACCCATCAAAACAGCCTGGGTTTGTGTGTCAGGAGAAAGTCCACTGGCTAGTTTCTGTTCCCCACCCCTGATCAAGAGCGCAACACTCTTCCAGTGGTAGATCCTTTATCTACATTAGGTAAAGGGAAAAGGGACCCCTGACCATTAGGTCCAGTCATGACAACTCTGGGGTTGTGACACTCATCTTGCTTTATTGGCCGAGGGAGCCGGCGTACAGCTTCCAGGTCATGTGGCCAGCATGACTAAGCCGCTTCTGGCGAACCAGAGCAGCGCACGGAAACACCGTTTACCTTCCCGCCAGAGCAGTACCTATTTATCTACTTGCACTTTGACGTGCTTTTGAACTGCTAGGTAGGCAGGAGCAGGGACCAAGCAACAGGAGCTCACCCCATCGCAGGGATTCGAACCACCGACCTTCTGATCGGCAAGTTCTAGGCTCTGTGGTTTAACCCACAGCGCCACCCGCATCCCTTTTATTTACAGTGCAACAGATCAAATAATTGACAACGAAATCTATTTCAGGAGGGTAGCTCAGAATCCATGCACCCATGATGCAGGCGATCAGATATTTACCAGCCTGATTATTCAGATAATTAAGCCTTTACTTCACTTTTCTTGGGGGGGGGGGCAAGCTGAGAAATCTGAAGTCAAAGCACTGGAAGGGTCCATTCAATATTTAGCACTTTGTCATCCAAAGAGTCATTAGGCATTAAGATCTATGTGACAGGGTGACAAGGCAGTCTGTGGTAGTGAAACAAAACTGAGAGGTTTTCAGGTTGATAGATATCTATTTCCCTTTCCAAGATTTCAGGCAGACATCGCCACTTGTGGAGAATATGGCAAAAGCCAGTTGGGCCAGTAATGGTAGTTCAATATAAAAATTGCAAAACGTTTTCCCTTCTTTGAATAATTTCCTTGGCTATGGGATGAAGCATCTTCATGCAATCTATCCAGCCCCATCTGCTTAAAGGGCGTCATTCACTCACCTGTGCATTCAAAAAGAGGAGCCCCATAAGTATTTCCAGTGCTTTTTTGGGGGGGGTACGCATACCCCTAAGCATTTTGTGAATCCAAGTTTGGCCTCATTGAGGGGCAGTATTTCAATACGAGTAGGGAAATGAGAGTACCCCTAAACATTATTATTTTAGAAAAAAAGCACTGAGTAATGGGATGCGGGTGGTGCTGTGGGTTAAACCACAGAGCCTAGGGCTTGCTGATCAGAAGGTCGGCGGTTCGAATCCCCGCGATGGGGTGAGCTCCCGTTGCTCGGTCCCAGCTCCTGCCCACCTAGCAGTTCGAAAGCACGTCAAAGTGCAAGTAGATAAATAGGTAAACAGCATTTCCGTGCGCTGCTCTGGTTCGCCAGAAGCAGCTTAGTCATGCTGGCCACATGACCACATGACCACATGAGCTGTACGCCGGCTCCCTCAGCCAGTAACGCGAGATGAGTGCCACAACCCTAGAGTCGGACACGACTGAACCTAATGCTCAGGGGTCCCTTTACCCTTTATTTTACTCACTCCCCTTTATGCGCTATTTCACAGGAAGCTTCCTTATAACAGAGGCAGTCCAGAGCTTTGCCTCAATCAGTATTTACCTGATCAAAGATGGGGAAGGCATGGCCCCCCAGACATTGCTAAACTACAGTTCCCATCATCCTCAGCAAGCACAGCCAGTGATCATGGATAATGGGAGATGTAATACAGTAATATCAGGAAGTCCATTGTTTCCATATCCCTGGTCTTCAGTGGCTGACAGCAGCTATCCAGGGTCTGATTTCTCAGCTTCTGTTTTCTGCTTTGTGACAGCCCTTCCTCTTTCACATACAGATATTCAGCAGTCACCAACAGACGCCCACAAGAAGTGGTGCGCTCTCTTTCCTTGGAGATTTTAAAGCAGAGGTTGGATGGTCATATGTCATGGATGCATTAGCTGAGATTCCTGCATTGCAGGGGGTTGGACTAGATGACCCTTGGGTCCCTTCCAACTCAGTGATTCTAATAATAATAATTTATTATTTATACCCCCCCCCCCTCAATCTGGCTGGGTTTCCCCAGCCACTCTGGGCGGCTTCCAGCAGAATATTAAAATACAATGTTTTCTATGATTCCATGACCTCTAGATGACTGCTAAGTATAATGGTTTAATTGTACATTGAAATGGAAAATGACTCTGTATGTGTAAAAGGAACAAGTAAATTTCCATTGGAGCCAAGTAAGAGCTCTCCGAGTTCCTATCAGGTTAATGATTAACTGTCAATGTATCTCTGCTGCTCTCTCGTGTGGTGTTTAACTTTAGATCACATGGGAGAGGCATGCAATTTCCAAGTTTCATTTTTGAGGGAGTTGTCTTTGTTCTCAAGCCACCGTAGAAGAAAGGTGTGCTATTAATGATGCCTCTCTCCTGGAGAAAACAGCCTCAGGCTGGAATGCAGGCTAATGGAGTCTGTGTGTGGAGAGAAAGATCTTTGATTCCTGTTTGGTGTAATTTTATATTTCTAAAGCTGTAGCTATACTTAGACAAGCATACAATATTGTGCAACTATTTGGATGTATCATTATTGTTGTAAGGCTTGGGTCTCTCCCACACATATTAGATGACTCCGGCAGTTAATTAATTAAGATTTATTGGTTCAACAAAAAGCCCTGGTTGGAGCTCTGCTAATTTCAGTCTTCCTCCCATTCCTCAGTTGCCGGGACTGAACTCCGCCCCCTTCTCCCCCAATAGGAAAAGTGCCACCTTCTCTTCCTGTTAGTTTCATGCTTCTCATTTAATATTGTGAGCCTGCGAGATTGCACTCCCACTATTTCTGTGTCTGCATCACTATCTGAATCTTGCAGCTGCATTTCTGCTCTCCGTGTCTCTTGGTGTACAAAGGTTGAATTCCTGTGGCTAGCTTCTTTCTCCCCCCTCTCTTAGGAATTCTCCCCCCTCCTTCCACTGTCTCGTCTCTGCCTGTCTCTGACAATTGTTTTGTGTCTGTTTTGAAGAAAGTTCTGTTAGTAAAGCTTTGAAAACATATTTTTGTTCTGGACAATTTTTATTCCAAGAGGAGTCAGTTTTTATTCATCCTATTGTTTCCAAATGCACAATATTAATAACCACAAGAATGACTATGTGAAGCGTCAGAGAACTCTGCATTATCTACCATGGCTAGGTGTGTTGTATTGATAGGGGTGTGCATGTAGTTGCAGCAATGCCTTATGGAGATCCCCTTTGTATATGGCACTGCACGTTTCAGGAAAGAGATTTGACATTGTCCTTAAGGAATAAATGAGCATTCTGCAGCATACACCTGCAAATCTGGAGCTGTCTTATAATCAGGTGTGCACAGGACATGGCATCTTTTAAAATTAGAACAGGATTATATGCTGATTTTAAGGCTCCCATTATTTGAAATCTGGTTTTGCCATTGGCCCGCTTGGTTTCACTGTCACTCAGTTTGCCCAAGCACTGCTATCTGCCACGAAGATCAACTTTCCAAGCGGGCTGTGTTGCATATCAGAACAAAGCACTTTGTGTGACAGCTCAATTGCTCTGTGAAAGAAGAGATCAGATTTCAACGTGGGAGGTAGAAAAGGGAGATGCTGGAAGCTGGCATATCCGCCTTAGTCACAGGCTAAGAACACACATTGTAACCTCTAAAGGATGCTCAATTAAGAATTGCCAACCAACAAGTCTTTTACATGCCTGACCAGGTAAGCAGCCCATAGACCCCACATCATGGGCAGAGTCTGTCCACGATCCGTTAAATACTACTAGGGATGGAAGAAGACTGAAGCATTCAGTCCATGTTTTGCAGCAGAAAACCCCTATTCAACAACCCGCAACAAATGCAACTCCCCCTTGCTTAATTCACTTCTCCAGATTTTGCAGAGCAGTTCCAGTACATAAAAAGCACCCACAAAATTATGTATTTAATGGAAATGCATTTAAATTGGGCAAATGAGGAAAAAATGCATACAAAAATGTTTGTTTGTTTGCAAAATCACAAAAAATGCCATTTTTTGAGCTATATTTATGGAAAATTGGGCAAAAACGGCACTTCCGGCATGATTTGCTCAGATATTTTGATGATTCCTGCTCGGACACTACTGCCGACTGCAGTATTCCAGATATGTCTGGGAAATTCTGGACGTATGGCAACCCTATCTCTGACAGAGGAACATGTAAACTTGGGAGAGCGCGTCTTTTTCTGAGACTGTCCTGTCATGTGATGCCCCAAATCTTCCTGATGCAGTGCATATGGAAGACATTGAAGTGTCAAAGGCAGGCTGGGATAGGAACATTTCTTCAGTGCGTAAACTCTGAATGTGCTCGGAGCCCCAAGTATGAAGACATCTGGGGTGCCTAGTCATAAGAATAGTTGCACAATGAAAATAAAAAGATAAGTATCTGATTTAGGCTTCTTATTACACTGAATGTATTCATGCTTTTGGAGTAATGAGCTGAACTGCAGATGTTGAAAAGCATTATAATACAATAAATTTCTAGCTGATGTCTAATATAGTGAAAAGCAGGGTGGTTGGGGGGGGGGGAAGGGGGTGCCACAAGCATCAATCTACCCCTAGGAGAATAATCATAATCAGAAACAAACATGAGTTTTATGCTGCCTTTATGTGGCAAGACTCCAGCTCCTGTTTGCATGCTGTATTATACATACACTGTTGTTGTTTAGTCGTTTAGTCATGTCCGACTCTTCGTGACCCCTTGGACCAGAGCACGCCAGGCACTCCTGTCTTCCACTGCCTCCTGCAGTTTGGTCAGACTCATGTTGGTAGCTTCGAGAACACTGTCCAACCATCTCGTCCTCTGTCGTCCCCTTCTCCTTGTGCTATCAATCTTTCCCAACATCAGGGTCTTTTCCAGGGAGTCTTCTCTTCTCATGAGGTGGCTAAAGTATTGGAGCCTCAGCTTCAGGATCTGTCCTTCCAGTGAGCACTCAGGGCTGATTTCCTTCAGAATGGATAGGTTTGATCTTCTTGCAGTCCATGGGACTCTCAAGAGTCTCCTCCAACACCATAATTCAAAAGCATCAATTCTTCAGCGATCAGCCTTCTTTATGGTCCAGCTCTCACTTCCTTACATCACTACTGGGAAAACCATAGCTTTAACTATATGGACCTTTGTCAGCAAGGTGATGTCTCTGCTTTTTAAGATGCTGTCTAGGTTTGTCATTGCTTTTCTTCCAAGAAGCAGGCGTCTTTTAATTTCGTGACTGCTGTCACCATCTGAAGTGATCATGGAACCCAAGAAACTAAAACCACTCACTGCCTCCATTTCTTCCCCTTCTATTTGCCAGGAGGTGATGGGACCAGTGGCCATGATCTTAGTTTTTTTGATGTTGAGCTTCAGACCATATTAAGCGCTCTCCTCTTTCACCCACATTAATCACCTCCAAAAAGTTACAATATAAGCTAAGACCATAACAAGAGCACCATTAGATCAGACCAACAGTCCGCATACTCCAGCTTCCTGTTTTAGACATCGACCAACCAGATATTTCTGGGAAGTAATTTCCTTCCCCCAATGTCACCCCGCCCACCAACAACTGGTATTAAAAATAAGCACAGCCTGTGAGGATTGAGGTTTCTGTAGAGCCATCCAGACAAATGTTATCCATCAACTTCTAAAGCCATCTAGAGAAGCGAAGAGAAGGAACGATGCTCAACTCACCTTCTCGGGCAGCAGTCTGAAATGGGGAGGGGGAAAGGGACAGGGACAGTGAATGGGTGGCATTAGCGATAGCAGTGAAAGCGAGTGAGGTAGAACTTCTGCAGAAACCTTATCAGTAAGGCCAGTGTCATGTACACAAGAGTGTGGCCTGACTACGAAATGGGTAGGAACCAGGTTAGGAGGATCCTAACGCTGACCACTAGAGTGAAAAACAAATCCAAATAAGATGCATGTACAGCAGTAACAATAACAACAACCCCTTTAGGTGTTTTCAAGAACTGTGGTAAGATGAAGAGATGGAGAAGTGGCATCAGGTGGCTGGCTAGAGCAGGGGTCAGCAACCTAAGGCCCATGGGCCACAAGCGGCCCATGGGGAGTCGTTTAACCAGCCCATGCATCCTTGAGCAGAGAGGGGACCGCACAGAGCAGAGAGGGGACCGCCTTCCGCGATGCTGGCCGGCTTCCCATTGGCTGCAGGAAGCTCCTGCAGCCAATGGAAAGCTGCGCACGCCTCCTCCGTGCCAGAAGGAACACCAGAAATAGTGTTTGTGGCATCTGCGGGAGGGTGAACCGGCCCAAGCCGGGCTAGAGGATAAACAGCCAAGATGATGTATTTTTCCTATAGACAGTGCGCGTTAATGGAACGCTCTCGCAGACTCTTTAGGACTCTGTTCTGTAATGCATTCAGCGGCGTAGCTAGCCGCTTGGGTGCCTGGTGTGGGGGCGTGTCCTGCAGCCAGGGGCAGGGGCGATCTGCCCCCATGGGGTCAGGGTGAGCCTCTCCAATGCTTGGAGCCTCTCCGCCTCCTCCCCCTCAGCTGTAGCGCCCTACAGCTGAGGGGGAGGTGGCGGAGAGGCTCCAAGCATCGGAGAGGCAGTAGGCAGATGCAAGTCCCACGCTGCCGTTTCAGGCAGCATGGAACCTGCAGGCGCCTAACACTGAATGCATTACTGAATAGACTTCTGACTAATTGGGAATCTCCACATTGAATCCCCAAAGAGAATTTGCTCCAACAGGAGGGAAGCACTGGAGTTCTAATGGAAAGGGAGAAAAACCTCTGTCTGCTTTCTCTACACCATGTGTCATTTTATAAGCCTCTAGTGTTACCTATCCTTATTTTCTTTTCTTTTTTAACCCTAGGGCAAAAATCCCCAAGGAGTTCAGCTCAACCTTCCTCAAATTGGTTGTCCTCCAGGTGTCATCGGAGTACAATTCCCGTGAGCCCCAGCCAGCAAGGCCAGTGGCCAAAGTTAATGGGCAGCTATAGCCCAGGAGGCTGCCTTGACATTCTCATTTAAGAGTGGTGGATGGTGGCCTAATTTTTCATGACTCATCTCAGTTCTTCTAGAGGCAAGCTCCTGTGCTCCACCCCACAGTTTGGGAATCACTGTAGTAGAATGGCTGTGAATGTGGAAAGACTGTAAGAGCAGGAGACTACATGTGTACGATATATCAATATTCAAGCTTTGCCTTTCCAGGAGTTTCCACCCACCCCTCTCTTTCTGATACGTCAATCTCAAATGAAAAGATTGCCCAGATACAAAGAAATCAAGGAGAAATGGGACAATTGGGAGACATTAAAGCCAGTCATTTTCCCCTTCATTTTCACTGCATATTTTTTGCAACCTTTCAAAAGAAGTGAAAGACGTGACCTCACTGTGTTCATTTCCTTAGACAATGATTTTCCATTCAGATGGAGAGAATCTAGTATTTCTATTAAGCCTAAACAAAGTGCTAATATAATTCTTCAAGCAGTATATAAAAAATTCATTATCCCTTTGAAGGCCAAACAAGTTGGAGCGCCAGCAGAATAATGCACTGGATCTTACTTACGATCAGCATCTCTCCTGAATTGTGTGTGCTTCGTGCACAGATGGTATTTATTGACAACAAAACTTAAGAAAATGCCTGGCTGGTGTTCAGTGTTTATTAAAGTGGACCCTGGAGGCATAAAAGCAGAGATCGCTGTCCTTTATAGGAGAGAAAATGCCTTATTGCATACATTGCATAACATTAATTTTGTAAATCTGTTTCCTCAGATGCCGGGCCCCCAGAACGATTAGGATATATATTTTCATAATACAAGGAATACCATGTCAGGTTTCACTGCAATGTGATGGAACCCCTACTGTGCGTGAAATGAAGGATCCCAAAGTCTATAGTAGTTTTCGGCAGTCGTATTCAGATGGCAAAATGAAATTAATTGCCTCTGAAGGGGGGTGGCCTACAGCAGTTTCTCCGCTGTTGAAAACCGTAGCGTTTGCTACGTGGTCTAAAATGCACGCGCGACCCCTACATATTTTATGAGGGGTACTGGCATTTATTTATTTTAAAAAATCACATCCTCCTCTTCATCGCAGGTGATCTCAAGGCAGGTGGCGTTAAAATAAAAATAATATGAACGCATAAAATATAAATAAATCACTTAAAAAAACAAAACACCTAAATCACACCTAAATCATGTAAGGGGTGTTCACAGATACCTCAGTCGTGCATTTGTACAGGTATTCTAAGGTAAAATTCATGTAATTGGGGGGGGGGGCAGAATGGCTGAGCTGTATAAATCAATTAACTCTACTACATTTATAAAGACAATTTATACACATCTACGTCACTCATTTGGAGGAAGGTATCGGTTTTCAACTGGCAGCAAAAGCTGAACAAGGTTGGCACCAGGCACACCTAATGCAGAATAGTGCTCCATGATTGAGGTGCCACCACAGAGAAGGTCCTGTCTGAAGCCAAAGCGAATCAGGCTATGCTCAGTACTCAAACAACAAAGGCCTCTCAGGTACATCTTAAATTCCAAGCATGGAAATGTTCAAAATGTCTTTAAAATGCAGGTGGGAGACCCATGGCCATGGGTGCCAAATCCCTGGGGCCCTGGGTGCCTGAGCACCCATAAAATTCCCCATGCAGGAGCGAGGCACCCACAAATTTCAGTGCCAGGGCCATGCACGCTGCATGGCACCCATGGCCCAGGGCACCCATGGTCGTGGGGCCATGCTGGCACTCCTGCTTGTGGCCCAGGACTATCAGTGAGGCCCTCAGCCCTATAGAGGAAGAGAGAGAATGAATGGAAGAAAGTAAATTGATGATGAATGGATGGGTGAAGGGGAGAGGGGAAGAAAAGCAGGAAGGAAGAAGTTCTACATCATTTTGCAATTTTTTTAAAAAATATAGATTTTTTGCAAAGTAATTGCATTTGTTATAATGCACTTTTGCATGCTATTTCCACTAACATGTGCATTTTTATACACATTACTTGGATGGAGAACTGCATTGCAAAATTCGGGTCAGGGATATTTTGCATTGCAAAACCCGGGCACTGAAGTCAGGGGTAGGCCCCCACTCATTAGTCAACATAAGGTTGCCCTACACACAATTAATGCTGAAACAGGACTCAAGTTTCAGGGCATAGTGCTCTTCGTCTTTGATAGAACAGGGCTAGGCATGACAATTACCATTTAATTTTTTTACTAGGCCTTCAGAAGAGGCATAAAACAGAAGAGCCAGTTAGTTGAGTCTCCTATTCAGAAAATACATAGCATTTTGTTAGTGTTATTTCATTTAACAAAAAGTAACCTTTATTGTTCATAAATGCATGTTTAAAAAGCTAAGCACAGAGCTCTAGAACAGAGGTTGACCTAGAGAAACCACTGAGCATTGCTTTTTTATAGTGTTGTATCAGTGCAATTTATTTACTGTGAAATGCCCATCTTATTGAATATTTTTTCTGAGCTGTTCATACAATGAAATGCAAGGCATCTTAATGAAAAAGCAGGATGCAATTGTCTCTATAAGGCAAAATGTTTCTTATAGGGACGATGTCAGTATGAAGGCAATAGTTATTTCATGGATAAATGGAATTTATGGATTCATATAACGGTCAAGAGAATTGTCCAATAACCTCTTCTTACATTGTCCTACCCCTTCAATTTACTACCATTTCTATCGTTCTTCTTTCCTCACGGCATACTGGAGATGTTGTTGACTTGGAGATTTCTTAACCTCCCTCTTCCAAAGTTCAACATTTATGTATTTCAGGGGAAAGATCAGCAATGTTTTGCAATGGAGAGTTACGTCACCATTACTGTTCTAAGCAGGTGTTAACAACCACCACTGAGATACTATGGTATCCCTGGGACAATTTTGCCACATACTCTATCATACTTAGCAGCTTTCACCACATGATGTCCATCCATCCCAAGCAGTGGTTGCCATTGACATGAAATGGGAGTGAAGATGCTCCCAGTGTAGTGTTTCCGTAAGGTGCATCTAACGGGTTGTTTTATCAGTAGCTTCCATGAGGGATAGGGGTTGCTAATCTGGCACCTGCAGGCATCATTCTGCCTTTCAGGACTTCCTATGGCACCCACAAAAGTAAATATCCCCTCAAAAATACACAGCATATAAGAGACTGTTTGCTCTGTCTGATTGGTCCCATCCAAACCCTTATTTCACTGGATTCCAATACTAACCAAATGAAAAGTTCAAAGAGAGGAGGAGGAGGAGGAGGAGGAGGAGGAGGAGAAGAAGAAGAAGAAGAGGAAGAAGTTATTATTTATACCCCGACAATCTGGCTGGGTTTCCCCAGCCACTCTGGGCAGCTTTCAACAAAACATTAAAAACAGAATAAAACTTCAAACATTAAAAACTTCCCTAAACAGGGTTGCCTTCAGATGTCTTCTAAAAGTCAGCGAGTTGTTTATTTCCTCTGATGGGAGGGTGTTCCACAGGGCGGGCGCCACTACTGAGAAGGCCCTCTGCCTGGTTCCCTGCAACTTCACTTCTCGCAGGGAGGGAACTGCCAGAAGGCCCTCAGAGCTGGACCTCAGTGTCCGGGCTGATCAATGCGGGTGTAGACGCTCCTTCAGGTTTTACTGTGATGTAAGTGCCTTTTTCTGTTCTTTCAGATTTGGCAACCATTTTGTATTATGCCATGCCCAGTCATTTATGTCACATTCCCATGGCAGCCATTTTATGTTATGACACATCCTCCACGGCAGCCATTTTGTGACAGTGGGGCATCTGACCAAAGGGGCGCTACAACAGGTGGCCATGGCACTTCCTCAAAATTCCAAATGTGCTCCCTGGCCAATAAATGTTGGTGACCCCTGCTGTAGCAAATACACCTGCTGGTATTCCAAAGATAAGGTAAAAGACAGGGATTTTGTGAATATCCACTCAACAAATGTACATCAATTTTATGCCTACATATAATGGTCATTGATCTAGCATTATAGTTTGCTGAGGGTGTTCAGGAGTTCCTTTAAGAGAACCCTGTATGTCAGTACAATGCCTCAGCTCCCAGAGTTCCCTGGAGGGAAAGAATAACCATTAAATCATTTTAAGCCTCCAGTGTTAAAGCTTGCCCTTTGTAAAAATAAATGGGTTTGAGGAGGGATTTAACGCAGGTCAGAGAGATGGTTTGATGGATAGACCTGTAGGCATTGAGCTGGCTAGCCAGAAAGCCATCTTAAGTCTAATCTCCTGCTGCAAGAGTGAACCATTTACACATCTGGATGTGTACCACAAATCAGCCTACAGACTCCTGACCGCAATATGTGGCCAAAACATGCCTTGCTATATTGAGTCCAAATCCTAAGGTGAACTTCATACTGCTGTCTCAGCCATGCAATGAAGCCCTAGCGAGTGCTTTGAGAAAGAGATGCAACTTCCAAAGGGCATATATTGAGCATCACAAATACACATTTGGAACTCTGCAGCAGGAAAATTCAGAGCTAAAAAGGACTAGTACACACACACACACACACACACACACACACACACACACCACCATGTCACTCAAAATATCCCCTCTGGAAGTCACTTTCTTTACAAAAAGCAACCATCGGAACTTTGCAACACATATTTGCATTTATTAATGTGCCACATGGTCCTCATCTATCTGAAGTGCCGATCAGAAAGAGAAAATGAGTGTGGGATCCAGATATGGGCATTTTCACGGTTCCATCACACACAGCCTTACCAGCACAGACACTCAGCGAGAAGCTATCAACAGCTACCCAGTGCTACACATTCCTTTTATTCCTTGATGTAAGAATTTTCTCAATGGCAGCACAATTTAATCTCCTCAGATCCATGTCACCAGTTGCAGTCTTGTTACAACTCCACAGTCTCAGCTGCCAATAAAATGAAAATCCAAAGCTATAAGACTTAGTAGTAATCACAAGTGGAATCAAAAAAGCAAATGACCACATTCACCATTCTGAGCTCTCCTACTTTGTGGTGTGTGTTTATACAGTATATATATATATATATATATATATATATATATATATATATATATATATATCCATATATATATCCATATATATATCCATATATATGTGGAGATTATATATATATAGAGAGAGAGAGAGAGATGTTCCTATATAAATAAAAATGTAAGGCTGTTGTCATGCTGTAGTTCATGCACCTGCTGATTGGCAAAGGGGTGGAGGGAGTTGACACCCCTAGAGTATGTGTATGAAATATGTGTTTGTGTTCCTTATAATGCTTTAAAGGTAAAGGTAAAGGTACCCCTGACTGTTAGGTCCAGTCGCGGACAACTCTGGGATTGCGCGCTCATCTCGCTCTATAGGCCGAGGGAGCCGGCGTTTGTCCGCAGACAGCTTCTGCTTCTGGCAAACCAGAGCAGCGCACAGAAACACTATTTACCTTCCCGCCGGAGCGGTACCTATTTATCTACTTGCACTTTGATGTGCTTTCGAACTGCTAGGTGGGCAGGAGCTGGGACCGATCAACAGGAGCTCACCCCGTCGCAGAGATTTGAACCACCAACCTTCTGATCGGCAAGCCCTAGGCTCAGTGGTTTAGACCACAGCGCCACCTTTAGATATACTCTAGCCATTGGTTTCCAATCACTGCAGGCTATACTGGTCAAAATCAATTATTTACAGTTAGGGGGCCCTCCTGACAACCTTTCTACTGTGTAAAGTGCATTGCTGATGATTTGTGATCGTGGTAGTATCAGGAAAGTTATATATGATTCCACTTTCAATACTCTTAACATCTGCAAAGGTTTCAGGGTGGACATACAGTACTGCTTTGTTTCTCGTCAGTGTATGTCTCATACCTTCCAGGTAACTTTTTATGTCACAAGTGTTCAAGGGGTTTCTTTTGTCCCACATTTGTTGTGTTATAGTAGAAGATAGCCCCTTCAGATGACATTATTGGATATTGATGTGTAGGCAGTATAAATCTATCACTAATTCACTGCTGTTGTGTCAATACACACAATATCGTGTCAATATTACACAATACACACACAAACCACCACTTTTTTCAGGCTCCCAGCGCTGATTCTGGTGCAATTATTTTCTCCCACATCCCACACAGAATGGCCAGAGGCAAATCTGCAGCATAAACAGGCTATCTCCGAGAGATTTTACCACCTCTGTAGGGTTACCTTGAACATGTGATCTCTGTGATCTCCCCCCCCCCAAAATAAACCTCTTTTTCCTCTTGGTGAACAGAAATAAACTTCTCTAAAGTGACTGAGGGAAGTTATTCCATGACTAAAAAGGAAGTAGAAAGGATTAGTGGATTGGTTTCCTGTTGGTAGTAGACTGAGTATGTCTTCCAGAACACCCAACAGGTTTGATCTCTAAATTTATCACAGCAACAAGGATGCTTCTCAAATTCTTCATAGACAGCATCTGAGTTCTGAATTTACTGAATCTTCTTCATGTGCTACTCGTGTGCAGTGGGAGATCATGGTCAAAAGGACTGTGGAATCCTGCGGGTTCATCCAGCTTATCCCTTTGTATGTGCAGCTTGAAGATCTACTGAGTGAATTGTTTTTATATATATAGCACTTTGTCCAATCTACCGCTGTTTTAAATGTCTCCAGTGAGAGGGGGAAAACATTTTCTCACTACTTGCTGGGAAGGGAAAGTGTGTCAGCTTTAAACTAATAAATGTCTGGGTTTGAGCTGTGACATTTACAAGTCGCCTGTTCCTCTGTGCAGAGCACTCGGGCTGACGGCGTACATTTGAAATCCGTGTCTTAATTGTCATGCCATTCTCCCCGCAGATTTGTCGGGAAGCTTTCTGATGAGATGCCAGGCAGACAAGACGACCATGACAGAAAAGCATTTTGACAACGGGGGTATGTGGGTGCGAGGGAAGGGGTCCAATACTAAGTCTCCTGAGCAGGGATGGTGACTCAGCATATAATGTCATTTCAAAAGGTCTATCTGACATTTGCTTCCTTGAGGGAGGACTGGCTTTCTTATCATGCATGTGTGAAAAAAGGAAAACAACGGTGGAGAGTCCTTCCATTGAATAGGTTTGTGTATCACACCAGACAGTTTTGGGTGGTGTACGCAAAAAGCGAGGAAATGGCTCCAAATACAAAAAGGGTAAGGCGAAGTGTAAGAATAATAGCTTCTCCACATTATGAAGGAGAAAAACACCCTCAAATAAGATAATATTGTGACGATAATAGTTTAAGAGCCAGGAACCTCTTTGCTCAGCTGGAGATCCAGTGGATCATAATTCCACTCATCTTAGCTGATTTAGCCTTAGGATAGTACCCACAGTCATATCTGCTCATTTTAGTTGGTGTCTGCTATGAGCAGGACTAATATCCCTTTCTTTCCCTTTTATTTATTTCCTACATTTCCCTTTCAATCCAATTTGCAGATCTTATCTTTAAAACACTGAAAGGTGGGATGGGCAAGGATTTGTACCACTAAGACTGAATAAGCAAAATGTTTATCATTAGAAACTTCTGTCTAATTCATCCTTTGCATAATTTAAATGTCACTTCTGATGCCAGATTTGTTGAGGGCATGGTGGAACATACCAATTTTATTTAATCTCAAATCAGCTGTGGAAAGCAATCTGGCTTGATTATTATTATTTTTGTTTTTATTATAAACCAACATCAGGTGCCTTAAAATGCAACTCTTTTGTTTGGGATAAGTTTTTAATTTACTTAACATAAGAGAGACTTCTCCACAAAAGCAATCTACAGTTTGAGCCATTGTACTTATCAGCTACATTTACATACAGAGATGGATTTCTGTTTTGGTCCTGTAATATATTTGTGGGCAGATACAAGACATTGCGGTGTCTGAGCCAGAAAACCCAGATGGCACACCATGGTGGCAAAAAAACATCTTAATAAGCCAAAGCATGGATCATTTGTTTTTCCTTAATAGCACCAAAACATTTGCCCATGAGTAGGCTGATTAAATAAGAACATAAGAAGAGGCTGTTGAAGCAGGTCAATGGCCTTTCTAGTCCAGCATCCTGTTCTCACAGTGCCCAACCAGATACCAGCAAGCGGCAATCAGGACATGAGCAAAACTGCACTTTGCCCACCTCTCATTCCCAGTGACTGGTATTAAGAGAGGTATGAAGACAGTGTAGGTAGAACATAGCCACTGTCAAGGAGCTGACAAGCAAGCCAGGTCAACTACAGGGCAGGCACACACACGGGATGCATGAAACAAAATTAGCTTGTTATTAACAGAAAATAACAACACAGTAGAGTCCTCTGGTCTGTCTTAAGCCAGCTGAGATGTTGCTGAAACTGACTACTAGCTCCATCCTACCCCCTCTAGCCTTCCACTTTAGATCCCTCCCAAGCGGATGAAGGATGCATCAAGTGGGTGAGCTTCTCCTCTGGCCAGCGTAGGACTCTCCTCAAATGGGATGCCGGAGGGGGGAGGAGAGCCAGCAGGCCTTGGGATTGTGCTGCTGCTGTGTAGAAGGAGCAATATCTGACTCCTCCTTGTCTGAGTCTGCACTCACTCTGTGACTCTCAGCTTCTAATCCTGTCCTAGAAGGCCCTCTTTCTCCTGATCTCCCTTGATCACTCAACCCCCCTGCTTCTAGCTCCTCCCTTCTGCAGACTGCTTTTCAGTGTCCCACCACCAGGTTCCAGGATCTAAGTCATTGTCTTCTGTGCCCTCCCTGGGGGGCTCTTGGGCAGGCATCTCCCACCACTCTTCCTCATCCAGCCAGTCCCTGACAGCCATCAAGGACAGTAACCACTGGTGGTCTTATCCTCAGTGATGTCTTATCCTTAAACAACTCAGGACCACAATACTCCAAGGACCGCTTTTCCCCACATGAACCAACCCAGAACCTGCAATCATCACCCGAGGCCCTTCTTCATGAGCCTCCTCCACAAGAGGTCTGGAAGGAAGCAACATGAAGAAGAAAGAAGAAGAAGAAGAAGAAGAAGAAGAAGAAGAAGAAGAAGAAGAAGAAGAAGAAGAGGAGTTTGGATTTGATATCCCACTTTATCACTACCTGAAGGAGTCTCAAAGCGGCTAACATTCTCCTTTCCCTTCCTCCCCCACAACAAACACTCTGTGATGTGAGTGGGGCTGTGAGACTTCAGAGAAGTGTGACTAGCCCAAGGTCACCCAGCAGCTGCATGTGGAGGAGCGGAGACGCAAACCTGGTTCCCCAGATTACAAGTCTACCACTCTTAACCACTACACCACACTGGCTCTCATGAGAATGGGTTTGCCTGGTGCCTTGGTTACATCTGGCAAACAGCATCTGGCAAATGGCAATGCTAGTGATGGTGGGATGTTCAACCATAGTGTGATGTTGAATTCCACCTCTTCTGTTTATTTCCAGCTGTGGGGGTCTTTCTGGGCACTTCAGCAAATACAGAGGCAGGGTAGTGCTGCAGCATTATACATTCAGGCCCCATACAATCCCAACTGGCTATGAACTTTCCAATTATATTTGAGGCAACTTAAGAGGGAAGGAGAGACCCCAAATTGAATGACCTTATAGTGGTGTCAATAATTGGAGGGCAGTGACTTGGTCAGAGCTAGTCCATCTGGCATGGAACTAGAGGCCTAGCCTGGAACAACATGTCAGCGCTATTACAGATCGGTAAGTAATGGCAGGTTTATTGGCCTTGGAAGCGAGCAAACCCCATTGCCATGGCAACCAGAAAGAATAGGTATGAAACAGGCCAGCAGCAAGAAAGAGGAAAGTGGAGCTAAGGCAGAATTTAATGTATTTATGAAAACACATTGCAGCTTGCTTTTCTGTCCCATCAACAGGACCTTCAAATCAACCAGCAATCACAACCATAAGATTAAATCTGAGCTGAAAAAATTCAACAAAAAATAATTGTTGAAGATGTAATGAGGCTGGACAAGGGTGAAATGGACCCTCCCACCCCCACCCCCACCCCCACCCCGCCCGCCCGCCCCCCCAAAAAACCAGAGAAAATTAATTTTCTTAAATTTTCAGGATAGGATTGCTTCTTGCCTAACCTCATTTTATGAGATGGACAAAGGGTTTAGTTTTTTCCCATTGCTTTCTTAAGATTCTCATTCCTCAGCTTAAGGCTGACTACACCTCGTCGAATGCATTTGGAGCAAATGATAATATCATGTCACATTGCATTGTGTCACTCTCAAGGCCTGCGCAAAGTGGTGAGAGGTTCTTTCCATGGCGCCCCATCAGAAATAGCAGGGAGGGAAAGGTGAAGTTACATCCATGGCATACAAAATGGCCACCTCAAATGCCGAACCTTCTCCAACGCAACAATTTCCTTTTTGAGGTGAAGCGGCCAGAACTGTACACAGATTCCAGATGTGCTCGCACAATAGTTTTGTATAACGGCACTATGATATGGACATTTTTATTATCACCTTTCTTAATGATCCCAAGCTAGGGATTTGCCTGTTTCACTATCATGACATCTTCCTTGATTGATCCACTATGACCCCTAAGTCTTGTTCCTGTTCAGTTACAGCCTGTTCAGACCCCATGTGCATGTATGTAAAATTAAGATATATATTTTTTGCCTTTGTTACAAATATGTGTATTAGATATATCGGACATGTATATAATGATAGGGATATTAAAGAAGTATTTAAAATCAAAGTTGCTGTCTATTCTTAGAGTCATAAATGCTTGTTCAAAGCAGTGCAGGTGAGCAGCAAGAACCTTGCCCTCAGCAATGGGAGATTAATAACTGACCAGATAAGAGGAAAACATATTGAATTGTAATAATAAGGGTTAGCACAAACAAGGAGAATTGCCAAAGACAAGGCTGGGAGGGAAGGGTAACAGAATGTGCAAGCCGAAAACCTGCTGGAAAGGAATGATTGAGGATGACACCTTGATAAGATAAATGGAGTTTATCTAAGTGGAAAACAACTCCAACTATGAGATGTCCAATTGGAAGGCCAGGTAGGGTGTCCACGAACTGTTCACACATTGCTGTAGCCAATAATGTTGCATAAATGATACAGGCACAAGGATTTCATGTATTTACCTGATAGAAGAAGAGCATATAAGAAGAGCCTGAGGGCATGCTTGTGGCAATAGCCTCATGGCTAACCAGGACGTGGGTGGCACTGTGGTCTAAACCACTAAGCCTCTTGAGCTTGCCGATCAGAAGGTCAGCGGTTCAAATCCCTGTGGCGGGGTGAGCTATCGTTGCTCTGTCCCAGCTCCTGCCAACCTAGCAGTTTGAAAGCACACCAGTGCAAGTAGATAAATAGGTACCGCTTCAGGGGGGAAGGTGTTATGTACTGAGTTGAATAGGATCCAAAATGCAGCAGTCTGATCGGTCCTAGAACAATAGGATTCAGAATGCAGCAGTCTGATTGGTCCTAGAACAATAGGATCCAGAATGCAGCAGTCTGATTGGTCTGCAGGAGCCACCCAATCCAGCTCCAGGTGGAAGTGAATCCACAACCTGATTGGGCTACAGGAGTATTCCGGAATTAGCCAATCACGTGGGGCCCATTGTGTAAATAATGTATATAAAGCAGACGTTCTGGGGGAACATTCATTCCTCACTACTATGAGCTGAATAAAGAGCATGAAATCCACACTCGACTCCGAGTATATTTCAGAAGGTAGACAGTGTTTCCAGGCACTCTGCTTTCCATCACGGTGTTCCATGTGCCAGAAGCGATTTAGGCATGCTGACCACATGACCTGAGGACAAACACCAGCTCCCTCGGCCTGAAAGCGAGATGAGCATTGCACCCCATAGTTGCCTTTGACTGGACTTAACCGTCCAGTGGTCCTTTACCTTTTCTTTTTTATATATATACCATGGCTGACCATTCAGCGCTGTCTTAATGATTAATAAATCTCTGTTGAGCCTACCTTGTGTAGCTGATTCCTCTTTCCTTAGAGGCTTTCAGCAGTCTACTCCAGGGAAGGAATCCTGGGATTTTTCCTAACAGCCTTGGAATGCGTCACTTTACACTTGTTTACATTGCATTTGCCACTTTAGCATCCTGTCTTAATGCAGTTTTGTCCCTCTCTCCACTACTAGTACAGACACCATTTCTGTTTCCTACTGGAGCAGAAGCTGGAGGAAAGGGGCAGCCCACAGTGCAAGGTAGAGGCCTTCTAGTTACTGCTCTTAGCACAGCAGCTTTTGTCCACAACAGGGAAAAATTCATGAACAAATGCTGGCTGTAATCATTGTTGTTGCTCCCAGCAATAAAGCAATAGAAGAACTAAGGTAAAAGCCATTGAATGCCAAGAGATAACGCCAATACAATGTACATTTGCAGTTGCCTTCTGAAATATGCCTACCATTTTAATGCTCAGGAATAGGTTGTAGTTCTCTCCGAGGCAAAGCTATCGTCATTTATACCCTGCCTAAATCAAGGGCGGTCCAGCAACTATTTATGTTATATTCTCTGGTGGTTTATGCTGTATGTACTACATCAGGGTTGCAATTTAAAATTCTGGGCTCTTGCCAAAGGGGGAAGCAAGTTAAAAGCTTTGCTGTGAGCCCATGGGGTGTTCTCTGGATGTCAAGTAAGACCAACAAATCAGAGAGTGACCCCTTCTTCCAAAGCCTTGCCCTTAATAAACAGGCAGATCAATTCAGCCCATTGAGCAAAATTTAGGTGGATACACACCATCGCTTTAAGTGGTGGAGAAATCATGGTCCTGCCTTTTCAAATGTTGAGCAGTTGCATTCGACACTCCATCAATATTATAGCTTGCTCAATTTTTATTTTTTTTAAGGGCTCTAGATAGTGACATATATGCATCTTTACTTGTTGGTGCAGTGACTCACGGAGTTTTATTACAGTTGCATAATAATAATAATAATAATAATAATAATAATAATAATAATATAAAAAACCTATTCTTGCACTCTGCACCTGATCACTTCTGCATTCCCCCATCCCAGACCTCCAGCTAGTTCTGGGAGGTGGGAGGGAGCCCACCTCTTGGACACAGTACTCATGACTCTCGACTCGAGGAAACCTGAAAGTTTTGTTTAAGAAATCAGAGCATGGTTTAAGGCATTATCCCAGAGTATAGGACGCATGATTCATAAGACTGACCAAGCACTAAGAAGAGTAACTAAGCCATTGGCCCGACATCTGACCTACCCCTACCACTCCACTTTTAAAGAGTGTGGCAGGACCAGTCAGTTGCATGGTTCTCACCCCTAGTGAGATCCTAGAATCATAGAGTTGGAAGGGACCCCAAGGGTCATCTAGTCCAACCCCCTGCAATTCAAGAATCTCAACTAAATCCATGACAGATGACTGTGCTTGCAAGTGTGCAGTCCTATGGGTGTATGAATGGCCAAATCTGTTTGCACCAGTGCAGACAAAGACATGTCCTTGAGACCTGAGTCCAACACTCTAACTCTCCTTCCACTTCCAGTTTGGCTGGCCCTACTGGTTTGCCACTGGCCTTATATTGGGTACCATGGAAACCTCAGAGGGCAGAATGGAGACTGACTCAGACAGCTCCCCCTCCGCTCCTGTGCAATGCAGTGGGACCCTCTCCTAAGTCATTGGTCAAGCTCTCCTCACACCCAACTTCTTGTTCCTCTTCCTCTGACAGATATTGCCATCTCCTTCCCACCAGGGTTAGTGCCACAGGACCTGCAACAGCCAGAACCCTCCATCATCATCTAGGAGGAGAACATCTCCCCAGGACTGCTGCATCACCACTTAGACAACCGCAGGCAGGAGATGGCTAGCAGTGACCTGGTCATGGGCATCAGCAATGGGTGTGTGAACCTTATGGTGAAAAGAAGAGACAGAAGGAGGAGACAGATTGGTGGAGCAAACTGGGCATTCTCTACTAGGCTGCTCAAGTCTGCCTCTCTGGTGGTATCTTACCTTTGGCCCATCAACGTAGAAATCTCTCCTCTATGGTGATCCTGGAGGCAAAGACATTTTGTCTCCAGGTGGACCAGCTGTCATTTTCTGTATTTCTGTTCCCTGAGGTCTGTGATATATCAGATTTTCCTGTATTTTGTGTCTCTAAGCCTTAATTGAATAACACACATATAAAATCCTCCCCAAATTAACTTTGGCTCACCAGATCTTGTTGGAATCCATCACCCGCATCCAGCAGGAGAGTGATGATGGGAGTGTTTGTCTTGCAATATCTTGAGGGTCACAGGTTTCCCTCCCCTGACGTAGCACCAGGGCATAATGGGAAATGTTAAATGGAGGTTTGTAGTTAGTTGCCTACCATCTGGAGACCAGATTCAGGTCAAAGCCTCAACCTAGTTGCTGCCTGGGCTGATGAAAGCTACTATATATGTCTGATGAACTGGGGTCAGTTTGATGAGTCTACACCTATTACAGAGCAGCCCTGAACTAAACTAGCTGCCTGTAACAATGTCTTCTCATGCTCCAAGTGCATGATGGAAGATGAAGACCAAAAAAGAAGGTCAGGCATAAACAAACCAACAAACACTCCCCCAAATACTAAACAATACTTTTGTGGAAGGAACATCACACTCATTCCGGCACTCCTGGCCCCGAGACGAAAAGCTGCTAATTAAAATGCTTAGCAAGTTTAAATAGCTTTTATTCACTTATTGATCATTCATATTCATTGTTACCTCCCTGCTCACAAGCTGGGGTAGGAATATCAATATCCCCCCCCCCATGCACCTCTTTTTGTGTGTGTGAGGTGGTAATAAATTCACTTGCTAAGTAATGCATTCAAATTAATACAAAATAAATCAGCGCCTTCACTATAAACACAGCCTTTCTCCCTTTGCAAGCTCGAGGAATGGGAAAAGAGAAGGCACAATATATTACGCGGGGCTTTATTAGCGAGGTAATTCATTTCTATAGCACTCTTCAATGGACAAGGATTTGGTTTATACTTCTTTTCCTTTACTATAACAATAATCTCGTGAGGCAAGGAGAGAGGAAGAGACAGTAGGCCGGTTCCCATGACAATCTAAGTCAACGACAGGCTTAGTGTGATGACACAAGGGTGCACCGTTAAACTATGGCATTCATTCGCGCAAGAGGTAGGGTTAGCCACCAACTTGGATGGCTTTGAAAGAGGACTGGGCAAATTCACAGAGGATAAGGCTAAAAATGGCTACCAGTCATTGTACAGAGGTGGTTTTAGGGTAGCGTGACTGGTTCGGTTGCACTGCATTGGTTTCTGGTTGGGCACTGTGAGAACTAGTCTTGGCAGAGCAGAAGTTGCCAATCATTCACACACAGAGACACACACACACACCAGTCAGATATTAGCACTGTTTGTGTGGGACCCATATGGCCACCATGTTGTATTTCTCAAAATGCACTAGCCAACGTAGACATGGTGGGCTAGCAAGTGATCTTGTTGCCTCAAGTAGCCGTTTTAAACCACTCACAGCCTGACATAAGCTGAGAAGCCGACCCTTTAAAAAATACCCTTCGTTGAACAGTAATATCTCACGGAAATCAGAACTGAAACCACCAAGGCTTTTGCCTACAGGGGAAAGGGGAGTGTAAACTGCAAATAGAAAGTGAGATGCTTATTAAGAAATCAACTCAATCTATTTGCCTTTTATAACAAGCACAGCAGCCTTCCAGGCTCAGAGATTATTCTTTGAAATACGTTTTAGAGTGTGTGAAGGGTATATATTTGCAAATAACCTCATATAAATCCACATACTTGCAGCTCATTCTCAGCATAATTTAATCTTTTTACCAAAACAACCAAATAAATATTTTTAAAAAGGAACAGCCAGCTATTAACAACCAAGTCGATACTAACCTAATTTTCCAAAACTCATTTTGAAGAGCAGTTTTCAGGAAACTTACTGGTAGCTCTAACTCTCAGCAAACTCCAGTATAAATGCAATTTTCTTCATTTAAGGGCTGTAATTGAGGGGTTCCCCCCCCCTTCATGGTCTTGGTTTTTCATTTCCATTTGACTGGAGTAAAATATTACAGTTTGTGGCTCATACTTTGTTCTTTTTTCAGGCTAAAATCTCCCCCTTTTAAAAAAACGGTGATCGATATATTTTGCAGAGTTGTTAGCCACCTTGTAATAACTAGAAATATAAACAAGACTTACCCCTTTTTGTTACGAGGAGGAAAATAAGCATGCAGCATAAATCTAATCTGATTGCCTGCCTAGCAGATGGAGGAGGAAGCATGGCCAGTTTCCTGCAAAGGCAACTGTTTAATCACATCAGCTTGCACTTGGCTAACATTTATATTTGAACACTCTTTCGCTTTAATTATTTGGAATGCTTAAAAAGCTTCTTCTGTATTCCTCGAAGACAAGCAATTAAAAACCGAATATTTCTAATAGCTTGGCCTATGGTCTATTGCTCTAGGAGTAAAAGATCTGGAATCAGACTTAAGGTGAGACCGAGCCAAAAACAGGGGGAGCATCATGGGAAGATTTTCATCCACATTTCATCAGCATCAATCATTTTCTTCAAGTGGTTTTCTTTCCCCCAGGGACTGCTGCTGAGGCTACAGGGTTTCCAACTTGATCGCCCTCGCTCTGAGGAGGGTTTCTTTGCCCTCCGAAATGTCATCACCTTTTAAACGTTTTGGTCCTTTCCAATTTCTGGCTATTGATACTCTTGCTGCCATTAAGAAGTAGCCAATTAAATGTACAATGTAAAATGGTATGATGTAATTTGAGAGATAGCACTTTATGGGTGGGGGCAGAATGAACTTTCAAGACTTTCAGGGTGGTCATTTGTCCAGCACACAAAGACCCCATCCCCAAATATGTTAATGCCTTCTTTATCATTGACATTAGCAATTTTTGGGATCTCTCCACTTCAGTGTTGTTGTTGTTGTTGTTTAGATCTGAACCTTCAGGTTGGGTACTAGATGGATGAGGAGAGGATGCATTTTTCTTTTGTCAATATGCAATTCAAAGTACTTTTTTTGTAGCTGTAAAAGTATCTCTCCCTCCCTCTGAAATGTCACATTCTCCGTGTGATCCCTAATTGGCTGGGGTCACACTAAGACATAAGGAAAGACGTGATAACCAGGGAAATGGTGCAAACGAAGCGGAAGATTGGAAAGTGGAGTAGGGGGATTGGCAGCTTCTAATATTGAGCCGTAGCGGTTGGCAGAGTCATACTGGCAGCGCTGCATTGCTTACCTGGCTTCCCAATGCTGAGAGTCCCTGCTGGTTACCAAGAAGGAGAGGGGAGAAGTGGTGGGGAGCAAAGCACAGTGTGGTTGCGGTGGTTGGAGAGTCGGATCCACTCCTCTGCCATGCCATGCTCTGCACCTCCCTCCTCCCCCTCTCAGCAACCCTCAAGTGTTGGGGAGTCAAGCTAGCAACACCACCCACCTTGCCAGCTGCTACTGGTTTTGAGAGAGAAATCGGGTCCTCCATAAAAAGAGGGCACGTGTTGTGGTGCAACCGGCAACCCGACCCTGTGTTGTGGGGGTAATTGGAACTACAGGCCACAACCCCTGATAGGTGGTCACGCATTGCTGGGGAGGAATCCGACCAATGGGGCATCGTAAAATTGCAGCAACGCGGGACCTATTTAAGCCCATGCAAGGCTACTGAGCGTCCTCTTTGGGGCCTTTCGCATCGGAACACCCACCCACCGCTCCCTATATTTAGGGCTTGAGTTGACCTTGCTATGCCGTCGTGTGTCGTCTGTCATTGGGACAGGGGCACGGTAGGAATTTTCTCCATTTGGCTGATTGGCTGTTGCCACTTGGGTTACGCCTGCCACGTAGCAATTAGTCACAACTTGTAAGTTGCGGATAGGCTCTGGTTCAGGTGATAGGCGTGGCACATGACATGGCCACGCCTATGCAAATGAAGGATATTCCGGTACAGGAATCCAGGGACTCATTGGTTTGTCGTTCCCGTAAGGGTACGGCCTATGGCCGAGTCCCGGGGACATCAGGATGGCTGGATGGTAACCCTACCAGCAGCCATCCCTGGTGTTCATCCTTGTCTGTCCTACGAATGTGGCTCTGGGACAGTTCTGCCTGCAAGGGTGCAGGGAGATAGTCGAACCAGAACCTGTGCAACCACTCACTTGGTTGTAATCAATAAACTTGTGGCCTAAATTCTGCCAAAAACCAAACCAAATATCTGTCTCTGGTGTGAGCTTATTTCAGGGAGGGTAAAAGGTCTAAACACGCAAAAAAGTTTGACATTCACGTATATAGGGTGGACTTCGCCAATGGAGCCCCATCAGCAGAAACCCTGTGCAAGGGCTTCCTCTTGTGCCATGGGGCTTTCTCCCCAACTCCTCCAGCCATGCCCCCTGGGTCCCCTGAAATTAGCTCTGTTGGGAGGTCGGAAGAAACTGCCGTCGCCCCTGAACACTGCATGTGGGGGAGAGGAGAGAGGGGATCTTCCGTTTGGCAGGATCCTCCACCCAGTAACACTACTTTTGACCCAAATTTGAAATGGCTGGTCCTTCACTGGAGCTCTGACCTATGGGTCTGAATGTCAACATGGCACTATGGGTGATTTTACACCCATGATGACATTGCACCCTGGCCTTAGTTTATACCTCAAGGATCAGAGGAAAGCTGGCAATCTGTCTGAAGCGTCGTTCATGCCAGCATATTTTCCAGGGAGGAAGCTGGATGCTGCCCTATTTGCCTCTGCCATGTTTCATCAGCAACCAGCTTTCCTTGTGATGCCATAAGTCACAGATGGCTCTGGTGTGGCTAATGCCGATTAGCGTTAGGAACAACATTATCAGCCCAGTTCAGGACAACGGGTGAGCTTGGCGAGATCTGGGCATTTTATCTGGGCTGTGGATTGGATTGAGTCTAGCCATGCTGCGAGAAATGTATTTCTACAACGCTGCATGCCTAGGGGTCATTGCAGGAGCAACCTATTTGGGTACTTCAATTGTTTATAGCATTGCACTATGTGTCAGCTTTAGTTATCCCTACTTAGAACAGGCAGGATGCCCTGGGTTCACTCAAGGGTTACTACATAAAGAGCTCAAATATCACAAATACACTGTGGAACTGTAAGAAAACAACACAATGCATGTGCATTTAATGTTGCTACTGGTCCTATTTACCGGTGGTTTGGCAGGCTGTATCCACTTTGGAAGGGCTAAAATGCCTGCAAATGTTATACAAAGTGTGTGGGGCAGGCAGGAATAGGAGTCATTTTAAAATTTGCCAATAGAGAAGAGGGTTAGAGCAGGGGACTCGCCAAATGGGCGGCTTGGTTCAGGGGCGGCTCATGGGCCGGTTAAAAAAACCCCATGGGCCACTTGTAGCCCATGGGCCTTAGGTTGCCTACCCCTGGGTTAGAGAGAATGAAGCAGACTCAAAACCCTGAGCCAAAACAGACACTATGATACCATGATAAACAGCCATGGCTCTCCCCAAATAATTATGTAATTTGTTAAGAGTGCTGAGAATTGTTTAGAAACCCCTATTCCCCCTCTTAGAATTTCAATTCTCAGTATGGTTTAACAGTCAGTCTCTGGGAATTGTAGCACTGTCTGGGGAATAGGGGTCTCCGAGCAACTCTCAGCATCTTTAATGCACCACAGCTCCCAGAATTCTTTGGGGGAAGCCATGACTGTTTAATGTGGTATCATAGTGCTTTAAATGTGTGGTACGAACGTGGCCAGAGGCTTGATATTTATTTATTTTTATTCACCGTGGAAGCCAGAAATACATATTTCAGTTGGACGAACCAGATTGTGGCATACCTGAAGGATACAGAGATACAATGAACTCCATATCTAATATTTGAAAAGCAGGATTCTTTTCCCCCCCCCCCAACACTGGGGAAATCATCTTTTTTTCTTAAGTTACAGGTAGAACAGCCCTCACCGCATCATGTAGGCTGTAGCATTGTGAAGTGTACAAAGCTAGGGAGACGCTAATCAGCTCGTTAGCTGGAGTGGCTTGCTAATGGCAAAGAGCCCTGGTTCTTTTGTTGTTATCATTAGGAAGGAGCTTTTCATGTTCGGAATACTCCACAAACCCGAGCTGCTTAATTAATCTGTGCAACAACATTTGATCCCCCACTCCTCTTACTGGAGAGTGAGTATTTTACCAAGCACACTCAAAAAGAACACAGCGCACCAATGTTGACAGCAGGCTTGAAAGATTGATCTACAGCTGCATGCTGTACTCAGCTGCTAATTTGTTTCGCTAAGCAAAACAAATACTTCCCGTAGGGTCTACTGTTGCTCTTCGGGTGGCAGCGGTAGCAGCTTCCACAGTACGCAAGTATGGCAGCAAACATATTATCATCCTAGTGAGAGTGAGACAACATGCAACTGGAAGGTACAAAGTCTACCAGGAATGTCTATCAAGCCGCCATCCTAAATTATCGATGTAATTACGAACCTGCTCTCATAGAGTCAGGCCATTTCGTTCCATTCGAGCAAATGATTGAGGACCGGAATGCCTACCGGACATTTTTATTTTGCAGAGCATGGGGATGACAAATGGGCAGTAAGCAGTGTTGCATTTAGCCCAAGCCTGCACAATTTGCGATCCCTCAAGGCGGATGCAGCCCATTGGCCCTGTATTGGGGCCTGCCACACACACACACACACAAAAACCACACACACTTTTGACTTTGTAAATAGGTGGCAAAAACAAGGAGGCCATGCGCAGCTGGTGAAACAAGCTTCAGCTTGGTAGATCAGGTTGTGCAGACCAGCTTCACACTTTCTTCTTAGGAATACAACTCCCAATTTTATCAGCATGATTTGCTACTAACTTTGGTTCCGTTGATGATATTGCCTTTGGTGTCATTGGCCCAGTCCTGTGGAATACTCTGCCAAGAGAAATTCAGCAGGCTTCCTCTTGTTTCAGCTTGTTAAATGGCTGCTGAAAACTTTTCTAATTCCACCCGGCTTATGCAGGCAATTAAAACCGCATCTCTCCACAATAGCCATCTGATTTTTGATTTTAACTTTTTATATGGTTTTTATTCTATGGCTTTTTGTTCAGTTGTTGTGAACCGCTTCAGTGTTTTCTTCATGAAACAGCGGTGTGTGAATATTTTCATAAATAAGTTAATAAACAAATGCACAGTACCTGAGAACAAAAAAAAGCATGTACAAGATTGGGATCAGTAACTGAAAATCATTGCTTTCACTCATATAAGTGAAGCTATCCTCCGCGGTAGTTTGGTGCAACTGGGTGTGGTTCTAATTTGGTCTACATCTTTCTCTCTATTTATTGGCTGCGTGTTGAAGTTCAAGTAAGGGTGTATGAGATGCTCTGTCTTGTTGTGAGGAACAGTCGTACCTCGGAAGTCAAACGCCTTGCCAGTCAAAAGTTTTGGCTCCTGAACGTTGCAAACCCAGAAGTGATTGTTCCAGTATTTGAACATTTTTTGGAACCCTAACATCTGTCATGGCTTCCACGGCTTCCGATTGGCTGCAGGAGCTTCTTGCAGCCAATCAGAAGCCATGCCTTGGTTCCTGAATGTTTTGGAAGTCGAATGGACTTCTGGAACGGATTCCGTTCGACTTCCGGGGTACCACTGTAGTTGTATTCCTTTGTCTTATTTCTAACAAACGGAATGTTATTTTACCATCTGACTTAAGAGCCAAACCTACTTAGGGCATTGAGCTTTAGGACAAGTGGGTACCAGGCCAGTGTGCCAAGATCCTGAACCAAATTGAGTTGACTTGGGTCGACCAAGGATTGGGCTGAGACAGCCCTGGATTGCTGTAGATTAGACAGGGTCTACCTGGGGTGATTCAGGGCTGTCAAAAGTTGGGGCAGTCCCACAGAAAGGAGAGGCGGGAAGGAGGAGATGTGCATGCATATCCTTCCCTCCTCCCAACAACTTGGTATTTAATTAGGGTTTGAAACCCTAAATAAACACTGTGCTGGGCCCCATATCCATCTGAGGCCTGGATCAGGTCAGGTTGGTCAACCCCTGATTGACCCAGGATGGGACAAAGCCATTCAAAAGCACCAGATTTGCCCCTAATTGGATCAAGTGGCATGTACACTCCTACTTCCCTGTGAGCCACAGTCAAAGAGAAATAAAAAAGATTGATTAATGATCATTATTTACTTAATTAACATAATCCATAATTAATATTATAGAGCAAATATTATTCAGTTTACACAGAGTGAGACACACCAAAAGCCAAAATTGGCATATTTCTGGATTCTCTTGTTTAAATAAGCTTACGTCATAATTTTGTGACTCTTGATATTTGAATATTTCGATGGCAATTTCATCTATGTGAAATGCAAGAGCTCACGAAAAGCTCTATTGTTGGAAGCCGGACAGTATTTGATGGTTGGCAGGCTATGACAGATGAGATTTGGCATTTGGTATTTGATATATGACAGTATTTGAAAGGCAGTAGGTTTTTTTAGCTACTTGACTTGTGTTTGATTTCAAACATTGGGTTTTATATTTTATAGTGAATATGCATTTGCTATCCTCTGTATAAAATTTGATTTGCTGCTTGATCCATTAATATTATTAAAAATGGAGAGGTCCCCTAGGTGACTCATCCATAGATAGAAAAAACAGATAGGCTTAGGTTTAAAATCAAAACTTTCTTCGGTGGTAGAACACAAGGAAGCACTGGTGTCTTCCTAACGAAACACTGACAAGGCACTGATAATACACTCTTTGGCTTCCACAAGGTTGATATACAGAGTGTCTTCAGAATATGACCTGGAACTTCAAATATATATATACCAAAAAATGAGAGGGGTTTTTTTAAAATAAAATAAAAATTGCATGTGCATGTAGACTAAGGTATCAAAAAAGAAAGCTGTGAGATTTTATTTATCACAGCTGCCACAAAAAAGACATGCGGGTCTTCCAGTGTCAAGGGAGTTAGTGATGCTTTCTGTTGATCTGTTTTCATATACCTTTTCCCAGAGGTGAAAAGGCTTCCAACTTGGGAAGCAAAGCCAGAGCCATACAGTAATTGGTGCTTTCTGATACTCTCCAGTATCCAAGCAAGCTTCTAAGGCTACTTCTTTCAATAGCATCCACGAGAACAGCTGTGATTCACAGAATATGACAAAAGGCTGAGGGAGGAAGAAAAAGAGGCATTTGTCTACCTTTCTCTGCGGGTGGCGGTACTGATTTTGCTTTTCCTACCGGTAGAGATCCAGAGAAGAGATACTGAAGTGAAATAGACTTAAACAAGGATCCTGACAATGTGCAAAGTCTTGATTGAGACCCATTCTTAAATGTTCACGTCAGTGGCAGTGCCACAGCTATCTTTGGTTTCTTGTTCCTAATATAAAAGCTGGGCATTGACCATTACTGATTAAGTCAGGGCCCTTTGTTTGAGACTATTTCGCAGTTAAATAAATAGCAGCTGGGAGTGCAAGATGACGGGTTATTAAGGCAATCATACGCAGTCTGTGCATTTCTGTTTAGTTAATTATTTTATTGAACTGATAAATTGTCTCCCTCAACTGAATGTCCTGAAGTGATTTGCAAGAATAATTTCCAAGAAACAAATACAGCAATGCAGTAAACATATAAACATCTTTTTTAAAAAATGGAATCAGAGTAAAATCATAAAATCATTTGGGCTTTGAGGCAAAACAAAACCATCTTAGTTTGAGCCTAGCATCAGAATGATGACAAAATTGGTGCCAGGCAGGCCTCTCAGGGGAGAGTATTCCATAGATGGGTAGCTACTACAAAAAACAACAACAACAGCCCAACAACAACAGTTGTGTTTTTGCCACCATCTGGACCTCCCTTAGAGGTAGCATGCCATGAAGGGTCTTAGTTAAACTAACTGTGTGCATGATCTGCATTGCACTATTAAGAGCAGCATCTGTCCTTTCTGGATACAGATCCTGATGTCCGCTCAGTGTTTGAAATGCTTTGGTTTAACAAAGTTCACTGAATTAGTTCAAAGTTCAAAAATATCTAAACTACACCTTGAAGTAGTTCCCATAATTGAAGGGTAAACTGGATATGATGAATTTTGATGTAGAAGTCTGAATGATTTCTTGTTCATCTTTCAGTTGAATCTTTTGCATGCAGTTTTTACGCTTCAGATTTTTGGGAGTCTTTGAACTTGGAGATCATAATTGTTGGGGGGAATAAATTAAAGAATTCACATTTCACTGTGAGTGCATTTTGATGTTTTCTTCGAAGCTTGTAACATTCTGAATGCTGAACTGTTTTTCCCCCCCTGTTGTTTCTTTTTGCCAAGGGTGATTTGAATGAACTTGAATTGAACTGCGAAATGAACTAGTTTGTCTTGCAAAGGGATAAACATGAGGTGAAATTAGTTTCCTTTTATACATGCTGAACTTGAACTAGTTCGTTTAAAAAATCAACTTTCAAATTCTGTGCACAGTTAATATGCTGTGGATGGTACTACGCATGGAAAAGGAAGCAGCCTCCATTGGGCTCCGTACACATCTACTTTGTGTATAAGCATCCCAAACATGCAGGGCCAGTGTGCAGTAAGGCAGAAACCATTTGAAGATGGGGAACATTCATACATCCACAGGCAGCAGAATCAAACAAATCAGCAGTGCAAAGCCAGTGTGTATTTTAAGTACAACTTGGTTTGACAGTCTCCAGAACTTAACAGAAGCCGATAATATCCTTGGGCACCGGTTGCCCCCCACTTCTAATATGGAGATAACAATATTAAGCGGTGACTGATGTGATGAGTTGGTTTGATGCCATCCTCCCCAAGGAAGCATTGACCTCATTATACTTGCTCTGCTATCTCTCATGGCAGGGCTTAGGGAATTCATGCTTGCATCACCCATTGCAATCAAAGCACAAAAGGTTCCATCTCATCAGCTTCTGCATATTTCAGAAGCTTCCTACAGATACTTTAGGCAGACAAAGAGAAGCCTTCCTCCCGAGGTGGTATTATCACCCTTCTTCATCTATATTTGGTTAAAAGAGGAATACGCAAAAGCAATAACAAATTCCTCTGTCACCTCCTCTACAGCGAGCGGCTTAAGACTTCCTCGGAGATAATGGAACATTATGTGATAATACACATAAAAAGGTTTTTGACACTTCATTCATTGCAGCTCAGCTACAATAGAGCTCTTCTCCAAAGAGAAAGAACAACACAATGCCTCTGTCTTTAAAGAACGAGGAGCATCTTTGGCAACGCCGGAATCACAAGTGATACTAATGAAGATTGGATTCCTGTGCCACCCACTTTAACTGCCTAATTCCCATAGAAATGAATGGAATTGATAGTAGCTTCAGTCACACTGAGAATTATTTCCACCAGTTTTAGACTTGATATTGAAACCTGCAATGAAGATTGTTGAGAGCTAAACATTTTTTAATGGATCATTATTCTACCTGGATTCACCAGGATGAAATCTGGAATCTCAAAGCCCAGGCAGTTCCATTGTCCTACTCAGGGCCTGCACAGAGACACATTTAGGATGATTAACTGGGAGGCCAAAATAAATTTATGTTGGGCAGATTCTACAGATGATGCCATGAAAATATTAAGGAGGTGAAACAATTTCTGTACAACCCATGTTACTGTCTCTTTATGACTGGCTATCAATTAGTTTGTTTTTTAGTCAAAGTTAAGGGGGGGAGAAAGTTGTGAGATATGATTTTTGCCAGTTTGCACTCAGGAATGGAAACATCACAAAGAATACATGGTGCTGAAACTGCCTTCACATCACCACATGGAGAAGACAAATTTCTCATTCAGGCCAGCCAACAGCAAGGACCACTACCCAGAAAGGACAAGACTTATTTAATGTGATTGTTCTTAATTTGATGGCAGGCTCAAGCTGAAAATGAATGAAATTAAGTTCCACAACACCAGCCAGAGGAGCCACAAAGTGGTCACAGTGACCACAACTCACACAATATCTGCTTATTGGCCATGATGTAAAGTCACAGAAAAATATATCACCGAGGACAAGGAGTATAGACAAGCAGACAAATATGGACGTAGTCTTTTTCTTTATAATCACTTGTATATTTGATAGAAGTAACATCAATTCATAAGTCAGCACCCAGGTGCTTTATCCGGTAAACCAAGCGTTTCTTCCCACAAAGGGGCTTAATCATCAAGCTGATAAGATAAAACAAGATATATAGTCAACATCTATTTCTGTGTGGAATGGTTACATTTCAGTGAGAATACATACATTACATATTACCTGAACAATGAAGTCTAAATAGTAAACAAGCAATAGCTTAGAAAACAGGACAAATCTATAAAGGTAGAACAAAATGATAAAATTATTGATGTGATTGCAAAAGGAGTATAATAATAATAATAATAGTAATAATAATTTTTATTTATACCCCGCCCTCCCTGGCCAAAACTGGGTTCAGAGCGGCTAACATCAAATATATGACACATTTGATTTTACATCTTAAAATCAAATCAGAATCAAAGTGAAATCCAATCAGATGGCAACCTGCAAAGTAGGAATGAGGACCTTAAATACTCACCAGGCCTAACTGTTTATACTGATCTTATATGAGCCTGTGAGAAAGGTTGGGGGGGCACTTTCATGCAACCACCATGATACCAACCACCATCACTTTTATGGAAAATTTGTAAAACATAATTTTCCCTGTATTAATATTTCCCAAGGGAAGAACAGAAAGAGGCTCTCCAGCCTTCTATTTGTTAGCCTTCCTTGGGGAATGTTGGCAGGCCTCGCATATTTAAAGGTAAAGAAGGGAACCGCCCACAGGCTTAGTCATGTTCATTAATTTCAGTGGGTCTACTCTGAGTAAAAGTTAACTGAATACCACCCACTGTCACTGACTTGAGCCAGATGCATTCCTCTGTGGAGTTAGAGTTTCACAGGGATACACTTCAATAGGTGTCCTACAAAGCCCTAGCTCAGTTGGTCATGGGTTCGAGCCCCACGTTGGGTAAATGATTCCTGCATTGCAGTGGGTTGGACTACATGACCCTTGGGATCCCTTCCCACTCTACAATTCTATGATTCTATGAAAACTTTAGATGTAAAAATGGAAAATAATAATAATAATAATAATAATAATAATAATAATAATAATAAATTTTATTTATACCCTGCCCTCCCCAGCCAAGACCAGGCTCAGGGCGGCTAACACCAAACATAAAAACAATTGATTAAAATACAACTTAAAAACAAGATTAAAAACATTAAAGTGCAGCCTCATTTCAGTAGAAACTCAAATCAAAACTATTTGGGGAAGGAACCGTCAAATCTTTACCAAGGCCGACTATCCAGATTGGTCCTACATGGGCCAAAAAAATGCCAGGGAAGTCCCCAAATAGGAGTTCCATCTCAGGAGGAAAAAAGGAAAGAGGGGGGAGGGGATCAAATTGATTCCAAGCCAAAGGCCAGGCGGAATACCATCTGAAGTAGCCAACAGTCAATGGACACTTGTCGAAGTCAATCTGAGTTAGCAGTGGCCATACACACACACACACACACACACACACACACACACACACACACACACTTTCATTATACAAGGATCCTGTCATAGTTGACAAGGCATTGGTCATCATGCCATCATGGATGATATGGAAACAGTGGATGAAGAGAAGCCTTTCTCCCTTCCTCATAATACTAAAACCCAGAGCCATCCATTGAATATGAAAGTTGGGATACTCAGGGCAGACAAAAGGAAGTCCGTCACCCAGTACCACATAAACTGCAACATTTGCTACCACAAAATGTAGTGGTAGCCACTGACTTGGATGGCTTTGAAAGGGGCACGTGCAAAATGGATTTTTACATGTTTAGGAAATTACAAGGGTGCTGTCTGTATGGAAATGATGAAGGCCAGCTATGACAATGGATTAAAACTAGCAGAAGGATGAGAAGGTGAGGAAAAGAAGGAATGTAGGAGGAACTGGACATATAGGAATGTAGGAGGAACCGGACATATGTTTGCAGCAGGAGTGGGAAACCTACTTATTTAAAATGTTGCATAAAATCTAAATAATTTGGATTGATTTGTTAAAATTTGGAAAATCAATAAAAATTAAATTAAAAACAAAACAAAGGGGGTTAGGGAAATTCGTGGCGAAAAAGGCCATCAAAGGCTACAGACTGTGATGACTTTGCAACTACCTCCAGAGTCCAAGGTTGCATGACTCTGAAGACCAGATGCTACAGAGCATAAGAGACGAGAGGACTACTGCACTCAGGTCAAGACGCAGGTGTCCCATAGGCATCTGGTTGGCCATCATGAGAACAGGATTGTGGTCTAGGTGGGCCTTTGGTCTGATCCCACAGCTTATACCGGTATCCTTATCATACACCCCGTTTCTGACAGATGCAATACTGAATTGGTTAGTGACGAGGATGCATTCTAGCCAGTCCCACAGAACTCAAGATTAAGTAATGGCTGCCGTGTCTTCCCTTAAATCATTTACCAAGCATGGTTTTGTGCCCTAGTTTATTTTTCTGATACATGTTTATGGAGTCTTCTCTCTCCAATGCCAAGCAATGTGTGGTTCTGTTTCTGCATTTGAAGGAAGCCACTGTAGGGGCTGAGGAACAATTAGCACTTGGTCTCATTGAAATGCATAAGAGGATGGACCAAGGAAAGCATCAAAATAGGAAACATGCCTTTTCTTGCATCTCACAATGAGGGGCCCCAATGCTTTTTAGGTCACAGCTGGTTGAAGCTGATTGGTGCCAACTCCCAGCAGGCTCTTTCTTTATAATATGTGCTTTCCCTATTCCAAATTCCACCGGGTTGAACATTTATGAATATTTCTAAGCATAAAGAGCCACAAAACAGAGTAGATACTTGATGCTTTGAAGTGATCTGTGCTGGCTTTCAAGCTAAGTTGACAGAGGATCAGAGGGTTTAGCACTTGTTATGTTTTAGCTATTTTTTATTGGATATTTTATCTTCTTAATTTTGTTAACCCACCCTGAACATTCAGGATTGAACAGGACAAATGGGTGTTAAGAGCAGGCAAAACACTAATGAGAGTTGCATGGGCAGAAAGATAACCTGCCTGTGCACACTCTTGTCAGTATGGTACCTGTGCTGGTTATCTCCTGCTTGGACTGTTGCAATGCACTCTACGTGGAGCTATCTTTGAAGGTGACTCGGAAACTACAACTAATCCAGAATGCGGCAGCTGGACTGGTGACTGGGAGTGGTTGCTGGGACCATATAATACCAGTCCTAACATATAACACCCAGTATGTTTCCAAGCACAATTTAAAGGTGCTGACCTTTAAAGCCCTAAGTGGCCTTGGCCCTGTATACCTGAAGGAACATCTCCACCCCCATCGTTCAGCCTGGACAACTAGCGCCTTCTAGCAGTTCCCTCACTGCAAGAAGTGAAGTTACAGGGAACCAGGCAGAGGGTGTTCTTGGTAGTGGCACCCTCCCCGTGGAATGCCCTCCCATCAGATGTCAAGGAGATAAGTAATAATAATAATAATAATAATAATAATAATAATAATAATTTATTATTTGTACCCCGCCCATCTGGCTGGGTCCCCCCAGCCACTCTGGGCGGCCTCCAACAGATATTAAAATACATTAAAATATCACAGGTTAAAAACTTCCCTAAACAGGGCTGCCTTGAGGTATTTTCTGAATGTTAGATAGTTGTTTATCTCTTTGACCTCTGCTGGGAGGGCGTTCCACAGGGCGGGCGCCACTACCGAGAAGGCCCTCTGCCTGGTTCCCTGTAGCTTTGCTTCTCGCAGTGAGGGAACCGCCAAAAGGCCCTCGGCGCTGGATCTCAGTGTCCGGGCTAAACGATGTGGGTGGAGACGCTCCTTCAGGTATACAGGACCGAGGCCGTAACTACAGTGGTGCCTTGGTTCTCAAACTTAATCCATTCCGGGAGTCCATTCGACTCCCAAAACCGTTCAAAAACCAAGGCGTGGCTTCCTGCACTCAAGCAGAAGCCACATCAGACATTCGGCTTCCAAAAAATGTTCACAAACTGGAACACTTACTTCCGGATTTGCGGCGTTTGGGAGCCGATTTGTTCGGGAGCCAAGTCATTCGAGTACCAAGGTACCACTGTACAGTGGTACCTCGGGTTACAGACGCTTCATGTTACAGATGCTTCAGGTTACAGACTCCGCTAACCCAGAAATAGTACCTTGGGTTAAGAACTTTGCTTCAGGATGAGAACCGAAATCGCATGGCGGTGGTGCAGCGGCAGCGGGAGCCCCCATTAGCTAAAGTGGTACCTCAGGTTAAGAACAGTTTCAGGTTAAGAACGGACCTCCAGAACGAATTAAGTTCTTAACCTGAGGTACCACTGTATATGACTTTTAGAAGACATCCGAAGGCAGTCCTGTACAGGGTAGTTTTTAATTGTTGAAGATTTATTATGCTTTTATATTTGTTGGAAGCTGCCCAGAGTGACTGGGGCAACCGAGTCAGATGGGCGGGGTACAAAAAATAAAGTAAAATAATAATAATAATAATAATAATAATAATAATAATAATAATAGACATCCTAGCTAGTGAAGGGAGGGCCTGGCTGTCTTCATGAAAGAAGTGCCATCCTACAGATATACACTTCCATGGACTGCAAAGACAACACACAGAGAGATGGATCAATAAACAAAAACTAAAGGTACATTGTATCAGGATTGAGGAACTTGTGATCCTCCAGATGTTGCTAGACTACAACTTCTGTCATCCCTGGCCTTTGGCCATGCTGTCTAGGGCTGACGGGAGTTGGAGTTCAGCAACATCTGGAGGGCCACTGGTTCCCCATCTGTGCATTACCTGGAGGATGCACCCAGCTTGAGCTGAAGCCGTCTGCAGATATTCATCCTGTTGAGCTGTGAACGTAGGCCATAAAGAAAGCAACAAGAGTTAAAATGTAGAATGGTGTCTTTTCGTACCAGAAAATGTGTGCGTGGGGGAATGCAATTTAAGGCACTGGATACATAAAACAGGAGTGAGTAAACACATTCAAATTGGCTACCGGTAGCATCTTTCAAAAGATATACAATGGCAAGACACGGGCTCCTCAGTAGCTCAAGGGACTTACAGTCAATAAATTTAATAGGCTGCAACCAAAAAGTCAACGCTAAAGTAGTGTATGTAAATGGAAGCTCAGAGAGCACTCGTCTTCCAAACCTTAGGACAGAGTTAATAGAGGGGAAATGACAAAATACATAAAAAGGAATATATAGGATTTGACAGTGTGTGGTTTTTTCCTTTTAACTTCAAGGCAAACCACCAGTCTATTTTGGCCTGGGGAGATAAATCAAATGAAGAGCTTTTATCAGTTTGTATATATATATAGAAAACAACCCAACCACCTTATTTCCACTGTGGAGAAGAATAAGCAGTGCCGTTGTTATAGCGTGCAGGCCCACGCTTGGGTGGGATGTCGGAGTCGAGTGCTGTAAATAATGACCCTGTCAAACTGAGATTAACTTCAATGAACATATGGTAAAACCTAGTTATGCTTTTCACCTTCCCGGTTTAAAATATTCATTGCAGGTTGCTGCTTCTGCTGGAAAAGTTTGTCTCTCCTCTTGAAGGGGTTGGGCCAGCCTTTCTGACTCAGAGGCAACCTCCTGTCCACAAAGATGAGCAAAGTCGGTGCCCAGATCCCAGGGAAGTAGATTGTTGGGAAAGGGGTGACGATGGCACATTCAACATAAAAGCACAGGGAGAGCCCATTGGAACAAACCAAAGACCTGTCTAATCCTGCATCACCAGATGCCTGTGGGAAACCTTCAAGTGGGACCTGAGCACAAGATCATTTTTTTAAAATGAAGACTCCTTGCACTTTGCTTTGCTCCCCCTTTCTTCCCGCCCAGGGAGGGCCTGCCCTCTGCCTGTCCCTCAGGGCCGGCATGTCACATGCTCTCCAAGCAACCACTATGAGCTGCCCAAAGGAGGAGGCTGGCAATGGCAGCCATAGAGAGGCAATGGGGTGCTCCTTCACAGCCGCTGCATGTGGGATGTGATACATAAGTAGCAGTCAAGTACAACATTCCTTGTTTTCCTAGAGTGGTCATGTGGGGGAATGTTTGGTCCAGCCAGTCGGAACTTCCTGTTTCCTCCTAGGCTGGGACATACTTCCTTTGCATGTGGACTAGAGGTGGATGTGACCTTACCTGTCCAGGTAACAAAAGGACAGATCACACAGTACTCTCTCTCTTCATCGTTGGAGCAGCCTTTTAGCTAGAGATGCTCTGTTGGCTTCCAGCTAATAACAATAACAATAACAATAACAATAACAATAACAATAACAATAACAATAACAATAACAATAACAATAACAATAACAATAACAATAACAATTTATTATTTATACCCCGCCCATCTGGCTGGGTTTCCCCAGCCACTCTGGGCGGCTTCCAACAGAACATTAAAATGCAGCCAACAGATGACACTGGGATTATCCCCATATGGGATAGTTCCACATGTATATACTTTGTAACTAAGTCTGCTTTCAGGGATCCATCTGTGAACTGATGTGAGCAACCAACTTTTATTGACTTTAAATAAGATTGTGGTGTCTTTTATTCTTTTTAAGAGGGATAAAAAGGGAACTTACCAGGAACATACAATTCAATACTGAATTGTATGATATGGTAGTGAGAGGCTTAAACTAGCCTGCAACCAGCTTCCCGCTGTGCGTTAAAAGGGGAATGTAAACTCTGCTAAGTAAAGGAACTTGCTAGCATAAGTTAGGAAGGATATTAATAAACAGTATATCCTCTCCTCCCTCCCTGAACATTCCCACACTGCAGGTACACCCACCTTCACTCGGGACAAGCGCCCGCTCATCCTCCTCCCAGACCCTGGCAGCAGTGGCACTTTAGGTGGAAATAGGAACCGTCCCAGGATCAAATCAGAAGCCAGGATGGTTTTCATGATGGAAAATCGGGACACTTGGAGGGTATGCTTGCTTGTCTGCATTGATGATAAAGAGGGTCTGGGCAGGTGAGTGAGCATGTCAAAACTAGCCTAAATGTATAAATGTGGCCCTTGGGCTTGTAGATTCTCCCCTTTCGTTTTAGCAAACAAGCATTAAAGGAGAGCAAAAGAAGCAGCCAAGCCAAGGATTACTCCAGTTCTCAGAAACGGCTGCTTTCTTTCGATACAAACGGAGCCAAAACTACAGGCTCTTTTTGCGCCAGCTCTTCGCATACGGAGAGCTTTTCTGCTCATTAAACATGGGGAAATTGCTGATTCAAGTGGAAGTCGCCATGGCCAAGCCTTCCAAAAAGATCAGGGTGGCGAGGCAAAGTTGACTTTGAGAGACTACTATGGTGCTAGTGAGAGCCATGCCAAGAAGACAGATGGACCCAATAATTGGTAAAAAGAAGAAATAATAGAGTTGGCGAACTAGCCGTCCCCATAATGCTCTTTTTTATTCACCTCAGGATGCTTTCTCTCTCTCTACATGTGTTGTCCTTTCAGATTTGGCTTTTGATGTTCCTGTTAAAGCTAAGAGGAGTCACACAGGTGAGATGAAGCAAGTGGCGGAAATTAGGGAAGGCATCTAGCAACAAAGAAATTATCCCCCCGCCCAACCCCAGTCTGTTCTCTGCATTTCAGAAGGTTCTCCAAGAGTAATTTGGAAGCGATAGGCCCGATGTGACCATTTCATCTATTCGGGGGGGGGGGGGATTCCAATCTACCCTTCCAACCTAACAAAATGCTTGAGGCAGTTTGTAAAGATTAATAGAATGTGAAATCAGAGTTCAAGCCATTCCGCTAAAAGCCACAGGGTAAAAATACAAGGACAGAGCAAATGTGCTTCCCTCATTGGTTTAAGAGACAGAAACCTTTGGCCAGAACAGCACCTTCATTTGGGATCTAAAGAGATCTAGCCTGGCGAGCATCTCTGGAAAGGGATCTTGTGGTCACTTCTGAGAACACAAGGCTCTTCCTCGGTCTCATGTAGACGAATGTGGAAGTGGGAGAGCCATTGCGTGTCGAGGTCCCCAAACCACCCCTCAAATAATTCACACATCAGACAGAATTTTAGTTTTGGTTTTTGGCATGATTTTGGCCACAACTTTATTAAAATACAAACAATGTGAGTGGTTGCTTAGGCATTGGTTAAGACTATCTGTCCTACAGGGGACAGAACTGACGACCGTCAGTAAGGGGGAAACCCTCTGGAGAGATAAAGGGAGCTGGGTGGTCTGACTCTGCCCTCTCCCCTCAGGCTCCCAGGGCTCTTGCACGGCCCTAGCCCCCGACCGGGGGTTCGGACAAAAAGCATCGAGCCCCTGGATTCCTTTAATGGAATTCCCCTAACACCAGCATCAATTGGAGGGGCAGACACAGTCAATCATAACCCCTCCTCCAACCAACATAATAACCAATGCCTAACCGCCAACCTTACAAGTTGTGACTATTTGCTACGCAGTAGGTAAAAACCAGATGGCACCAGCCAATCAGCCAAATGGAATAATTCCTACCAGACCCCTGCCCCAACAGCAGACGACCCCATGACAGGCATAGCAATATCAACGCAGAGGCCTAAATTATAGGGAGGGAGGGAGGGTGATCAGAAGCACGCAGCCAAGAGGGGATCACATTGCAAACCCACCAATATATATCCGCTGGGCTGTCCATCAATAAATTGCAACATACAATTCTCCCCAACAACACCCAGGGTCCAATTACAACAGTAGCCATCCATACAATCCCGCCCAGCACCAGAGGGGTGACTTCCTGGCCCCCACCGCAACACGTGCTCTCCATGAAGGAGAACACGCTTTATCCAAGAGGCTGGGTTCTATAGGCTCTCTGTGTAAAGTTTGAAAAAGAAAAGGACTGTAAGAAACCTTTCCTTGTCTTTATACTTTCCTAGACAACCAGCCGGGAACCGCTGACAGCACCCTGACATATTGTAACAAATGAGTTTTATGTTCCCTATAACCTATAATGAGGTTCTGTACAGCTTCCTGGCAGGATCTAAACACGGGCCTTCATCGGGTTTTCTCCTAGTCCAAAGGAAGGCATGGTGTCTGGAAACTGAAAGGAAACGGTGCACCATAGATTCACTTTCCTTGAATACAGCACAGCTGTGATGCAAACTCGTACATCTTGCCCTTGCGAGGCGGAGTCAAAACAAAGCAAAACAAAACAAAAATATCCGAAGCTCTCCGTTGTTTTCATATACAGGAAGTTAGGATAATAAGAAAATATAATTATACATCCGATCCTCTCGTCTCAAATATATATTTAGCTTGGCTGCCAGAGAATCAGCTAGGAATCTGCTGATTTCATAATTGCCGGGAGAACTGTGAAAGAAACGAATGTTTTGGGGCTAGGAAATTTCACATGGTTATAATCAAAGCCATTGTTCACAGGGGCTGATTTGGGATGATTTCCCTCTTCGCTGCTTTCCTTCTCCCCTCCACCTTCTAGTTTTTGCTGCTGTCATTGCCTTTGCCACTTTCTCCTCAGTTATCTTCACATTACCATTGCAAAGTACTTGCATCGGCAGAGCTTGTATTAGGGCAGGAAGGATCTAATGAATTTTTCAGACTTGTATCTACTTTTTATTATGCCCCTATACAAATTTTATGATACTTCTATAAAATTCTTTTTTTATGGTTCTATCAGACTGTGAGCCAAGGATGCCTTTTGTTTCCTTTGAATATCCTTCCTTCCTTCCTTCCTTCCTTCCTTCCTTCCTTCCTTCCTTCCTTCCTTCCTTCCGTCCTTCCTTCCTAATCGGAAGCCGCGCTTGGTTTCTGAATGTTTTGGAAGGCGAACGGACTTCCGGTATGGATTCCGTTCGACTTCAAAGGTACAACTGTCTATTAAGAAATGTATATTTGGGGCCAGGCAGAGGGAATTTTCCACTTGGCAAATTGGCACCGGACACTTTGTTTTCGCCTACCTCATAGCAATTGTCATGCAAATGTCTGCTTCTAGGCCAGGAAAAGGCTTCAGAGTTAGGTTTTCTTGTGAGTTGCTGAGCTCTCTCCAACCCTGTTCAAAACCCTAGCAGGGAGGTTGAGGAAACTCTGATGGTGCAACATTGCCACTCTCCCTCAGCCTTCAAACTCTTGCTACCAATCTTGGACCCTTGGGCCTTGTCCTTTTGCTCTTGGACTGGGTTTGTTGTTGCTACTCCGCTGCCTTGTTAAAGCTATTTCCTCCCCATAGAAGGAAATGGGGTTGCGGGAGACATGACCCCTTCATGTGCTCAGGGGATGGCTGCTCATCCCCTGAGCCATTGGGGGAATTCCGGCCGCGTCACTCCCCTGTGCATCCAATCAGGATGCTCCAGGGGCGGGGCCCGCTGCATTTAAGCGGCCGCGCGGCCGGAGCTCCCCCTCTTGCTCCTGATCACCGCCCAGCTGACTCATTTTTGCTCAGGTTTTGCACCGGATCAAGACCGTGGATCATCGTCTCCATTTCTTTTAATTTTTTCCCCTGCCGAGCACTGGATTATCTCTGTAGGGGTGAAGAAAGAGGGGAGGAAGTGCCATCACCTCCCCCAAATACTGAAGGGTATTTTGTTAAAGGAATACGGGGGGCATGGCCCTGTCCGAAGCCTATCAGGCCTAGGGCCAAAGGCACGCCCCATACCGGTGGTCACAGGGTGAGTTCCTAGCTGACGTGCATCGCAGGGCTCACCTTGGGTGGCTATCCCTTCCTGGACTTCCAGCGCCAATGGGCTGGAGTCAGATATAGTCATTTATTTCCAATGCCTAAGCCAATACCGCTCATCATCCGTAATCAATAAAGTTGTGGCCTATCTATGCCCATTAACCTTACTTTTGTGTCCTGTGTTTTCATTTCACTGTGGGGGGAGGGTCATCGCCACGCAAAGCACCTAGAATAGAACCTGCTCTTTCCCAGCTTGTTGAGTCCATGTCGTTAAACTGCTGCCATATAAGTTTGCTTCTTTACTTGTGTGTAAATGCTGCTGCTGTTTGGTTTTAGATCAGAGCAAGGACAGTTTTGTGTGTGGAACTTCCAATCCTATGTTCCTACCGGTGGCCCAAATGACCCCAATCCCCCAACCTAGCATTGTCCAGGTAATCAGCACCAATTTCCCTACTTCTGCCTCCTCTTTGCTGCTTTCCCTAGGAATTTATTTACCTTCTGTCTTAGCAGCTATCTCTGGGGATTCATTTGTCGTCTCCTCATGGCAAGAAAGGGCCAGAAAAGGGCATGAAACTAGGCAGCAACAGCAAGAATGAACAGCAGAGAGGGCTCTGTGGGTCAAAAGTGGACCTCCTGCCAGAGTGTAGACCTGTGCCTGGTGTTGCCAACCCTTGATGCCAGCCTTGTGTCCTTTGAATGTATTTGTTCCAAGGTGTGTGTATATATGTGTCTATATCAAAGACTTGACTGGTGAAAATAAAGCATTACTTCCCAGTTTCCCTGTCAGTTTGCTCCTTCTTGTTTGTTACCGGTGCATATTTTGGGCTTTCAGACAAACCAACAAAATGCATGTTTTCCTCCCCCAGACTCTGACTTCCAGTGATGATTTTTTTCATCCACCTGACATGTTGAATTCAACAGTAGCACTTCTCCAATTTTAAATAATATCACAGCTTCTGCAATCCTGCCCACCCCCCAAAAGCTATTTGCAGTGGTAATTTATATATAGATATTAAAAAAGCAAAAAAAGAGGATTATACACAATGATTAGCAATAACCTGCAGAATTCAAGGATAAGGAGCAGTTACGAAGCAGTATGAAAATGGAGTGCTCAGGCATTACTCATAGAAGATGGTGCTTGTTTTGCTTCCCGGCAAAAGACTTATATGGGTGTTGCATAGCTAGATTAACACTACTGAAGATCACCATTGCCATCTTCTGGTACATAAAACCTTTCACTACTTTCCCTTCATTGTCTTTTATTCCCATGAAAAGCCATCTAGCACTGGGCAACTATACCGGGGGGGGGGGGGATTGCAATGAAATTGGTAAGGTATTTGGAAACAATCTTTATGCCTCCTGATAATACACAAAGAGAGAGACACATGTTGAAGATATCCCATATATATCTCCAAATCACTACTTCTTTAAATCTGGTTCCTTTTTTAAAAAAAAAAAATCAGGTGAATGGGGAGGATATATTACCAAGGTGGAAAATACTGCGAAGTTTATCCTGCTCCCAATCAGATAAAGCAAAGGAAAACAGAATATTACTTCTTTGCATATTCCGGGGTAAGACGAATACAGACAAGCATTTGACTTATGATGGTGTGCATGTAGTTCAAGTATTCACTGGCTCGGTGTAAATTGCAAAGTAAATATGGATGACTCAGGCTCCCTATGCCTGCAAATTTCATCCACTTGTGAAAATAGAAAAACAAACAAACCCATTATAGTCATTTTTAGATTTCCCATTATAGTAAATGGGCAGGGAAAGGGCTTTGTTTTTTTAACAGATCTAGTAAGGTCAAACTGGGAAGACACAAAGTGGCTCTGAAGCATTGGGCGCTTCCCAAAGCTACAGACACAGATAAGTATTTTTCAGACTGAGAGGATTGTGCCCAAACTTAAACCCAATGCTCTCCTCATCCATCAAGGATCCATCATTGCAGGGAGGCAAGAACTTAAGCAGGTATCTGTGCAAGACAGGTTCAGGGACTCTACAGGTACTGGCCCAGAGATTCCCCTCCCTCCCCCAGTTATTTCTGAACCATAGCTGTAGTTAGGGAATGGTGGACGTCTTAGTCCAACAACATATGGAGGGCACCATGTTGCCATCCCTCACCGAAGGTTAGAGAAAAGTTACTTTAGCTTGTATCCAACTGAGCCCATAAAGCACTTTGATGTCACTTTAAGCAGTCATGGCTTCCCCAAAGAATCCTGGGAACTCTATCTTGTTATGGGTGGTGAGCATTCTCAGGAGACCCCTGGTCCCCTTTCCATCAGGCAGATTGTGGTTGCCTACCCTGAGAGCAGATTTCAGGATACTATCAAAGGAAAGCAAATGGTCAATTGCTTAGTTTATAAATATATTTTACCTTCATGGTGTGAGGGGGATGCCTTCTGAAATTCTGCAACAGGCCTCAAAACAACTTGTGGCTGGATCCTCTTTATTCATCCAGAAAGACACACTGAATTTTTAAGCATGTTAGCCCAATAAACAACTCTTATTATTTTGGTGCGGTGGTAACATAAACTGTGGTGAAATTACTAACGGCACTTTCCTGTTTGGAAGAGTTGCACATAGATTTCCACACACAAAAAAATCACCTCATAGAAACACGTCCTGTTCATCTGCATCTTCTATTTCCTTGCTTCGCTTCATACCTATTTCTCTTCTCCTTTTCAGCCGGTGTCTGATATCTCTTGATGAATATTTCCTCTCCATTTAGAAAGGGCAACCGGTTACAACCGTCCTCCATTTTGAATTGCTAGTGGAACTAGTGATGGCTTCAGAGCTAATATCTCCTTTCCCCGAACCTCCCTCCTCCCTCTGCCACCTTCCCACCCTGCAACTATAATTTCTTAGTCACATGAGAGAGGTGAATGAGATCTGGCTACAATTCATCTCCCCGCTTCTGGACTTGGGAGTGCAGCATTCAATGCAATGCGGAGTCTTGATAAATCACCCTTTCAATCAAATTGGTATACAGAAAGGAATGCTATCTAACATGCAATAAATCCCATAGATGCTCAGCCGGGAGTGACAGATTAAACTAATGGACTATAACAGACGGTCCAGCACTTGTGCATTATTTCGCATTGCTTTTGTCTGTCTCTCTCCCCCTTGACAAAGCATTGTACATTTCATATATAATTCTAAGCAAGATCCGCCATGGATCATCTACTCCAACCACCTTTCAGGGGTGGGTGGGAGGGAGGGACCCAAGACATTATAATCATAACTAGCTCATTTAATGTTGTTATGACTTTTTGTGTGTGGAGAAGGGGTTGGCTTTTCTCCCGCAAGAACCTCGGTGGAAGGATGTGCAATGCATCTTTCTGCACACAGGAAGATGGGTTGCACTCACTCTGTCCATCAGGGCCAAGTTACCCAGTGTTTTCAGTTTAGTGCTTTGCATCTGGAAGTTGCTCTTTCCCCACATGAAAGATATTCCATTCAGCTCACATTTAAAGACGAACCTACCTAATTTGCACTTTCTGAAACGGTACATGGACCGAAATGCAGCCATTCCTTTGCAATTCACGCTCCTCTGAATTTTGCAATGCAGTTCTTCAGTCAAGCAATGCGTAGGGACGTTCACATATTTCGAGAAAGTGTGCCTAAAAATGCACATATTAGTGAAAATGCTGCACTACATTTGGGGAATTCGCTATTTAAAAAATGGGTACATTAGGCAAAATTGCATAAAAAGGTAAGTGTTGGGAGAAATTCTGAATAAAATGCCAATGAATGTTCTAATGCAAACTGAAGTGGAAATGAGGAGAAATGTCCCTAAGATTGGAAAAACGAGTGGCCACAATTGACAGATTCACCCACCTTTAGCAACCATTTTACTTACTTTTGACAAAGGAAACTGAGGTGCATTCCGGAACATAATTAAAATGGTTAGTGCTCCCTTGCCATTAGTAACCCCAGAAACTGAGGATTATGCCTGCTCCTATGTGCCATCTGGGGTTCTGTTTCTTCATCATACAAAGAGTAGCAGTTTCTGATTTCCCCCAATCTTGAATGGATTCACAGAGCAATGGATTCAAACTACAAGAAAGAAGATTCCACCTAAACATTAGAAAGAACTTCCTGACAGTAAGAGCTGTTCGACAGTGGAATTTGCTGCCAAGGAGTGTGGTGGAGTCTCCTTCTTTGGAGGTCTTTAAGCAGAGGCTTGACAGCCACCTGTCAGGAATGCTTTGATGGTGTTTCCTGCTTGGCAGGGGGTTGGACTGGATGGCCCTTGTGGTCTCTTCCAACTCTATGATTCTATGATTCTATGAATTCTTCCCATTTCCACATCAAGTTTGCGAATTTATTTTTAAGTCCTCGTGGCAATTCACCAGCCTGGTCCCTCACACTAAACTTGCTTTTACATACCGGTACAGGCACCAAGCTCAATGGAGCTATGCCCCATTCAGGACTCAGTCAGCTGTGCTGTAGGCACCCAATTCAAGGCTACAGCAGGTTTGGAGTAGTGAATTTCCCAGTGGGTCCAAAGAATGCCAAATAGGGCACGCATCCTCTCAGAATTCATTCTCTGGCCTCTGCACGCCTCCCCCCTTCCACCTGCCCTGCCACCTCAGCAACAAGGGATGCTTAAAAGAAGCACCCTAAAAGTTGGAGGGATTTATAGCAGAATCAACAGTATATTCAGGGAATAAAGGGGGGGGCAAGTCCACCTAGCACCGACTGTACTCTCTAACAAGACTATATAGTGAGATTGCATTTGATGGCTTACAAGAGTATTGATCTGTGTGTAGTTCTCAGTGGTGCTACATTCGTTTTAACATTGATCTCGGTTTCATTACACCACTGCATCATGCACCCTTGGTGTCATCTTGGTGCCCCCTCTATAAAACCAAAGTGCTTTTTTGTTGCTGGCCAGATATACGGACGTTTTGTGTATCTTGTAATTCAAAACAAATCAATTCCAAGCCTATTTAGCCACAGTTGCGCATGCGGGGAGAAAGACCCCATTCTGAAAATATTGACCTTTAATGACTTAAATCCAGAAAAGCAAGGGAACTTTGAGAATAAAAGGACCTTGACATATATATATATATATGTGTGTGTGTGTGTGTGTGTGTGTGTGTGTGTGTGTGTGTGTGTGTTTTAAAACATAGGGTATGGTTTTGTTTGGGTCGCTTGTTTTTTTGTTGTGGTGGTGGTTATTCTTCTGCATTATTTGTGCTGCCTTTTGCAGACAATTGAAAGACCATTTCTTTCCCTAATGGGCTTCCACATTTCGCCTCCCCCCTTCATTTGGAAAACATTGATTTCCCCCCTCCCCCAAGCACCTGTGATTCTGTTTAATATATGAACACGTCTGTGTAATGCCACCAAGAAATATATAACTACAGCTCTGGGAGAGAAAGTTGGTTTTCCTAGTGGAGGTGAAGGCAGCTTCAGCAAGGTGGGCTCTATATCTCAAAGCGGCAGTTGCTACGTTCTCGTATTCCGCTTCCTATATTTGCTGTATTTGTCTCAACAAGTTAAGCCAAAAGGCGACCAGATATTGTGCTTGGCAAATTATTCATATCTTGCGCATACAGTGTCAATGAATTCCTTTAACACAAATTTGCTGCAGCATTTTTCTCCTTGTTTGTCTTGCAATATTGGACACGGGTGAGACAGCAGAGTGTGTCATGGCATACGAGGGTGCCTTATACTATTGAGTCGGGACGTTAGTCCACCAAGCCTGCTCCATCTTCCCTGGATCCATCTTCTCCATGGGACATTCCCTCCCTCCCCCCTCTCACTAGTAACTGCCTCTTTGCTATCACCCACTATGTCTGTTGGTGACGTCCCAGGCAGTCCATAGGCCATGTCAACAGCTCAGGAAGCACCTGCATAGCCTCCCATTATACACTGGGGAAGGGGGAAGGTGTAATGAACACAAATTTAATGGTAGGTGTGTTTAGAAAGACATTTATATAGAAATAGAAGGAGGCATGCTTAAGCCCTGCTGTTCTCTTCATTCCTTTCATGGGTGGCCTCAGGAAAAGCTTTGCCAGACATCCCTGAAAGGCAAATTGTCAGGAGTCTAGGTTCTCAGCTTGATAACACAGAAAGCATAGCTAATTAAAAAGGAGGATTTATTGCAAAAACAAACAGATAGCTCCGGAAGGCTGTAACAAAGCCTCCAGCATCATTACTCAAGATGACCCTTCTGAAGACTCCTTCCGCCGTCTCCAGCAGATATTGAACTTACAACCCTTACGGCTCTTGTTTTGCTTCCTATCTAACAACCCTCCCATTTGCCAACTCCTCGGACTTACTGGATCAGCTCCAACCTCTTCCGGTTCTGAGAGGCTGTCTCTGAGTTTATTCACGCCTGATTGTGCTCCCAGCAAGCTTTGGCTGAGTTCTAGCCTGCTCTCAGCTACTGCCTTATCAGCCTCTCCATCAAGGTCAGGAAGAGCTGAAGTCTGCAGCTGCCGGCTCTCCCCTGTCTGACTAACATCAAAGCCTCTCTGTTCCTGGCTGCTTTCTGCAGTTGACTGCAAACGTTCGCTTGGAGCTGTCTCATTCCTGACACAAATTCAGGAGCAGTGAGTGGGATGCCTACCATCCAACAGCATCCACTGGTTTCTGCCTGGCAATTTCCTCGCTAACTTGTCAACTTCCACTGCTTCTACCCATGACTATCCACTTGTTCATCCATTCCTCCTGCATAAAATCATAGAATCATAGAGTTGGAAGAGACCACAAGGGCCATCCAGTCCAACCCCCTGCCAAGCAGGAAACACCATCAGAGCATTCCTGACAGGTGGCTGTCAAGCCTCTGCTTAAAGACCTCCAAAGAAGGAGACTCCACCACATTCATTGGCAGCAAATTCCACTGTCGAACAGCTCTTACTGTCAGGAAGTTCTTTCTAATGTTTAGGTGGAATCTTCTTTCTTGTAGTTTGAATCCATTGCTCCGTGTCCTCTTCTCAGGAGCAGCAGAAAACAACTTTTCTCCCTCCTCTATATGACATCCTTTTATATATTTGAACATGGCTATCATATCACCCCTTAACCTTCTCTTCTCCAGGCTAAACATACCCAGCTCCCTAAGCCGTTCCTCATAAGGCATCGTTTCCAGGCCTTTGACCATTTTGGTTGCCCTCCTCTGGACACGTTCCAGCTTGTCAGTATCCTTCTTGAACTGTGGTGCCCAGAACTGGACACAGTATTCCAGGTGAGGTCTGACCAGAGCGGAATACAGTGGTACTATTACTTCCCTTGATCTAGATGCTATACTCCTATTGATGCAGCCCAGAATTACATTGGCTTTTTTAGCTGCTGCATCATACTGTTGACTCATGTCAAGTTTGTGGTCTACCAAGACTCCTAGATCCTTTTCACATGTACTGCTCTCAAGCCAGGTGTCACCCATCCTGTATTTGTGCCTTTCATTTCTTTTTGCCCAAGTGTAGTACTTTACATTTCTCCCTGTTAAAATTCATCTTGTTTGCTTTGGCCCAATTCTCTAATCTGTTAAGGTCATTTTGAAGTGTGATCCTGTCCTCTGGGGTATTAGCCACCCCTCCCAATTTGGTGTCATCTGCAAACTTGATCAGGATGCCCTCAAGCCCATCATCCAAGTCATTGATAAAGATGTTGAATAAGACTGGGCCCAAGACAGAACCTTGTGGCACCCCACTAGTCACTTCTCTCCAGGATGAAGAGGAGCCATTGATGAGCACCCTTTGGGTTCGGTCAGTCAGCCAGTTACAAATCCACTGAATGGTAGCATTGTCTAGCCCGCATTTTACCAGCTTCTTTACAAGAATATCATGGGGCACCTTGTCAAAGGCCTTGCTGAAATCAAGATAGGCTACATCCACAGTAGTCCCAAAACATTTGGAGGACTGAGTTTGCCTATGCCTGACGTAGCCGCTCATTGCTCCACAGCACGTGATAGATACTTTAGATAGGATGCCATTTTTTAACTCTGAGAACCTGGGAAATGAGCAATCAAAGGCAGCTCCCAAGTGGCGACTTGGCCACCAGTTTGTGGATTCCTAATTATCACCTTCACCTGTTCCACCATTTATGACATAAACCAGTGGTAGCCAATGTCGTGCCCTCCAGATGTTGTTGGACTACAAAATCCATCATCCCTGACCACAGATGGGAGTTGTAGTCCTGCAATATCTGGAGGGGCACCATGTTGGCTACTGCTGCCATAGAATCCATGGTTGGAAAAAACAAATTGTGATTTGCTTGTCAGAAGGGAAAGACTGCAATGGCTAGTGAAAATGGATAAAGCTGAAAAACAATTACACCGCTGCCTATCATTGATGCTATATAAAATATCATGTCAGTGTTTTCATTGTAAACCCATAATTTTGGGGATTTATATCACTTATTGCACTTAAGATGACTATTCTGCTGAAGCAACAAATACAAACGATAATAAGAACAAAAAGTATCATTTAAGCACCGTGCTGAGCAATAACTATGCATCACCCCTCAAGCACTGAACAACAACTATACATCACTTTATTCGAGGAAAGGGAAATTGTAGTGAGGTCAAGGCATTAGGTACAAATCTCAGTCTCTGCAGAATGTAATAGTTGGGAAGAACATCAATTTCCACGTGGGGTGTCTTCCCTAGGAAGTAAAATAGATAATTCCAGCCTAGAATGTGATGACTCCTTAGACATTTCCTTGTCAAGCACCCAATTTTAATGAAGTTTGTTTCTGCCTTTCTTCTGGCTCTCCAACAAGGCAGCCGTTCAAAATGCCGGCCCCTTCAAATATGGGGCTGACCATTACTGGTGGCTGGGTCCCATTGAGTCTCGTAGGGCAGAAGGCGGGGAACCCAATCAGATGTTCCACCAGGCTGGGGCTAAGGACGAAAAGGCCCTGGCCCTGGTCACGCCCAGCCTAATCTCTATGGGGCCCGGGATCTCCAAGGTGTTATTATTTGCAGACCGTAAGGTGTTGACCTGTTTACTTAAAGGTTCATTACTGTTCCACCGGTGTATATCCCTTTAAGAGGTAGAATGTAACTCTGTGATCTGATTTGGCAGCTGTGGAGCTGTGCAACAGGTGTTGCTGCATTTGTACTGATTGTATAATGATGTACTGTATAAAAGGAGTGTCTTGCATCTATCCTGTACCCCTGGTGGGAGGGCTTTTGAATGGGGTCATGTTTATGTAATCTTCTTAAGATGCAGTATGCTTTCTGTTACTTTATTTTTCTTTAATTAAAACAAACTTATGTGCAGTATTGTCCTCAGCGTATTTCTGCTTGAAACTCCAACATAAGGTCCTCTGTGGGGCGTACCAGAAGAGGCGGTCCCGTAGGTATGAGGTTCCTAGGCCGTATAGGGCTTTAAAGGTTAAAACCAGCACCTTAAACCTGATCCTGTACTCCACCGGGAGCCAGTGCAGCTAGTATAGCACTGGATGAATATGACCCCATGGTGAAGACCCCGTAAGGATTCTCACCGCAGCATTCAGCACCCGCTGGAGTTTCTGGGTCAGTTTCAAGGGCAGCCCCACATAGAGTGAGTTACAATGATCAAGCCTGGAGGTGACTGTCGCATGGATCACAGCGGCGAAATCAGGGCGAGAGAGGTAAGGGAGCAACTGCTTAGCACGGCGGAGAAGCCCATTTCATTGAGGAACCTCTCGAAAGAATGATTAGATAATCACTTTGATGTGCCTGAATTATGTAATTTGTATTGATGGTACTGAAATGCCACGTTCAGTAAACAAATTTGTCTGGGTTGACTTTATTTTGACTATACTTGTCTACTCAAACATAATTTTGTCCCCGTGAGATCTTCTCTGGCTTGTGATATTGAATAAGATTTTGCACATGCATGATCAGCATTCAGCAGACTCATACCCAAACCCAGCTGCTTTGGGTGGTGGTGGGGGGGGGGCTTATCACATTGAAACAAATTATTTACACTTAACCCATTACTTCCTAATGAAACCATCACTATTAATTTTTTTAAAAAAACTGGAGTACTATGCATTCATTACTTGCATGAAGGAGCAACACAACTATGAAAGTGTTGTGGGACCATGACCTCAGTCCCACATCTATTTTCATTCAGCTCCTCCTGGCTTCCCACATATTAGGGAAACCATATTCAAACAGGTATCCTGCTGTACTACTTCTATAGACTTCTTACTTGATCAAGAACCCTGCTGCAGACATCTGCCCAGAATACAACACTTAGATGACAAAATCCACTTGCCTTGCAATCTTTCATTTGGCAAGTCTTCTCCATTTGGGTCAGTTCTTTTGATTGCAAAACATTTCCTTGCAATTTTTTTATGGGATTGTTGTCCTTCATCCAGCTGCATAACCTTCCCCCCCCCCCGGCATATCCTTGTTTGGGGTCAAAATCTTTTGCATTCCCAAGTGTTGCTCCACCTAGACTTGTGATACGGAATAAGTGCAGGGCAAATGAAGCCGACTTCAGTTTCCGGGGGAGGGGGTAAGGTAAAGGTAAAGGGACCCCTGACCATTAGGTCCAGTCGTGTCCGACTCTGGGGTTGCGGCGCTCATCTCGCTTTATTGGCCGAGAGCCGGCGTACAGCTTCCAGGTCATGTGGCCAGCATGACAAAGCCGCTTCTGGCGAACCAGAGCAGCGCACGGAAACGCCGTTTACTTTCCCGCCAAGCAGTTCCTATTTATCTACTTGCACTCTGACATGCTTTCGAACTGCTAGGTGGGCAGGAGCTGGGACCAAGCAACGGGAGCTCACCCCGTCGCAGGGATTCGAACCGCCGACCTTCTGATCAGCCAACCCTAGACTCTGTGGTTTAACCCACAGCGCCACCTGGGTCCCATGGGGGAGGGGGGAATATGATAATATCCATGCATATTATCCATGCATGCAATACGTAAGTGCATCAACATTATGAGCTCTGGTGGGAAAGGATGAGGTTGTTGTCCCCCCCTCCCCCGAGGTTCATTAATCACCCATATAAATACTGATGGGAGCCCATTCACTCTATCACCAGACATCATGAAGATCCTACATGGCATTCCCCAGTATCATTGGATCAAAAATCCCATCACCCCCAGCCAGCATGTCCAAGGGTCAGGTATGCTGGGAGCTGTAGTCCAGCAGCATTTGGAGAACATCACATTGACTACACCCATTTAGATGCATTTTGCTGGTAAAAGCTGCTGGGGGGGGGGCGGAGATTTTCAATAGAGAAACCACGTGCCAAGAAAGAGTTAAGCAGTTACTCTCCTCCTGTGCTAGCCTTCTACATCAAACGTCAACCTCAGTTTGGTACATTGTTTAAAAAAAAAAAAAAAGGAAGAACAAACAAAAACAAGTAACCGCGTAATTACACATACCCTGCAGTCCTGCCCTCTGTCCTACTGGGTAATAAACTGGAACTAAATTTTACAGCTCCGACTGCTGCTCAGCAAAAGGGAGACAAGGATTTACAGCTGGAAGTGAGTGATCAAGGATGACCAAAGGAAGATAAAAAGCTGCCACACACCAAGGCAAACCAATGTTCTAGGCAGCTCTGTATTGTCTACACCAGGGGTCGGCAAGGTTTACCTGCCATGGGCAGGATCACTCCCATGGAGATTGTCCATGGGCCGGACTGGCGCAGCGTGATGCCAGAAATTGCATCTGCGCATGTCCGCGGCGCCGGAAATTGCTTCTGAGCATGCCCAGACACCGAAAATCGCACCTGCGGAGAAGTGATTTTCGGCATCTGGACATGCACAGACGCGATTTCTAGTATCTGTGCGTGCACAGACGCAATTTACGGCGCCGCTCAGCGAGCCCCCACGCCGCACTGCGACAGTCTAGCGCAGTGCACAGGGGACTCGCCAAGCGGGCGGCTCGGTTCAGGGGCGGCTCATGGGCTGGTAAAACGGTCTTCGTGGGCCACATCTGGCCAACCCCTGGTCTACACTGACAGCATTTGCACTTTGTGGCAAACCTCCGTGAATATTGTACCATGAATACTCCAGTCGTGCCCTCTCTGCTAGTGCGGGGAAATCTGACCACAACCCCCAGCATAGCATTGCATCCAATCCTTAGTACCCATTTTACAGGTAGGAAACACGGAAGATCTGATATGTTCACATTCCCATAGATTGCGTAACTGTGCAGAGCTTTAGCCATTGTTGTTTCTGTTTTTGTTAAACTATTAGGAGTTAGACACCTCTTGTCATGGACTGGCTGGGTGCAGAGGAGAGGTGGGAGGCACTAGTTGGGAAACCCCCAAGGGAACCCCCAGGGGAAGAAGGCTCAGAGCCAGGGGATTGGTGGTGGGATGACGATGAGTGGTCAGAGGGGAAAGAAGGAATAGACTGGGGGGGGGAGGTGTCTAAAGTTGAAGAGGCAACAGTGTTTAGTGAGCAGGAAGAAGCTGGGCTCCTAGAATCAGTCCTGATTCAGACACTGGAGATGAGGGTGGGCAGGAGACAGAGACGAAGCCAGCTGCTGAAGAAGCCAGGGAGTTACCCCCTCCTGATGTCACCAGCTCCCCACTCCTCTGGTCTGCCAGAACACACAGAGAAATGAAAAGAGCAGAAGAGAGATTGGTTGCGCACAGACTCAGTCTCTGATTGATTGGGGTAAAAAACCTAGAGAGGAGCGGAATTAAACAGCTATGGGAAGGTGAGGACCTTCAATCCTGGCAACTGCCTCATTGGGGCAAGACCTACTGAAAAGAGTTCCTGGGATCACTAGGCCTGCACTGTTTTGGTTTCTTTGAATAAAGAGTTAACTTCACTGACACCGGTGCTTGTTTATTGCTGACCTGCACCTCCTTGCATCTTTCATATTCTTCTGACAATCATCCAAAGATCTACCAGTAGATGCTGATTGTGTCCACTTGTTCCTTGGAGTGCTGCAATTCAAACCTGGGTCTCTAGGTGTTGTTGGACTACGACTCCCATAATCTCCAACCAGTTTAGCTAATGGTCAGTAATGATGGGAGTTGAAGTCCAGCAACATATGGAGACCCAAGGTTGAAGAACACTCTCCTAGAACACAGCTGAAATCAGTGCCACTGTGTCTTCTAAACCTGAGTCTTTCATGACACTGACCGATCTTGAACTTGTTTATTTCAAGCCATGTCAGTGTCTAACATAATATTGAAGATTCCTTGTCCCCAAATGTGACAAAGAAGGAAATGTGACAGACGACCTTCCCTTTTAGCAATGAGCTGGAACTTTTGCTTAGTGAAATTTGTTCTCTTATGAAACAGTCTCGTTCCATCAGAATCATCACAAAAGGAGCATTTGTTGAGATTTTGCAATCTGTACGTTTATTTAAATTTAATTGAGTAATTAATCAGTTAAAAGCCAGTTAATTCATCAACATAATAAAACTGTTGACAGCCCTTCTCAGATTAATGTCTGTGATTCTCTCCCCTTTAAAGCATGTAAGCAGTGAAGCAAGCTGTTAGCTTCTGGCCTTTGCAGAGTCTATTCTCTCTCTAATATTAATAACCTCTGAGTGAAGGAAAGGGAGAGCAAACACAATCCAGTGCTTCATTCCATCACCTCACCTCCTTCCCTGCACTACAGTCTTTTGCCTCACGCTTCAAGAGGCTAGTATTAATTCAGAACCTAGTATGGCCTTCACTGTGCTTGAGCCATTCAGATTTATGAGTAGGACAAAATTAAACTGGGTTGAAAGAGGACATTCATCTCCTCCTTCACTTATTTATTACATTTGTAGTCCACCCTTCCTCCAAGGAAATTAGGTGTGTGCACCAAGCCGGCTCCAGAGGTGGGTGAGGTCAGGTGTATGCTGGGTCCACTAGACGGGCAAAGAGTTTCCAGCACCACCAGCAGGTCAGCAATACCATCATGGAGAGGGTCAGAAGCAGAGCAAGAAAACTCCTGGTTTATATTGTACCACCTCTTAATGGGTGGCTCAAGAAGGCCAGGTCAACATATGGAGGAGAAGCAAGTGGTAGGGTGGTGTAGATGTAAATACATGGGCTGTTCCACTTCAGACTGCTGGCGCAGAATTCCAGTTCTGAATGCAGAAACCAAAATAAAAAAGCAATCATGGAATCATAGTATCTGAAGAAGTGTGCATGCACACGAAAGCTCATACCAAGAACAAACTTAGTTGGTCTCTAAGGTGCTACTGGAAGGAATTTTTTTATTTTGTTTTGACTACGGCAGACCAACACGGCTACCTACCTGTAACTGGAACTATGGAAGGCACCACACTGAGCCGCATGAAATGGAAGTCCATCAACATCACCAAGAAACTTGCACAGGTACAGACTGACATCTTTTTTCTGACTAAATGCAAGAACCAGGACATTATACCTAAGGGTCTTAGAATTAAGAACCTTCTACAATCCACTTATCCTACAGAATATGCAAGGAAACTATGCCACACTTTCTCCAATGTATCTGAAGAAGTGTGCATGCACACGAAAGCTCATACCAAGAACAAACTTAGTTGGTCTCTAAGGTGCTACTGGAAGGAATTTTTTTATTTTTTACTTTGTTTTGACTATGACAGACCAACACGGCTGCCTACCTGTAAATGGAATCATAGTGTTAGGAGGTTTCTAATGTAGCCCCTTGCCAATCCAGGAAATGTCTGTATATTTTTATACCCTGGCATAGCAAGAAGGAAGGTTCTATTCAAACTTATTACCTTTTGTGCTGAGTTTTCTATTGCCAATGAGATTTTGACATAGGGGGACATTAAAAATGTGGTCATTCACCCGCAGTCTGAAATGGCACTATCTATTCTGCCATCTCTGCATGACACTCATGGACTAAGTGTTTCAGCACCTCGATCATTTGGCCCTGATCCTGCAGTTTGAGAATGGTCCTCACATTCCCTCCCTCCCTCCGTGTCTGTCTGTGTGTGTGTTTGACCATTAATAATAATAATAATAATGGGACGCCGGTGGCGCTGTGGGTTAAACCGCAGAGCCTAGGGCTTGTCGATCAGAAGGTCGGTGGTTCGAATCCCTGTGATGGCGTGAGCTCCCGTTGCTTGATCCCAGCTCCTGCCAACCTAGCAGTTCGAAAGCACCTCAAAGTGCAAGTAGATACATAGGAAGGTAAATGGCGTTTTCGTGTGCTGCTCTGGTTCGCCAGAAGCGGCTTAGTCGTGCTGGTCACATGACCTGGAAGCTGCACGCCGGCTCCCTCGGTCAATAAAGCGAGATGAGCGCCGCAACCCCAGAGTCGGTCACGACTGGACCTAATGGTCAGGGGTCCCTTTACCTTTAATTAATTAATTATTATTATTATTATTATTATTATTATTATTATTTATACCTCGCCCATCTGGCTGAGTTTCCCCAGCCACTCTGGGTGGCTCCCAACAGAATATGAAAAGCACAATAAAACATCAAACATTAAAAACTTCCCTAAACAGGGCTGCCTTCAGATCAAGGTCGTGACATTTTAAAATATTTGAACCCCATCTCTTCCATCTCTCTCGGCAGATCTACATTACAAGCCTATGTGGGTTTTGTGCCAGTATGAGTAATGTGGCTTCCCCTCAAAACTCCTGTGAATTGTCATTTGCTTAGTCTGCTAGGAATTTTCTGCTAGAGAACCATAGTTTTTATCAAAGAACTATGATTCCCCGGATAGAGTATGTCTTTTAAATCTGATTAAGGCTGCAATCTGTCCCATTAAATGTGCCTTCTCCTGTCCCTCTATGATCATTCGCTTATTCCCTCCACTACTTAATGGTGCTGGCATTTCTCCCCAAGCCTGCCAAACTCTTGAGGAAGTTCTGTTTAAAGCCCCATCATCAATAGTGGCTTTATTACACAGCCAGCTGCCGCATACATCCAATATGTTGCTTATTGAATTATACATGCTTTTGTTGTTGTTGTTAAGCTCCTCTATATTTTTGTTAAAAGACAAATCTATAGGAATAAGAGGACAGCTTCCTTTGTTATTACTGAACCCCCCTCTCTACAAACTGAGGGGTTTGTGGCTGGTTGTGGTTGTTGTTCTGTTTGTTTTTGCATTAAAGATGGAGCCATCTGTTCCTGTGAAAATGTGCCAGATAAGTGAGAAACAATTAATTCGGGTAGTTGGTGAACTGTGAAACCTGTCTTCTTGACAATGTTCAGTGTTTTCGGCTCTGGACAACAAAGCCAGTGCACAGTCAGGACGAGATCGTGGCCATAGAACAATTGATTGAAAGTCAATTCATCCTTATTAGTGCATCTATCTATCTATCTATCTATCTATCTATCTATCTATCTATCTCCCTTTGTTTGATTGACATGATGAGTCGGAGCTGGATGGAGGAAAAGATTCAACTGATAAACATGTGCTCCAATCCTGCTAAAGAAAGATTTGACTAGGGACTCAGCTATACAGCTGCAAATATAATGTTTTAAGTATGTTTTAAGTGTTTTTATACAAATGTGACACTAGATGGCGAAGGTAAGCTTAATGGCAAATTCAATATATTTTTTAAACTTTTTCAAAAAAAGCATTTTCACAGTGTTCTTAATGTGTGTTTAGATTTCACTAGGGCTGCAAGGTTAAGATTCCACCCGGGGGAGGGAAACTCAGACCCTGTGGGCAAAATGTGGCCCTCCAGGTCTCACTGTGTGGCCCACAGGTATCTTCCATAGGCCACACCTCCTCACTAGCCACGCCTCTCTCCCTAGGCCCCAACTCTCATTGGCCTTGCTGTTGCAGATATTAATATTGTACAGCTTGAAGCAATAGGATGAATAAAAACTGACTCCTCTTGGAATAAAAATTGTCTAGACCCAAAAATATGGCTTCAAAGCCTTACTAACAGAACTTTCTTCAAAACAGAATATACAACAATCAATGCTACATCCAGATACTTGTATAATATTATGTGCATTTCAAGACAGATATCATTTCTTATAATTTGAAATAACTCCAAACAGACCTAAAATCAAAGGCCTGTCTCTCACCAGAGTCTCCATTAACCTGGAGCTATTTTCTCTTCAGGAGAGACCTCATTATCACATCCTTTGTTCTCTGTGGCTTCCAGAGAAAGACTCAAAGGCAACTCCCTTCAAAATGGTGATTTGCAACTGTATACCTTTCACATGATCTAAAGTTATTATTATTATTTATTAAATTTATATACTGCCCTATTCCCATAGGTCACAGGGCGGTTCTCAGGATAAAAGCAGAATATAAAACCACAAAATACATGCACACTTCTTCAGATACTTCAGGTATCTGAAGAAGTGTGCATGCACACGAAAGCTCATACCAAGAACAAACTTAGTTGGTCTCTAAGGTGCTACTGGAAGGAATATTTTTAATTTTTATTTTGTTTTGACTATGGCAGACCAACACAGCTACCTACCTGTAACACAAAATACATAACCAAGATAAAAACAAAAATAACCCAATAACCCGCCCCCCAGCACATTTTAAAAGGGCATAGTTAAATGCCATGTGAGAGCTAGCAGAGAAAATCCAAAGTTAATTATCCACCCATTTAGGTGTTCAGAGAGCTATTCTTAGCTTCAATATAGCTCAGTGGAATTTCCCATGTTAAACCTTCAGCAACACACATACAAATACATAGAGGTTTTTTCCCCCCCATTTCAGTGTACAATTAAACAATTATACATAATACTTGCTTCACACCATCCTTGAGTATTTTTTCCAGGCTGGAATGTGTCATTGAACTCTAATAATGACTCCTGTTTGCCTGGCTAGAGGCATGTGTGTGCAGAAACTAGACGACTGTACAAAAATTGCATTTATATTCCCTTCTGCCTCTGTCTCCACCCACTACTGACATGTGGCTCCTGGAAGGTTGCCCATAATGGACTGTGGCCCTCAGGCTGAAAAAAGCTTCCCCATTCCTCCTACGCCTACTTACTTTGGCACAAGCTCTGCTGAAGTCAGCAAGGCTTACTGCTGAATAGACATGCATAGGATTGAGTGCACATCAATAAGAAGTAGATTCTAGTGAGCTTAGTGGGGCTTACTCCCAGGTAAGTGGGTAGATCCTTGTAGCCTGCATCGCACTGAAGTCAATGGTATCAAAATGCAACTTGAATAAGATGTTCCACTGGTGTCCATGGGACATTGCCAGGCCTAACTTTAACTGCACAAGTGTGCAATTCTGCTACATTACAAACATAAAACTCTGTTATGTTGTGAGGCAGCTTACAAGCATGCAAAATGCAAATGCAAAATGCAAATGCAAATCAATGGGAAAAAAACAATACAAATCAATCTGAATCTTAACATATTAAAAATATTAAAATACATTTCCCTGCTACAAAGGCAACAGATTATTCCCCACAAAAGTATGAAGAGAGAGCAAGAATAAGCAGCCCCTGCTTTTAAGGGTCCCAGGCGGGCAGGCAGCACAAGGCAGGGGAAGTCGCTTTACCCCAATGGTTCCAGCAGTCTGCATAATTTCTTGTTAGATTAGGTATGGCCAGGTGCACTAACTCCTAGGGGCCAAGGAATAATAATAATAATAATAATAATAATAATAATAATAATAATAAATTATTTATACCCGGCCCATCTTGCTGGGTTTCCCCAGCCACTCTGAGCAGCTTCCAACATAATATTAAAATACAATAGTCTATAAAACATTAAAAGCCTCCCTTAACAGGGCTGCCTTCAGATGTCTTCTAAAAGTCTGGTAGTTGTTTTTCTCTTTGACATCTGGTGGGAGGGCGTTCCACAGGGCGGGTGCCACTACCGAGAAGGCCCTCTGCCTGGTTCCCTGTAACTTGGCTTCTCACAACGAGGGAACCGCCAAAAGGCCCTCAGCACTGGACCTCAGTGTCTGGGCAGAACGATTGGGGTGGAGACGCTCCTTCAGGTATACTGGACCAAGGCATTTTGGGGCTTTAAAGGTCAGCACCAACACTTTGAATTGTGCTCAGAAACATACTGGGAGCCAATGTAAGTCTTTCAAGACCAGTGTTATGTGGTCTCGGCAGCCACTCCCAGTCACCAGTCTAGGTGCTGCTTTCTGGATTAGTTGTAGTTTCTGGGTCACCTTCAAAGGTAGCCCCACACAGAGTGCATTGCAGTAGTCCAAGCAAGAGATAACTAGAGCATGCACCACTCTGGCGAGACAGTCCGCTGTCAGATAGGGTCTCAGCCTGCGTACCAAATGGAGCTGGTGGACATCTGCCCTGGGCACAAGACAGTTTTGCCCCCCACCAAGTATGTTTTAGGGGGCCAACCCCCCCCCTCAATATTCAGGGGGCATTCATCTCCACCCCCTGGCTCTTCACAGCATCACGAACGCAATGTCAGGGTGTCGTATGACATGGTACGAATGATGTCATGACTTTGCGCGGCATCACACACATGATGCACACGGGCCCCCTCAGTCCTCCTAGGAAGATGACACCACAGTATTGCAGAAAGGGAATAGCTATGTTCCCCCTTTTAAAAGGGTGGGGGAAAGAAGCAGTTTAATGGCTTCTTAATTTTCATCTATGTGTATTTTTTTTAAAAGAACGAAGGCCATTTTGCATAGAGAACAAATGCCATTTTGTGTCCCCTTCCCTTTTACCATTTTAGATTCATTTTAGCCTATAATATTGGCCTAAAATGGTAAAAGGGAAGGTGTGGGTGGGTGGGTGCGCGTGCGCGCGGTGTGTGTGTGTGGGTGTGTGGGTGTGGGTGTGAAATAATAATAATGTGACAAAATAAAGTCTGCAAAGCCACAACAAGCGGCTGTTCATTACAATGTGGCTAAATGGCTATTCCATGACTCTCTCCAGTGTTACAGTGCAGTGGCTTAATTAAATGAAGAAAGTGGAGAGCCGTGCTTTATTTATTAGTTTTTCACACCAGAGTAATGCAAATAATAATAATAATAATGAGTTGCATCTTTAATAAAGTGCTCCAAATGTGATATTCCTTTCATATATTATTAATACCTTCGCAGCTCTAATAAATACAGGCTTGCCTTTTCTCTACCTTCTTTATGATGAGCTGTTGCTTGGGTAAAGCAGAAAAATTCAACATGAGGCTGTCAGAATGTTGGTGAGCTGCACAAAAGGCTATAGGAAAGCAACACCAAAAGCCAGTTGTGAACTGGTAGCATAATTTGGGTTGGGGTGAAAGGGGAAGTGGCCCCAGGGATGACTGAGGGCACATAACGCGCATCAAACCTTATGTGATATTTTGACACTCCTGTTTTGTTTTGTTGTCAATATGGAATGATTAAAGAGTTTTTCAGGCAGAGAGGTAGACTCCCAAACACATAGGAATAGACAGGGGACACAGCCATTTGCCACAATGCCATCTATCCATTGGCACTGCTGCCCGAACATAGGATTGGTGAAACCACGCTTGGAATCCTGTGTGCAGTTCTGGTCACATCACCCCAAAAAGGATATTGTAGGGGAGGCAAAGGGTTGTTTGCTTATATATTTACAATCCACTTTCATCAAGCATATTGAGATGTCATGCAACATACAAAATATAATAACATCAGTCCGGCGTTCAGGGGTGATGGGATTTGGAGTCCAAAACATCCACTGTCAGGCTTCGGGGAATCGGCTCTCTCCCCCTCCCCGTGGCAGTAGATAAGAGATCAAACTAAAGGAACACCTTATCAGTTAGACTCTTTAATAATCACAGCAAGAGAACAAAGAGCACATCTCCTAGAAATGGCGGTGCTCCCAATTAAGGGATACTCCTCCCTCCGTCCTTATTAATCTACACCACTCCTACGCCTTGTAATCTGAGCTTATAGCATCTGTGCTTTCTGTTCTGAGACTTTCTGAGCTCTCCGTGACTTTGGAGAAGGGGGTGGATGCTATTCAGAGACTGTGAATCTGTTAACCCTCTCTCTTCCAGTTTCTTCTCCTACCTGTTCCCCATCCAGTATTTCCCAGCTTCTGCCTTCTGATCTATGTCCCTCTGCAAACCACTCTTCCAAATCTATACTTTCCCCCTGCTTCTGGGAAGATTCAGGAGCAGGAGTAGGAGTAGGGGGAGGGGTGGCCCCCACCATTCCTCCTCAGTACAGCCCTCCTCAGCACGGTCCCTGACATCTACACTATTTTGGTTACCCCTGCCTTAGATGATGTGTGGTGGCCTGGTCTTCAAGTTCAGAAGGAAATAAAACCTTGCAAGCTTTTTATTAGTAAAAGTAATGTCAACTTCTTTTGAAAGCGTTCAAGGTTTGGAATGTATGAAACACTACAGACAGAGACAGATTGCCAGGTAGAAGGCAGGTGATGTGATCAAAGGGGGAAGGTAAATAGAATTTATCACATTGTTCAGTATTTTATTTTGTGGATGACACCACTGCCATGACATTGTATATAATATAGATGTTTTAAGAAATGAGCCCTCATTGCTCTTCTGTAGCTGACATAGTGGCATCACTTTTGTTGAATTAATTTATAGTTTCCGCTGTTAATGAGTTGGGAGTGTTCTGTTCCACTGAACATCTAGCGCTGGGATTTTATAAGGAATCTTCAAATTCGCGGTAACATTTGCTCTTAGATTTTGAACAGGGAAGACTAGAAATTCCAGTCCACTTCTAAACTAGACTAAATTTCTCATTCTCGCATGTGCAAGGATAGAACTTTCTAGAAATTAAAATCTCAATTTCAAATTTATCTGCACAGATTTTTTTCTAAACACCACCTTACTCCTTGATCTCAATCATCAGTGAGGGATTTGTTTCTTTTACCAGTTCTGCATTATTATCCACTCTAGGTTTCCATAAGTCTATGGGGTGCGGCGGCACTCATCTTGCTTCAGGCTGAGGGAGCCGGCGTTTATTCTCAGACAGCTTTCCGGATCATGTGGCCAACATGACTAAACCGCTTCTGGCGCAACAGAACACTGTGACAAAAACCAGAGCACACGGAAATGCCGTTTACCTTCCCGCCACAGCAGTACCTATTTATCTACTTGCAATGGTATGCTCTCAAACTGCTAGGTTGGCAGAAGCCAGGACAGAGCAATGGGAGCTCACCCTGTTGTGTGGATTTGAACTGCCGACATAATAAAACATTAAACATTAAAAAGGCTTCCACGACTGGATCGAATGGACTGGACCCTTTACCTTTAAACAGGATTGCCTTTGGTCGGCCTGGGGGTCAGATAACTCCACACCGTCCAACATTTCTCCAATGAAAATAAGGACATTCTACCATACCCTCCAACATTTCTCCAATGAAAATAGGGACATCCTAAGGAAAAGTGGGACATTCCATGATCAAATCAGAAAGTGGGATGGCTTATCTAAATCAGGGACGTCCCTGGAAAATAGGGACACTTGGAGGGTCTGTGAGTTATGGTGATTGGTGCCAAACAGCTATCTGCTTTCTCTGATAGCAGAAACATCACCACAAGTATTATAAAACATATTCCTGGCCTTAAGATATTGGACTGCTTGTACATGAAAGAAAAATATTTACAATTAAGCATGAAAATAAGTCCCACACAGACATGCAGATTAAGCATCCTGGCAGTCAGTTCTGCAAAGAGTTTGCTTCCTTACAAGAAAGTGGCCAATATTTTGAGGCTTAATAATTTATAAAAGTTTAAAAGAGCAAAAAATGAATCAGTATTTAAAAGAACAACAATGCACACGCACAATAGCTTTTTCTCCCATTTCATCTATAACTTTAAAAATTCAGCATGAATCTCTTTGAGTCCATGGCTGGCAATCCTACTTACATCTCTACTTATAGAACCTTTGAAGAGATACAGTTACACACACACCCCAAAAAACTCTTGAGTCTTTGCGTTTGGGTTTTGTACAGTTTCTGTAGTCAGCTGAATCTCCATAAAATGCTACGCTTTGCCCCCTTTCTTTTGCTTTGGAAACAAAATGTTGGCTTCAGAACATTAACCTTTACTACGTTCCTCTCATTAAAAGAAGAAGAAGAAGAAGAAGAAGAAGAAGAAGAAGAAGAAGAAGAAGCTGCATAAAATTTCCGGGAGTGACTACATGCTAGGAATTAATGCCCGTGGATCATAATCACAATTTTAAAAAATATGACCCAATTAATTTGGTTTGCATAGCGTACATAGCCACTCCCAGCTGTATGCTCACAATTCACTCAGCCTGCAGTCTATTGCTGGCTTATAACAACACTTAGCAGCTGTTAGACAGGGTGATCACCTGTTGTTAGCCACAGGTAGCCTTAATTCTGATGCTAATTGCTCATAGTGTTCTGCTCATTAAGCTGCCCCCAGTGTCAGGATGTGACTGCTCAATGGCAGATGGATGGCAGAGTGAAATGCCTGAGCTATCTTCTCATGTGAAAAACAAGATTGCTTTTTAATACATGGAAAAGACCGATTCACCCAGCATCACAATACACATTTATTTATTTTAAATATCTAAACTTTTAAGGTATAGCCCCCGGAAGACAGCCTGCAACTAAAGAAGCTCCATGTGAGATATGTTTGGATGGTTTTGTTTTTGTTTTTTAAAAAGCAACAACAACAACCCTGTAAGAATCCAGAACTGCAAGAACTCGCCAAGTCCCAGGGATCAGTGACATAGAGAAACATTGTTAGGTAGAAACAGACTAGAACTAACAAGTCTTCAAGGTATGTTTGAAAGCTCCTTCTGAATGGGCCTTTCCTAGTTCTGTAAAATGGGGGTTCCACAACTGCGGGGCCACCACTGTGAAGGCCCAATCTCTTGTGCTTGGCAACCTAACTGTGGGCATTCAAGGAAGGCCTTGCAGTTTGTATTAATAAATGAGCAGGATTATATGATCACAGTCAGAATTGCATCGTAATGGATAAATAATGGTAGTTTAGTTAGCAGGAAGAAGCTGTGGCAGAGAGCACTCCAGAATCAGAGGCAGAAATGGAGGCTGGAGAGGAGGGGGGAGCCAAGAGGCAGAGATGAGTCGGGTTAATGAAGAAGCCAGGGTGTCTTCCTATCCTGCTGTGATCAGCTTCCCTTCCTCCTAATCTCCCAGAACCAGAAGAGGTATGAAGAGAGAGGAGCAGAGACAGACACAGTTACAGAGTCTCAGATTGCTTGAGAAGGACCCGGAGTAGGAGGAGATTTAGGCAACAGTGGGAAGCCGGGGGTCTTCAGTGCTGGCAACTGCCTCATAGGGGCAAGATCTACTGGGATGAGTTGCTGTGCTCACTGGGCCTGGCCTCCTGAGCTGACCTTTTTTCCTTGAAAAAAAAGTTAATTGCACTGATGCCGTGTGATTTATTGTTGTCCTGTTCCTGGCACCTGCTCCTAACATCCAGGCTTCCAGAAAGCTATAAAATAATCTGAAATACAAAATCTTCAGATTTCCTGAACTTCTGTGGAGAGTAGAAAACCCAGGTATTCATTAACCTCTTGGATCCAAGCCATTATAAACTTGGCTTCTTGAACTGGACGCTGTATGGAGGAGGATGTCATTAACATATACTGTTGTTCTCCTGCGGCTGGTTTTATTTCTGCTAAATCAATTATTTCAGCAACACAGAGCAAATAATGCTTTGTTTCTTCTGATAGTAATTTGAGTCAAATTAGGATAGACCCCTATGGAGTATTTGGATTCATTTTCATGACAACTCCCCACTATATTCTGCGTAAATGGAGAAAAGCAATTAAAAGTTTCCTACTGATAGGAACAAACGCGAATGAGATTTCTTCCCCTTTCCTTGTAGAGTTTAGTTGCAAATGTGCGCTGCCCAACAACTTGTATACAAAAGAGGGTTGGGGGGGAGAGAGAGAAGGAACGAAAGAAAGGCTAATTCCTACGCACAACAAGATAAACCTAATGAGATAAAATGGCTGGCTGGGAAAGGCTTAAAAAAAATTAGCAACAACTTTCAGCAAGCTTAGCTCTGATCTTGGTCAATGTGTCTCTGCGTGAGCCATCTTTTATTTTGCTGTCTTAAGCTGTGAAAAACAGAGTAGGTTGAAATTGTTCTATCAGGCGCACAGCCTGACATGAAACACGCTCAATGTGGGTCAGGGACAAAGGACAAACCAAAATGAAAAGGAGAGCAGCTTCTTTGATATAATCTGGGAGCAGAAAAATTAGAGTCAACCGGGAGGCGGGAGATCAGTGCCTGGCTGGTTTTTTCTTTTGTTTTTAATTGAGGCCATTGCCATTAGGGATGTGGGAGAATTTCAGTCCGATTCACATTTGCACGCGAACCTACCTAATTCGCATTTACAGAAATAAAAAATTCACGGACTGAAATGCAACTGTGCTTCTGAATTTGCACTTTTATGAATTTTGCAATGTGGTTCTCTAACCCTTCAATAATGTGTACCGAAATGCATAATTGGGGTCATTGTAATATATAAATGTATATATTACTGGAAATGACATGCAAATGGCATGCAAAACAGCTTTGTATTAGGCAATATGGCTTGTATATATTATTTGTGTGTCAAATAATATATTTGTGTGTCAGAATTTGTAGACTCATAGAATCATACAGTTGGAAGGGACCCTGAAGATCCTGTCCAGCACCCTACTATATAGGAATATGCACCTATCCTATAGGGAGATTGAACCTACAACCTTGACATTATCAGCACGACACTCTAATCAATGATGATTTTCAAAACCGACGCCACCAAGTCAAGGGGATGCATTTATGAAAGGTGAAAATCCAGTGGGAATGGAGAGACAAGTACGTTCAGGTTGATTTCATTGATAAAGTTAAATATTCAAACAGCACAATCCTATTCATGTCAACTCAAAAGAAAGATTCGTTGTGTTGACATTGAGTCGCTCGGGACGTCTGATGGCTGGAGTTGTGTAGACTCGAATAAGAACTGGGAACAGGTGAGGGGAAGGAAGTGACTGCGAATTTACTGCCTTGCTGTGAGTAATCTTATGCTTCCACTCTCCTGGAAGTGGCTGTAGTCCTGGTGGAGGATTTAAGGATCTCCACATTTCAGTTCCCTTGTACTGCCCCCCTGTAAAACTGATTTATGGACCACGGAAAACGCCCAAGAGACTCTGACGAGAAACTAGCCACCCCGAGGAATAAGCAATCAAGGACAATGGAACTTAATCACAGGTAAGCAAGTACAGAATTACAGTCTAAATCTTTGAAAGGATCAAAAATTTCCTTAACTAAAAAACAGTTTGCATGATATTTTCAGTGCTGTGGGAAACGTCTAACCCATGGGTAGGCAAGCTAAGGCCCGGGGGCCAGATCTTGGCCAATCGCCTTCTAAATCCAGCCTGAGGACGGTCCGGGAATCAGCGCGTTTTTACATGAGTAGAATGTGCCCTTTTATTTAAACTGTATCTCTGGGTTATTTGTGGGGCATAGGAATTCATTCTCTCCCCCCCCAAAAAAAAATATAGTCCAGCCCTCCACAAGGTCTGAGGGACAGTAAACCGGCCCCCTGCTGAAAAAGTTTGCTGACCCCTGGGTAGGCTAGGGTTGCCAAACAAAAGTTGTTGAGCTTTTTTGCCCAAAATTAATTTTTTTCCAAAATTAAGTAGAACACTGTTTCCAACTGCTGTATTCTGGCTATGTCCAGGAAATTCCAGATGTATGGCAACCCTAGATAAGCCAGTATCTCACGTGAGTTGCTTTGCACTGAATTCTGCTTCTCGCCCCCATTAAAAGATACAAATAAAATGCCAGCAAAAAGCAGGCCCATGACTGCTTGTTGTCTGCCATGAAATGAATGCATATGTAGCAAAAGGGCTATTGGCCTCTTGCTTTTGCACCCACAACAATCTGCAATGTGGGGGAACCATGGCCCCAAAAAATAAAATGAAAGGATGAAGAGCCCTTTTCCCATGTGGTTCTTTATTTGGACGATTTATGTTGAGAATGTGAGAAGTTCCTGGTGGAAGACACCAAATATTTATCAAGTCCAGCATACCATCTGTGGCGGAATAATGCCTGCTGATGATTCAGGTTCATCATGGGTTAATCTATCGCTCCCAAGTTGGGCAGGTTTGCCCTGGGAGGCGGAGCTTGTGGGCATTCTAAAAGGAGCAAAACAATGGTTGAAAGGCAGTTGGGTGTGGAGGGTTAGAGAGAGAAAATGGGAGGTTAGGCTCTGGGGAGTGACTAAAGGAAGGCAGGAAATGTTATAACAAAGCTGAAGTCCATGAAAGGAAGATTTGTACCAGTAATAGCCTGAGACATCCATGTTTTCTAGTTACCTAATAAAGTTAAAGGTGCTTAACCATTCGTTGTCTCAGGCAGTGTGTCAGTACCTTAAGAGGTGTGACGAAGAGGAGAGAACAAAGCTTTCCTGTGGAAGAGGAAACTGTGAAGCCAAGTGAGCCACTAATTTGCCTAAAGGGAAGGCAAATTGCCATAGGTGGGAACCCGGGAAGGGAGATCCCACGGGTGGCAAGAGGTTTTCAAACGCAGAGCCCTGAGGTACCCCAGTGACAACTCCCGTATGCTCACTGAAGGAAACATCCTTGTTGTCAGTGAACCCCAGGGAGTGTCTCAGTAGTGGAAAGATAAACGGAAGGTGGGGGGGAATAGTATAACCCTCACACCCAGGACCGGTGCTAGGGCTTTTCGCGCCCTAGGCGAAAATCGTGGGGCGCCCAGCGCGCAGGGGGTGGGACACTGTACGTCATGCGCAATGACGTCATGTGTCCCGCCCCTGCGCCGCGCGCGCCAGAAACTGCCAGGTGCTGCGCGAGCTGGGCACTGCGCGAGTCGGGCGCTGCGCGAGCCGGAAACTGCTGGGCGCTGCGTGCCCCGGGCGCTCCGCGCCGCAGCGATTTTCACCTCTGGTTGGGGCGGGGGGCAGGCTGGCCAGCGCCCCCTCCATTTTGGCGCTCTAGGCAGTTGCCTAGTTCACCTCAATGGATGCTCTAGCCCTGCTCACACCATCTTCCACAGTGGCCTATGGGAAGCCTACCAAAAAGACTCAAGCACAACAAAAGCCTTCCCAGGAGAAATTCATTGAGGACAAGGCTGCTACCAATGGCAATGAGCTGCAATGGCTCTTTTCTACCTGACTGCCAGAGGCATGATGGCACTGAATACCAGTTGCTGAGAATCGCAGAAGGGCACTGATGTCCCACTTATGGGCTTCCCAAAAGGTATCTGGTTGGTCACTGTGGGAAGAGTGGACTCAATGAGCCATTGGCCTGATCCAGCAGGTTCCCCTTACATTCTTAACTGTTATTCAATGGCAAACTGCCTAGTAGCAGTTGGTGAAGCCATTTGCCATATGGAATCACCAGTGGCATTAAAGGTAAACGTTAAAGGACCTCTGGAAGGTTAAGTCCAGTCAAAGGTGACTATGTGGTTGCGGCGCTCATCTCGCTTTCAGGCCGAGGGAGTTGGTATTTGTCCACAGACAGCTTTCCAGGTCATGTGGTCAGCATGACTAAACCGCTTATGGCACAACAGAACACCGTGACGGAAACCAGAGCGCACAGAAACACCGTTTACCTTCCTGCCACAGTGGTACCTATTTATCTACTTGCTCTGGCATGCTTTCGAACTGCTAGGTTGACAGGAGCTGGGGCAGAGCAATGGGAGCTCACTCCATTGCAGGGATTCGAACCGCTGACCTTTCTTATCAGCAAGCCCAAGAGACTGAGTGGTTTAGACCACAGCACCACCTGTGTCCCTAGTAGCAACAAGGAAGGAGGAATCCCAGCGAGGAAGTGATGGTGGTGTCATACTGTCTAAGTGCACCGTTGCTCAATGCTTTGAGCAGGCTGCACAATGCTGGCTGCAGCAGCCCCACCTCAGCCAAAAAGTATGGACAGGATCCTCCCTTTCCTATTGCACTGTCATGGCTACTGGCAGTTTTGCTGGTAATTCACTTCATTGGCCACTGCTGACTCTGAACTTGCATGTTCTGGATAGGCATGTTTTAGTACTTGTAGCTTTTTTTTAAAAGACCTGTAGTTTTATAACAAGATGTATGCTAGATGGACAAATGGATATGAAAAGAAAAGGCTCGCACATTACAGAAAAAGCTAAACTGATTCAGAAAGGTGGTTTATCCAGCTAAACGGTATAATTAAATGCACACGTCTAATTATACACCAGAAGATTTTTATTATGATGATGATTTCGGGGGGGGGGGAGGAATGTCTATCTGCTATCATTTAACTTCTGTATAATTAGTTTTTAAAGGGTTCTGCATTTTGTCTCTGGGGAACAAGTCATTGTAGCTTTTGATGCCATTTCAGTTGGCTGACAAGTAGGAGATAATTTTGTTTACCAGTTTACCCGTAAATCCAGCTCAAGAAAGACTGGGAAGCACGAAATGAAATAAAGTCTTGAAATCTAGGAAGAAAAGAATTCTAGGCAAACTGTTCTGAAACTCCCCCCCCCCTTTTTAATTTCTTGCTTCCCCCCAACACTCCCCATTTGAATTTCTTCTCTTTTTGCAGACCACCTGAAAATTGTTGTGAGTCTTGGTGGACCGCTTAATAACTTTTTTGTTCTACATAGAAAAATACATGCATAACTCATGTTTTAATCGCTTTCTTCTTATTCACTGTCAGGAACGTTGTAAAAAACTTGTACTATTAAAATCACAAGCCCTAGGCCAGGCTGCTGAAATAGGACACTTTTCACTGTTACTTTTTTTTAAAAGGGATAAATTAGTAGATTGCACCAGGATCAGATTATTGAAATCACAGAGCCTGTTTGACAATCAACAGCCTTGTCGGCTGAAATAAAAAAATAAATAAATAAGTGGGTAAACACTAGGACACAACTATATGACAGCTTTCTACATGCAAGGAGGTTATACATCTTATTAAATATGTCATATATCTTATTCTTAGATCCTCAAGTCTAGGAAAGAGTCCAAGCCCCAACACCATTGCCAATCCCACTTAGCATAAAGTTAGAAGCAGGCGTTTGAACATAGCTGTCAACCCTCCCTTTTTTTGGCGGGAAACTCCCCTATTCCAATGCCGTTTCCCGCTGCTATCCCGGATTGTTGATATCCCTTAAATTTCCCAGATTTCAAAGGAAGCAGCTCCTCTCCCTCCCTGCCGGCCAGGGAGGCTCCTCAGCTGCGTTGCTCGGCTGCCAATAAGGAGTCTGAGACCGACTGGGGGCGGAGCTTGCATGCCTTGTGCAGCCAGACCCTCACGCCCAACCAGACAGACAGCCTGCCTGCTGTCTATGCGCTCGCTATTTCGCTCACCCGTTCGCACGCAGCCTCTGGAGCGCAGGGTGGCGAGGCTACTTGGTGCCATTTCACCGCCCTCGCGGCATCCCTTATTTTCAAATCCGAAAGTTTGGGAAAATCCCTTATTTTCAAATCTGAAAGTTGACAGCCCTTCTATAGGAAACCTCACTATGCGTGACCTCAACATGAAAACAGGGGTTGATATATAGCAGAAGAAATGGGGGGGCAGAACTGAGGTGGGGTCTGACTCACAGCAGGCTGTGCATCCCTTGGTTCTGTTTGCAATTTGTTCTGCTCACTTATTTATTAAGTTTATATCCCATCTTTATTTGTTTGCAGCTAAAAGCCAGTGAAGGTTTGCACTCTGTCCTCATTTTCTCATTGAATGACTCCAGGTAAGCTTAAGAGAGACCCAAGAGTTTCCCATGACACACTTTGAAAAACCATCGCCAGCTGCTTATTAATGTTGAGGATTCCCACATGGCCGTGTTTCATAATTTGTCTGCCTAATAAGTTCAGTGTGTAGGATTTCAAAGAAGCGCTTCCTGCTTACACTGGGGGCATTGTAAGAACAATTCAGAGTGTGTTTTGCAGGGGAACGAGTATATGTTTATCTGTATCGTTCATTTGGCAGACTGACGCCTGAAATTGGCAAGTAGCTCTTTAAAAAAAAAAAAAAAACACGGATAGAATGAAGTTGTCAAATTTCATTTTTTGCCTTTCACAAGTCATAATAGAATCACCATATCTGCTAGAAGTGTCTAAATGTAATGGAGATGATATCCGGCACCAGGTGGGTGACGTCCATTGAGGTGTTAATTAAAGAAAGAGGCTGGGGTCTGCAATTTTCACTTTGCCTCCATGGCTATGACTACCTAAAGAAAAATAGTTTTCATCCTTGCAAATGCTAATGCATTTCATCCGCACTTGCCTTGTAAGGTTCCACTGATCCATCTTTCTGAACTTATAATATCCAAATCTGTGGTATGCACGTACCCAATAATGTTATTTACATTAGATGATCATTTGTCGTATTTCACTGATTCCGTTTGTGGAATTTCACCGATTTTTGTTTGCAACAACTTGCTCATTTGCAATTCACATACCTCTTTCTCTCACACACAAATACAGTGGACGCTCGGGTTGCGAACGCGATCTGTGCAGGAGGCGTGTTCGCAACCCGCAGCGTTTGCAACCCGCGCTGCTGCGTCTGCACACTCACGTGATGCAATTCAGCGCTTCTGCGCATGCACAAAGCGTGATTTGGTGCTTCTGCGCATGCATGAGCGACAAAACCTAGAAATAACCAGTTCCACTACTTCTGGGTTCGGCGTGGTGCGCAACCCGAAATCGCACAACCTGAAGCAGCCGTAACCCGAGGTATGACTGTACACAAACACACACACCACTCACATGACTCAATCCTATGGCAGTTGGAGAATATGACCACTCTGATGTAACAACCACAGTGGTGGGTGCATGCAGGAGTAACTAACCCGTGGCCCATCAGTTATTAGCAACACAGGCAACTGGTTCATACTGAGTCAGACCATTGACTCATCTAGAAGAAGAAGAAGAGTTTGGATTTGATATCCCGCTTTATCACTACTCGAAGGAGTCTGAAAGCGGCTAACATTCTCCTTTCCCTTCCTCCCTTACAACAAACACTCTGTGAGGTGAGTGGGGCTGAGAGACTTCAGAGAAGTGTGACTAGCCCAAGGTCACCCAGCAGCTGCATGTGGAGGAGCGGAGACGCGAACCCGGTTCCCCAGATTACGAGTCTACTGCTCTTAACCACTACACCACACTGGTTCTCTAGTTCACCTTTTGACAGCTCTTGAGCTAGACCCAATCCAGGGTGATCTGGGGCTGCCTTGACCTACTCTAGGCATATCCCGGATCAATCTGATTCAGTTTCAGATATAGGATTTGCCCATACCAGATGCTCAGCCCTAGTTTGAGCAACTTCTCTGTCATGCTGTTCCCCACTCCTCACACACACATAGACAGGGAGTTATCTGTCTGTAACAGACCAAAAGTGTGAAGTTCCTGATGTCTAATCTCCTTCTCTCCCCTCAGGAGCAGAATTCCCAAATGTCAATTGTAAATTTAATTAAAAAACAAACAAAGGGCTACACATATCCTGCATACCTGTTCATAACTCCAACATTTACTGGTTTGAGGAACAAGGAAGTGGACCAGCCACACAACTTTGCTTAGTCCAAACACATCCCATCATTGCTGTGGATGGGGAAAAGTACAGTCATCAGCCTGGATAGCTCAACATGGTGCTAATAACACCAAGGTTGCAGGCTCGATTCCCATATGGGACAGTGCATTACAAAGGGTTGGACAGGATCCCTTCCAGCACTATGATTCTATGATCTATGTTCTTTGATCTATGGCCACCAAAAACATTGAGGCAAACTGCAGTTCTAGCACTGTAAACAGTATAAACAAGGCCCAGATCTAGGATCATGCAGCTAGTATTATTCCTTGGGAAACTGGGATAGCTTCCATAAAAGCTGTTTATTTATTATTCATCCTGATACGTTCACGGGGAGATGATGACATTGCCAGAGAATGGTTGTTCTGCCACACTTTCCACTGCAATTTTCTGCCACTTTTCTTATTGGATTCCCCCCCCCCCCCCCAGTTTGCAAAGTGACCGGATAATGGCACTGTGAAGTATTGGATTAACAAATAGCCCATGCCCTAGGTTTTATACCAAGGGCAGGATCCCGAGAAAATGTGTTGTGTCAGCAAAGGCCCAGCTAAACCACAGATCAGAGGGCTCACTTTGCTTATGATCATTTAAATGAACAGGCACCACGCAACGGATGTCGACCTCTCCTTGGGAACTAAAATAAAGCCTATCTTGATGGTTCTTCTTCTGTGTAAACATTCCAAAGTCATCATCTTCCAACAGATTCCAATACTGACTTTTCCTAAAGCAGCCGAAAACTTGTTAGCTGTCAGAGCATTTAACAGATGTACTTAAAACATTTCATAGGCAGCAATTACTGATAAGTGCTCTTGGAATAAAGTACTCCTGAAGAACTGATGTGAATCAGGGAATGTCTTTCATGCCGCGCAGCGAGTGATTCCCCCGCCCTCCTTCCAACGAGAAGATCAGATTTCTTATCAGGGTTGGTAGTCTACATTAAAAAATAAAATCATTCCACTTACCACGCTTTCCATCATTTCTGTTAAAAGCTCGTTTATTATGGGTCTGCTCCAAACTATTTGGGACCTCACAACAGCAAGAGCAAGCTTGGGGCCAAGTTAGACATGATGCACAGAGATCACTGATTAAGATCTCCTGCAGTTTTTATTTTACTAATGAGCAGCCCCACGAGGCTGCTTTGAATATCGAGGAAGTGGCACTCTGGGAGAAGACAGTTAACCCTTTCCTCTGCACACTGATGTATTTTATTACATGGCCACCCAAGACCCCATCTTCCCCAGGTAGCTCACAAAGCATAAATAAATTACATAAATTACAACATTAAAATACAAGATAACAATTCAAAGCAAAAACAAAAGCAATAAAATGCAGCATTCCCCCCTTTTTTTGGCAGACAGGAACGCATTAAGTTAGCAGCAGCTCATCTGAAACAAAATGCAACTTGCACAAGGAAATCCCTGATTTTGTTTTATTAGAACGGAGGATGAGGCACATTTTTCAACCCAAAGGCCACATTCCCTTGCCTGAAAGGAGATTCCAACTAAACTTCAGGAATACCTTCCTGACGGTAATTGCTGTTCGGCAGTGGAATAGACTCTCTGGGGAGGAGGTGGGCTCTCTTTTCTTGGAGGTTTTTAAGCAGAGGTTGGAGGTCCATTTGTCATGGATGTTTTAGTTGAGATTCCTGCATTGCAGGGGACTGGATTAGATGTCTCTCGGGGTCCCTTCCAACTCTACAATTCTATGGTTGCAGGGTTTCCCCGCCCCTGATTTAGATGCTCTACAACAGAGTTCATCCAGGAGGCACCAGGCAAACCTAGAATTGCCATATTATGATTGTCACAGAAATGCACTAGATCATGTCTGAACTCATTGTAGCCTTCATCACAAATAGTTCTTGGAGCCATATAACTGCTTTTCTTCTGTGTAGCAGATGGTTCCCCCTTTTTTTCTGCAGGGGTGGGGTTCCCTTTGCTGGCTAAGGCAATGGCGAAAGCAACCCATCCTCGCAACAGATAAGAGTACCAAATTGACATCCATCTGCCTTGTTCAGACCAAGGGCCATATTTCCTTCTGGGTACCCTTCTGGGGGCATCCCAGTGGGGGGTGGGGAGGTGAGCAGAGCAATTTATACAAATGCTGTACAGCAAGCTAGTTTCTGCACACACTCCAACATCCATCCAGACAAGCGACATGCATTATGGGAGTTCGGTGACACATTTCCGCCAGGCAAAATCATTGAAGGCCAGTGAACGCTTTGTCTTGGGACCCGTGCACTGCTTTGCCCCTGTGGCTGAAGAGGCTGGGGCCACATGGCATCAGCACACCGTGGGGTGTGTGCGCACTATGTGAACACGGCACAGGGTGTGCTGACGTCATGCAGGCATGCCACGGGACGTGCTGAGATGCCGTGCAGATGTCCCGTGGCATGCGAGGCATGGCCACTGCAGAACTTTGAGTGGCCTGGTGTCAGGGATTGTGCTGAGGAGGGCTGCACTGAGGAGGAATGGTGGGAGCCACCTCCTCCCCCTGATCTTGAATCTTCCCAGGAGCAGGAAGACAATATAGATTTGGAACAGTGGTTTGCAGAGGGGCATAGTTCAGAAGGCAGAAGCTGGGAAATACTGGATGGGGAACAGCTAGGAGAAGAAACACTGGAAGAGAGAGGGTTAACAGATTCACAGTTGTTGGACAACATTCCTCCACCGCCCTCCCCAAAGTCACGAAGAGCTCAGAAAGTCTCAGAACAGAAAGCGTAGAGGGTACAAGCTCAGATTACAAGACGTAGGAGTGACGTAGATTAATAGGGATGGAGGGGGTGTGAGCCTTAATTGGGAGCACCGCCATTTATAGTAGACGTGTTCTTTCTTCTCTCACTGTGATTATTAAAGATTCTAACTGGTAAGGCGTTCCTTTCGTTTTATCTTATCTACTGCCACAGGGGAAGGAAGTTGATTCTCTGAAGCCTGACACCCAAACCCTACTTGGCGCCACTGTCTTGGGAAGAGCAGTAGTAGCTATGAAGAACTAACCTGTGGAAAGTCCTGAGGGCCCATTTGGCCCGCAGGCCTGTGATTCCCCAGCTTATTCAAAATATAGGATATTCCCCAAATAAGACATGACTGAGGTAGGCCCAGGTTTAAACAAACTGCCACTGCCTCCTCCACTTTGGCTCTGCATAACACCATGCCGTTATGGGAAGGGATGTTTTACATGATAACCAATCAGCTACAGAGTGTTCTTTCTGTTTTTTTAATCACTTCCCATACTGACTAAGCAACCTGTTGCTCCCACTGGGTATTCTGGCATATTGCAGTCATACCTCACCCCTTCCATGTAAGATAATATTACAGTGACAAGCAGCTTACAAAAATGCACTTGATTAAAGATTCAGCCATTTTGCAACGAATCACCACTGAGATAAAATATTCAGCGGCATGATTTCCAGACGATATAATTTCCACACTGTGACTTATGCCTCATCAAGCACAAAAAGCTGAATAATTGCCAAATACCACCTCCACAATTTTAACGGAACAATGATCTCCTTTGATGCATCCATTGCAAGACAGTGTGTGGCAGTGGTTGTTTTAAGAAATAAATAATAATAAAGAGTAAATGATACCTGTGTTTAGCAAGAACAAAATAGCATGTTTTATTTCCTTATGCCATTGTAATCATCCAGCATTTTTTTTTTAAAGGGAGCTTCAATTTATTATTCATTTTCCTAAGAACAATAAATGTACTAAGATGGCAATCTTATGTCAATTTGCCTGAGGGGGATCTCAGGATGTACAAAGTCATTAATTTCCATTCCATCCATGTTACTCGCATGCTGTGCTGTTTCCATTTTGCTGCAGTTCAGCTTCCGACAGAAACAACATTATTCATCTCACTGCAACAATTATACAATCAATTACATACTTAATTACAGGATTATGTTATTCCACAGCATTCTCTTCAATGCAAAGGAAACAGAATGCAAGTAGTGAGCTATCAACTGCATATTATTCGTGGACAGAAAACAGCAGCAGCAGCAACATCAAATACCAATTGCATTAACTGGATTGATTTCCATTCTAGACATGTGACGGATAAGCGAACATTGACAACTTCTGCTCCCATTTCCATCAGAGTGCTCTGATATTGCTAGAGTAACCACCTTTGGACTGAATGGGTCTGTATGAATAACGGATCAAGTGTGCTCACAAATTCAAACGTAATTATTGATCCACTATGAGGACAAGCACAGCCCTGATCACACCCTAATGTGACCCAGCAAATCTGTGCTGTGTTCTCCACCACTGCCTCCTCCCAACTTTCTCTGTCCCATGGAAAATATATCTTAGGCAGGGAGAGAGAGAGAAGGGAGCAAATCATCTGCCAGGGACCCCATAGCAGAGAAGAGACAGAAGTGGGACTTAGGGTGGATCTACACACAGGGGGGGGAACACTATAAATAAGTCAGAAATTAAGTTGTTATAACAAAAGGGGAGAAATGCTATGGAAAGTTGCATATAATTTTTTTGCTCTGCAGCACCATCTGGTGTTGCATGTTTATAATGCATTCAAAACACTCTTGTTATTTTTTTACTAATGTAACTGAGTCCTTAAATGACTATTCCGCCTCTGAGCTTTAAAAAATGGTTCAACTAAGGCTCTTTCAGGAACACAGGAGGAAGCTGCCTCATACTTGATCATACTGTCTAGCCTGGGCTGTCTACTGGCATTGTCTCTCTAGGGTCTCAGGCACTAAGAACTGAACCCAGGACCCTCTGCAGGCAAAATTGGTGCAGACCTGCTGCACTATGATCTCTCTCCTCTTTCATTTTTTTTATTCAATTGGCTAACTTTATATATGAATGAATGAAACTTTATTTGCATCAGCCATCGGCCATAGCAACAAAAGAACATTGCGATATACACAGAACAAAATAAAAGTCGATTATATAAAACACAGTTTAGGGTCCTGAATCAGCAGTCAAATAGTGGACCTTATTCTGATTGCCCCAGCTAGAAACCTTGCAACCTTTGCAGTCATCTGCTCCTCTTGATCTGCCAGGAGAAATGACACTGACTAACTTTATATATTTATTAATGTTTCTGCAACACAGAAAGAGAAGAAATTACACACACAATTGAAGACTCCTGGTTGTGGTCCTCTCCATCAGCCTGTCTGGAGTGGGGGTGAGAAATTCAATTCAGTTCATATTTGAACCTACCTAACAGACATTTTCCAAAACAAGATGAGAACCGAAAGACAGCCATCCTTTGAAATTTACACTTCTGTGAATTTTGCAGTACAGTTCTCCAGCCAAGCAATGCGTTTTAAAAAATGCATATACTGAGGTATGGAATACATAAAAATGTGTATTTTAGTAGTGAAAATAACATGCAGAAATGTATTATATTTTAAAAAATTAATTTTTATTAAAGATTTCCATGAACTACAAAAGAACATGCAATCTCTCTCTCTTTTTTTGTTCAGATTATAAATGCATTATTGTAAGGGAAATTGCTTTGCAAAAACGTGTATATTAAACAAAATTGCATACAGGTATATGTATATTGGGAGAAAACATACACTGAAATGTAGATTAACTATTGTGAGGATTTTTTAAAATATAATTTTATTGGATTTTACAATTTTATCATCATCACAGCCATTATTTCCAAGGGGAAAAAACACAAAATAAAGTGTAGATCCCCCACCCCCACCCCCCAGTGACTTCCCTCAACTTCCTTTTCTGTTTTGTTTTGGGGTGGTTTTTTTTGTGTGTGTTTTTTTCTTTGGTAAATTATCTCTCCCTGCTTATTGGTTATTTCTTATTCATTAAGATTTTTAAAATAATAATTATTATTCTCCTATCATTCTAACATCAGCCAATGTGGTGTAGTTAAGAGTGGTAGACTCTCAGTCTGGTGAACCGGGTTCGGGTCCCCGTTCCTCCACATGCAGCTGCTGGGTGACCTTGGGCTAGTCACACTTCTTTGAAGTCTCTCAGCCCCACTCACCTCACAGAGTGTTTGTTGTGGGGGAGGAAGGGAAAGGAGAATGCTAGCCGCTTTGAGACTCCTTCGGGTAGTGATAGAGCGGGATATCAAATCCAAACTCCTCCTCCTCCTCTTCTTCTTCTTCTTCTTCTAATTTCTACATTTGTTTTGTTGATTGCAAATGTTTAATCTAACCCTGCAAGTGAGTCCATTTCTTTAGATTGATTCTGAAGATATACAGGTAAATGGATCCCAGTCTTTCTTAAAATCTCTATTGTCTTTCTCTGTTTTTTTTAAAAAGTCCTCTCAAAAAAGTCCTCACTTGGAAAGTGTCCCTGGATTCATTGGGGAAAAAATCTGGTAACCTTACTCTACAGTGCCATCTGGTGTCACATTTTTATAACGTACTTAAAATGTTATAATTGCAGCTGTGTAGCTGAGTCCCCAGACTGATGGATTTCTCCATCCCTATCATCCCTATCAGTGAGTTCTAATGTTGAAGCAAACAACCAACACTGGAGCAAATCTAATTCACAGAATGAAGGACACTTAGGGATGTATGAAACTATCATGTTTTAAATCCATTGGTATTTCCAGGACAGAATAGCTCCTTGTTCCCGATGGAAGGCAATCTAAATGCCAATGCTTTCTCGTGTGTGTGTGTGTGTGTGTGTGTGTGTGTGTGTGTGTGTGTGTGTGTGTGTTTAGTACCAGGATGAAATAAGTGACCACAAAAAGCAACAGAGATAATACTTGCTAATGAGCCCAACCTTGATTTCAGCATAAATAAAAAGAGACTCCTTTACATTTAACACAGAGCAATTGTTTCCAGTGCTGGACTGAAAAGTTATAAAATGGTGAGTGCAAAATGAAAGGAGGGATGCCGGGAAGACAAATGCTTTGTTCTTCTTTATCCAGGTGTGTCCGTAAGCCACACAGCAAGATGAATTGCCAGCTGGCGTGCCTTGTATGCATGACCCAAGAATACCAACCAGCAGAAAACAAAATGGGAGGCTTGTGCTTCTTATTTTAAAAGTCAGAATGAATTAATGAAACAAGGAATGATCTACCACTGCGAAGTAAAATGAGCACTGCAGCTAAAATTAGTAGCGAGTCTGGAGCATCTTCTTTGCCCGAGGACAAGCGAAAGATGATAAATGGTGACAGTGAGAGGAATCATCACTGCAGTGCCAGGCTACTAAATAAATAATCTCATTAATCTTCTCACCACCACTCACCTACTTTTTCTGCTACATTTCCACCAGCTTTATGGATTCCCCTCCCCTCCACGCAGAACCAATGATGGCTTCATTTATGATGCCAACATTATTTGCTAACAGCTGGAACTAACAGTATTCAACCTTTAGCAGCCAATGAATAAATCGCAAAACATTTGCCAGCTTCTAGTTGAGTTACTTGGTTTCATCTTCCTCAGTTCTCTAATGCGAATTCACATGATACTTTGGTTGGTCGTACCATCCATAGCAATTAGGATTTTAGAGGCTATATGCTTCCAAATACCAGTTACTTTGTTTAGTCGTTTAGTCGTGTCCGACTCTTCGTGACCCCATGGACCAGAGCACACCAGGCACTTCTGTCTTCTACTGCCTCCCGCAGTTTGGTCAGACTTATGTTGGTAGCTTCGAAAACACTGTCCAACCATATCGTCCTCTGTTGTCCCCTTCTCCTTGTGCCCTCAATCTTTCCCAGTATCAGTGTCTTTTCCAGGGAGTCTTCTCTTCTCATGAGGTAGCCAAAGTATTGGAGCCTTAGCTTCAGGATCTGTCCTTCCAGTGCTGATTTCCTTCAGAATGGATAGGTTTGATCTTCTTGCAGTCCATGGGACTCTCAAGAGTCTCCTCCAGCACCATAATTCAAAAGCATCAATTCTTCGGCGATCAGCCTTCTTTATGGGAAAATCATAGCTTTAACTATACAGACCTTTGTCGGCAAGGTGATGTCTCTGCTTTTTAAGATGCTGTCTAGGTTTGTCATTGCTTTTCTCCCAAAAAGCAGACGTCTTTTAATTTCGTGACTGCTGTCACCATCTGCAGTGATCATGAAGCCCAAGAAAGTAAAATCTTTCACTACCAGTTACTAGGAATCACAATTGGTAGAGAGTACTTTTGCATTCAGGTTCTCCCGGCAGGGTTCCCAGAAGCATCTGAGAACATGATGTTGGACTAGATGCGTCTTTGGCCTAATCCAGTAGGCTCTTCTTGTGTTATTTAAGGCCTTTGGAGGATGATCTGTCATGTTTGCTGTTGTGGTCTGAGAGTGACCAGAACCAAAACCTCCTTGGTAGTGGTGTTATATTTCATGCAGTGCTGTTAAACTCGCTCCCATAAGAGGCAGTGGTGGCCTCCAACATGAAAGGCTTTAAAAGAGGATTGGACATGGGAAACGATATAAAATGAATTGGGGAAAAATGTTTATAATAACTTTTGTAAAAAAACAACAACAACAACAACAACAACCAGAAGCTTTATGGGACCGCCTCTCCTGGTATGCCCCACAGAGGACCTTAAGGTTGACTAATAACAATAGTTTAAGGGCCCCGGGCCCCAAAGAAGCCAGATTATCCTCCACAAGGGCCAGGGCTTTTTCAGTGTTGGCTGCGACATGGTGGTATGCTCTGTCCCATGAGACTAGGGCCCTGCGGGACCTGACCTCCTTCCGCAGGGCCTGTAAGACAGAGTTATTCCACCTGGCCTTCAATCTAGCCTGATCCCCTATTCCTTTTTCCCCTTCCCTTTTTTCTGAAGAAACCCTTCTGGGTCCCCACATTAAAATTCTTCCCTGATCTCCCTACTGGCCTAGCAAGACTAACTTGGTCAGTTAGCCCTGGTGATCCCACTGATGTTTGTTTTTTTATGCTGTTTTAGCTGTTTTTAAGTTGTTTTTAATCATTGTTTTGTATTTGTTGTTAGCCGCCCTGAGCGGTTCAGAAGGTCAGCGGTTCGAATCCCTGCGATGGGGTGAGCTCCCGTTGCTCGGTCCCAGCTCCTGCCCACCTAGCAGTTCGAAAGCACGTCAAAGTGCAAGTAGATAAATAGGAACTGCTCCAGCGGGAAGGTAAACGGCGTTTCCGTGCACTGTTCTGGTTCGCCACATGTTCTGGTGCTGGCCACATGACCTGGAAGCTGTACACCGGCTCTCGGCCAATAAAGCGAGATGAGCGCTGCAACCCCAGAGTCGGACACGACTGGACCTAATGGTCAGGGGTACCTTTACCTTTACCTTTATATATGCTGTAAGCCACCCACAGTGGCTGGGGAAACCCAGCCAGATGGGTGGGGTATAAAATAATAATAAAAAATATTATTTATTATTATCTGGTCAGCCACAGAGAAGAAAGGATGGTGGATAATATGGGCCATATGTTCTTATGTCTAGAGCTCTTTGTCCATAGAAGATTGCATCAGCTGTTGTTGTTGTTGTTATTGTTACTTAAGGAGGATTTTTGCAGCAATCTGGGCAACTGACCTAGAGCTTCATTTAAAGTATTTCTGATTTTGTCATTCTCTGTTTCCTTTTCTTTCATAATTGCATGCTTTTTAATGCTGGGATGTATCAGAAACTTCTTTTTAACATGTATTTTTCTATAAAGTTTTGCTTGTAAGCTGCATCTGAAGCTGGGAATATACATCTCCCCAAATGACTGAATGGATTGGTATTTTGGATATCTAAATTGGCAGGTGATTGATATGCAAAAGGAGTAGCTTGAACAGCTAGGGAGATGGATCATCAAAGTATAAAGAAATATTTTGAATTGGTAGGTTTTTACCATATTGGCTTTGTTCACATTGCTTTTGATGTGATGCGTTCTGAAGTCATATTAGGCATAAACATTTCCTCTCTGCATAATAATGATTCATATGGGTCTGGATTACATCAATTGATTTATCATCTTCATTAAGGATGCAATCCTATGGTCTGTGGAAGAGCATCCCAGAGGGCCATAGGATACAGCAGATCTCCCTCTCTGTCTGCAGAAGAATGACCACGGCTTATTTGCAGAGCATCTGCTTTGCATGCAGAAGACCCCGGGTTCAATTCCTGGCATTTCCCAGTAGGGCAGAGAAAAATTCTCTGCCTGAAACACTGAAAAGCCACTGGTAGTTTATGCTAAGTTGGATGGGCCAGGGATCGGACCTGGTTTCAGGCAGTTTTCTGTGTCCCTAGGAGTTCTGTGTTCTGTGCAGGCAGAGAAGGAGTTTCAACCTTATAAGCCTTCCCACTATGGGCACGGAAACCTCTTGCACCCTTGCTGCCAGGCCATCAATGTTTCAATGGTGGTAACGACAAAAAAGTGGCATGCCAAAGCAGATCAGAAGAGACTCCTGCCCCCAACATTCCCCCAGAATGGAAGAGAAATTATACCCACCTTGGACCTGACGGACTTATTTTTCTTCCTTCTGCCCTGGCATGCATAAAATTGTCAGGGCTTTGGACTGGGAAGTTTCTCAGTCTTGGTTTCTCCCTCCTTCCTTCCTGTTGGATATCTCCCTGAGGAAACCCTGTTGTTGGTATTGCCCTGTCACAAGGTGAGGGCTCAGTCCTATCACCATGGACACTTTCACTCACCACTGGGAGAAGCCAGTCCCCGTCTACCCAAATCCTGGGGTATATTTATTCAGACCCTGTGGGGCAGACCTTAGATACTTCCACCTGGGATGCTTCAGGCTGAGGTGCTGACAGGGAACTTCTCTGTGTGGTGAAGGCAGAGTTCAACTAACCAAAAGAGGAACCACAACCACTCTAAATAACTTGAGTACTATGGGCTCTTCCCCCCACAAGTATTCAATACTACCTTGAGCATTTACAGTTTCTGATGTGGAGAGGTGGAGTATAAGTACCTAGATAAATAGGTATTGCTGTGATAGTACCTGGATCAATAGGTATTGCTACAATACCTGTATGGAACTTCCATATTATGGTGGTTTTCAACTAGGTTTTGCTCAGAATAGACCCACTGAAATTAATTAGCATAACTAAGCTAGATCCATTAATTTCAATGGGTCTACTTTGAGAAAAACATAGTTGAATACCACCCTCATAGCATCCCACTGGTCACTGAAAATAACCATAAATTGAGCTAGATGAACCATTGGTCTGATCCAGCACAAGTCTTCTGATGTTCTTATTGCTTTCCTTTTCTTCCTCTAATTAACTAATAATAATCCATTTCAGAGAAGTTTCCCTCATTTGAAATGGAATATGACCATGTTGTGGGATCTTCTGGGTTATTTTCCACTCCCAGATGTGTAGAGTTTGGTACAATGTCTTTGTGTCTCTCCTCAGTTCCCAGTAGCAATGATGTGCACGTCAAAGTCAAGGATACTGAAACTTCCACCACCCTCTTCAACCTTGAAAACAAGTATGATTGTAGATTACAAATAAGTCACCATCAGGTTGCTCTTTATCAGTGGAGTGAGCTGCTGGTGCTAACTCCACATGAACCAATTTTCAGCTGCTAAGCCCCGCATCCACAAGGCACAATCTCCTCATCTCCTTGGTCTAATGTTCTCAAATGTGCCAAGGCACTGAAACACTACTATTTTTATGGTTTGTTTGTGTTAACGAGATAAATATGCACTTACATACAACTTTGAAATGACTTCTTAGGGGTTTCTCTCTCTCTCTCTTTCTTTCGCTTAAGCTGCCTGAGAGATACATGTACAAAGCCAGTTATTCCCCTCACATTCCTCTTTTAAAGGTGTTTCCTTGGCAACAGAAGTCCCCAGAACAGTATCCAAGCATTTTTCCTTAGTTTTCCCTCAGCTGAACTTTCTATGGTTCACAAGGCTGAATGGAATGTTAGATTCCTACATTCTTCCTACCAATGATTGGATTTACATATCTGTGAGATATTTCTGTTAGGTGATGCACTGGCCTTATGAAATGTCATCATACTGAAGGGAGAGTGGCTTAAAACCTTCACTGTTCCATTGTTTGTCTCCTCCATTTCTTTAGTAAAGGGACCCCTGACCATTAGGTCCAGTCGTGACCGAATCTGGGGTTGCGGCGCTCATCTCGCATTATTGGCCGAGGGAGCCGGCGTACAGCTTCCAGGTCATGTGGCCAGCATGACAAAGCTGCTTCTGGCAAACCAGAGCAGCACATGGAAATGCCGTTTACCTTCCCGTCAGAGCGGTACGTATTTATCTACTTGCACTTTGACGTGCTTTCGAACTGCTAGGTTGGCAGGAGCAGGGACCAAGCAATGGGCGCTCACCCCAACGCAGGTCGAACCGCCGACCTTCTGATCGGCAAGCCCTAGGCTCTGTGATTTAACGCACAGCGCCACCCACGTCCCATTTCTTTAGTACTGAAACACAAATGTTTCCTTTTGTAAGATTTTGGTTTTAAAAGATGTGAAGGGGGTTCTTGCTTTTCCTTCATCATTGCCTACCCAGATATCTTTCTGGAGTTGTTAACCAACCCACAAACAAAATAATCTGCCCCCCCCCCAAAAAAACCTCTTGCCCTAAGCAGATCTGATTGTGTTTCTCAGTTGTCTCATTTGCCAGGTTTCAGACATCTTGGTACAAAAATCCAAATTTTGGGTAGGTTAAGATGATGATGATGATTGTTATTATTATTATTATTATTATTATTATTATTATTATATTTATACCCTGGCCACCTGGCTGTGTTTCCCCAGCCACTCTGGGCGGCTTACAGCATATATCTAAAAAAACCAATCAAACATCAAGCATTAAAAACTTCCCAAAACAGGCTGCCTTCAGATGTCTTTTAAAAGTTGTGTCGTTATTTATCTCCTTGACATCTGAAGGGAGGGAATATCATCTCCTGAACTTTGTTTCTTGTTCTCCTTCCACCGTCACCTTGGTAGATGGTGGTGCAGAAATACTACATCCATGATCCCAACACCCTTGATTCCATGAGTAGAGGAGATGGATATGTTGTGACATTGTTTCAGGTTTCTTCAGTGCCTTCTGAATTTTGCAGTGCAGTCATGTTGGTAGGTGAATCATGTCGGCAGGATTTTGAGAGGAAAGGCTGACCATGGTGAAATGCTGCTGTTGGGTTGCTACTGTCATCACGCACAAAGGGAAAGTTATGCTCCCAGCAGCAAAGCAAATGGATGACGGGGAGAGCATGAGGAAGCCTTGCAGTGGGTCCTCTCTAGTGCCAGGAAGCAGCAGGAGTCAGGAGTACACCAATAGGTTTGTTGTTGTTTTTTTGTTAAGAGCTGTTATCGTTGTTGTTCAGCAGAGCTGGAATCTTGAATCTCACATCCACAGCAGCATCCTCACTTGGTTCCATAGCTCAGTGGTAGAGCATTTGCACTGCATGCAGAAGGTCCCAGGTTCAATCCCTGGCATATCCTGACAGGACTGGGAATGTCACCAACCTGGAACCCTGGAAAGCCACTGTCAGCCATGGTAGACAATGCTGAGCTGCGTGGATCAAAGATCTAGCTCGGTATAAGACAACTTCCTACACACCTCCTTTTTTCAGTTGTATGGCAGAACTGCACAAAACATATGTCCATAAAGGAGCCATGCTCACTATTTCGCCGGTTGCTATATGAAGACAGCTCATTGCATGTGGCTCCTTCCTTGGTGCCCAGCACCCACTTCCTCTGCTGAGATGATACTGGCAAGATAGGTGATGGCACCTTAGTAATGGCATTTGGGGTCTGCTGCTCTGTCACTCTGTCCTTTGCACAGGTCCTTTGCTCTGCAACAGAACTAACAGCAAACCCAAGGGATACAGAGCTTTAAAACATGAACCCACATCTAGAAAAAGTGAGGCAAAATGTAAGTGTGGATGAGCCCTTAGGCTCTGGAGTGGCCCCACCCAACCAGGCTGGCCTTTGACCCATCCCAACAGGAAGAGCTGCAAAAGACTTCCTGTTTGAGGTGGATCTTTGCCAGAGCAACAATAATCCTCCAGCTATTACTTTGTTCCTTGACCTAACCTCCCAGCTCTGACCCCTTGGACAACCTCCTACAGCTCAGCCTTGACAATACATTACAGGGAAGGAGCAGCATCTGTTTTGCATGCAGAAGGTAGCAGGTTTAATCCGTCATATCTCTAAGTTGGGGTGGGAATGCCCCTTGTGCAAAACCTAGGAGAACTGCTGCCAGTCAGTGCTGCCAATACCAAGTTAGATGCACCAGTGGTCTGACTCAGTATGAAGCAGCATTCTGCATTCATATTTTGCCCCTTATGTCCACCTTGCTCCATTCACTAGTAACTGCACACATCAAGAGTAAGGCTGATTCACAGCTCTAAGCAACCATCTTTGGCTTGTGCTAATTTTGAACTACTGTAACTTTAGTGACTGAAACAGAATGAGGTCCCTGTTCTGAAAAAGCAATTGATTGGGTCTCCTTTCATGCATAAAGAACACTGCTAAACCAAGCCATTAATCTTAATTTGCAGAAGGAGAGGCAAGTGAGATCTTCAAAGTTCTATGAGAATGTTAAAAGGCGCTGGTAAGACTCGAGACACAGCCTTTTCAAAACCCCAGCCTTTTAAAATCTTACAAATGTTTAAACGACTGTTCATTCAACTGACGTCTGGTGGATCTCCTCCTCTCTCTCATAATACTAGAACTTGGGCTCATGCAACAGAGCTGAATATTGGAAGATCAAGGGCAGACAAAAAGAAAATGCTTCTTCAAACAATGCATGGTGAATTATGGTATTCACTCACGCAAAATGTAATTATGGTCACCTACTTGGATGACTTTAAATGAAGATTAGACAAATCAATGCAGGATAAGGCTATCAAATGGATACTAGCCACAACAGCTGTGCTGTACCTCCATTGTTGGAGGCAATGGGCCTCTGGATGCTAGATGCAGGGAATTGTAAGTGGGAGCAGAACTATTGCATTAAGGGGCCTGCTTAGGCACCTGGCTGGCCCCTGTGAAAGCCAAATGTAGGACTAGGTGGACCATTGGCCCCTCCACAGGGCCCCTATGATGTTCTTCCACCATCTCCTTAGCTTAAGAATGGGGTGGGTTTGGGATGATACGGTTTTTGCAAGCATTCTTCTTGACATTTGTGTGAAAAAGTTATTTGTGGCAAGGGGATGTTTAACAACCTACTCTCCCGCTAAGTTGTTCTCCAGGCAAACAGGAGGACATTCACCATCTCAGCTTTCTTCCACTCTATGCCTCTCTATCATTCATGTTTTCATTTTCAATGTGCTGCTCAATCTTTCCTGTTTCACCATTAACACTGGTGGAGACCAGAAACAACCGACAGCATTGTGAGTTCTCCTTGAAGAAGGGCCATAGCTTAATAGCAGAGCATCTTCCTTGCGCTCAGAAGGTCCCAAGTTCAATCCATGGCATCTTCAGGGATGGCTGGAAGAGACCCCTTGTCTGAGACCCTGGAGAGCCGCTGGCAGTCAGTGTAGATAGTACTGAGCAAGATGGACCAATGGTCTGACTCTGTATAAAGCAGCTTCCCATGTTCAAATCACCTTCTCTTATTAGTACCTTCTTGTCTCCATTTTATTTTATTTTTCTCAAGTGTTCTTCTTCATCACACAACCTTCCCCCAAGTCCCCATTTTTCAGTCCTAACCTGCACTCTTCCTTCACAGTGCAAGCCTGTACATGTCTACTGAGAAGTAAGCTCTACAAAAACTGGCATAGGATTGCAGTCTCAGTCATCTTGTTTCTGGGCTCTCTGCTCTTCAAGTATCCTTTGGGTCTCTCTGAGGTTTTAGGCCCAGCAAGACTGACAATTTACCCTTGCCTCAGACAAACTGGACTGTCAACATTCCACAAGTCTTTTTGCTGGGAAGCTGGGACATTCCATGTGAACATTCCATACCATCACCACTAGCTCAGCCAATTGGAATTAGAGACTTCCCACCAGAAAAGGAATACAATATAGAAATATCATTGATCATCCTCTTCCAGAACTTACTGCTGGGTTGGCTATATTTTATCATCTTCAAAGTAGGCTGTCAAAGAATCATCTTTTAAAAAGGGGAGGGGATTATGCTTCTGAGCCATTCTATATTTTGTGGACAACAAAATACGTTTTGATACGTTTTGAGAAAAGATTCCTGCTACCCACTCAAACTGTTTTGCCAATACCAATACTTTTCGTTGAAACGTAAAACTAAAGTGAGTGTTGCCGGAAAGCATATTTTCCATTTATTAAAAGGCTGAAACAGGAGAACTTACCCACAGGGCTGAAACTGTCAAAACGTCTCCTACAATCTGTTTTTTGGGAGCGCTGAGTTTACTTTTTAGCATATTCCATGTGTTCTTCCTTTCAGAAGTTATCATTTTCAGAAAGCTGGAAGATGCACATGTATCAATAATCACACTCAGTTGCGCCTTGCTAGCTGTCAGTGTTGCATTTCTTCCCCCAAGGTCTGAAGGCAGAAAGCATAATTCCGGCCTTAAAAATTCATGCGTCATAGTAATGTTGTAGTCCTTGAATTCGTTATGCAATCATTATTGCACATTAACATCTCATTCTGTTGACAGGCATTACAATTTGCACAGAGAATGAAGATGCTGTTCTCTCCTCCGCCCCAAGGTGCTTCCAATAAAACTTGCCTGCACATTCCATGTAGATGCTTTATGGTATCTATATCGTGAGAATATATATCATTGTCTTGGGGCACACATTACTACTATTTGTTATTATGAATTGCATTTGTTAGCGGCTTTTTTTAAAAAAAGCACCATATCTTTAAAGCACATGATTTCCCCCGAAAGAATCCCGGGAACTGCAGTTTCCCACTCACAGAGCTACAATTCCCAGCACCCTTAATAAACTACAGTTCCTGGAATTTGTGGTGCGTGTGTGTGTTGAATGAATGGTGTGGATCTGCCCAAAGCATAAAAGTGACTTAATACAACAAAAACAAGAGAAACTAGAAAACTGAAAACAATGTACATATCTAAACTGCCAATCCAGTAAGATAATAATGACAAGTCCTACCAACCTCACTAAAAATACACCTCATATAACCCTAACCAGAAGCAAAACAGTCCTGAAATATTTGAGTTGTGAATAAGGACAGGGATCAAAAGCAAAAATTCAGATACTTGCTCTGTACAGAGATATCGGACATACGTTTGCAGTTCCACTGGAAATGATGGTCACTGTTGACTGCCAACAAACTGGGATCTGGATGTCCAAATAAAATAATGCAAACTGGTGTCACGAAATTACTTTATGTCACAAGTAGAAACAAATGCAAACGAACATTTGTTGCAGTTCAGCACAGAGCAGCAAGTGGCATGGTCAATGCAACTTGCAGAGCTCTGTGATTACAGTCATTGGGCCAGAGCCAACTAATCTTCTGGACTAGATGGTGCGATGTGGCAGAGGTATTCTTATTTCTACATGGAAGAGGGTTAATGTCAGGGAAGAGCCAAAACGAACTGCTTTGTCAGTAGCAGGGGAGGGTTCTGAGCAGGAACTGTCAGAAGAGGAAGACAGGGAAATGACGCATGAAGCAGAACAGGGGGAGGAGAGTAGTCAAGCGGAGCAGGGGGTCAGAGATGGTGAAGAGCCCTATAACCCACCAGAGTCGGGAGAAGGAAGTTCAGACTCAGAAAGGGGGGGGAGCATTCACATCAGCACAGGCAAGGAGGGAAATGAAATGTACAGATCAAAAACGTCTCGCGAGGTTTCCACGCCTACTTTGTTGGTGCCGGAATCGAAAGAAGCCACTCCCCGACTCTGACTCGACAGGTTCAGACGCATGATTTTGAAGACTGTAAATATCACGCTGAGTGTACTGGAGTGTTCCTGCGATGAGTTAAGCACAGACACGGGCACAAACAGGTAAGCACGTTCTCTCAGGGCTGGAGCAATCAAGTCATGGAGTATGTCTCTCATCTCAGGGTTCAGCAAAAAATCAAATTCATGAAAACACACAGCAATTTACTGAAGCGGCAACACCCCAGCAACACGAGAATTAGCACGCAAAGGCGTTAGCAGCATGGGAATTGCGGTCTAATTAGAACCGCTCCAAGTCAAGTGTCAGCAAGTTAATCAGCCTGAGATCCCTGAAATGGCACCAACTAGACGTACGTTATGGGGGGTTTTTTTGTTTGTTTTTAAAGTAAAATTGCAGCAAACACAATTCAAAAATCTATGTTTTAGAACCCTACTGGATTCTTTCTGCTGGATCAGGCCAATGGCCCATCTAATCCAGCATCCTGTTCTCACAGCAGCCGACCAGTTGTCTGCGGGACAGCAGCAAGCAGGGCCTGAGCATACAAGCTCTCTCTCTTCCTTTGGTTTCCAGAAACTGGTGTTCAGAAACATTGCTGTCTTCAACTGTGGAAGCAGAGCATAGATATCATGGCTAACAGCCATCCATAGCACTCCCCTCCACAAATAAAACTTCCCCCAGTGTGGTACGTGTACCCCCTCCACTCCCCCAGGGCTATGCGAAAGGGTTTCAAAGGGTGCACAGCAAAATTTGCTCTAAACTAGTTTTAAAAAATATTATTAAAACTAGTTCCAACTTATCTTCACCCAAGAAGGGGCACAACAATAAGGCTAAACTCTCAAAAGGACTATGTGATTACTGTAAGTTTGGGAAGCACTGTTTCAGGGAGCGCAATGGACAGGAGCCAATCCTAATAGTACCAAGGTACCTGGGGCAGTTATCCTTCCACAAGGGCTGACATCAATGCCAAAATCCAACATCACTTGAGCTCTGAGAGTGCAGCTTTCTCCTGATTGAAGTGCAGAGTGTTTGAGGACCGGGACATTCTCAGGGAAACCAAAATGCTAATTTACAAAGCTATTGCACAACCAACTTTACTGTATGCTTCTGAAACATGGACCACTTATAAATGCCATCTCTAACTCCATGAAAGAGTCCATCAACGGTGTCTCCAAAAAAATTTACACATCACTTGGGAAAACAGGTGAACTAATGACAGTGTACTGGAAGAAGCCAAGATCCAGTGTCGAAGAAATGATACTTCAACATCAACTATGTTGGACTGGTCATGTTGTTCGGATGCCTGATTATCGCCTTCCAAAGCAACTACTCTATTCCCAACTCAAGAATGGAAAGCGAAATACCAGTGGACAACAAAAGAGGTTTAAAGACTCTCTCAAGGCAAATCTTTAAAAAATGTAGCATAAGCACTGATAACTGGGAAACACTGCCCTTTGAGAGCTGCAATTGGAGAACAGCCTTTACCAAAGGTGTCATGGGCTTTGAAGAAGCACAAACTCAGAGTGAAAAGGAGAAACGAGCTAAGAGGAAGGCATGTTTGGCAAACCCTCACCATGATCAACTCCCTCTTGGAAACCTATGTCCCCACTGTGGAAGGACGTGTGGATCCAGAATTGGCCTCCACAGTCATTTATGGACCTACTGTTAAGACCATATGTAACGGTCACCTTAGAGAGTGGCTGGGTTAAGAAAGGGTTAACCATCTTTTGACAGTTTAGAACCCAAGGGGAGGGGCTGAGGCACGTATAAAAACCCACCCTGGGGGGAGTTGGAGAGGAGTTGAGGGGGAGTTAAGGAGATTGAGTGTGGTGGTTTTGAAAGGTGGTGGTGGCTTAGAGACTTGACAGTTTGGGATTAGACAGGATAGTGGTTTGAGAGAAACATTAAGTGATATTTAGAGGTAATAGGCCGGTAATATATTTAGAGGTAATAGGCCGGTATAGAACATCTGATTTAAGCATATAAAAGACCAGTTTTATTCTGTAACCATAAGCATCTGTACTTTCAATAAAGCAACTTGTGTTTAGTTCCAAACCATATCCGTGTCTATATTAACAAACAGGTACCAGTGAGAGCACTGGTTGGTGGCAGCAGAGTACCATTTGTCGTAGGTGCAGACATCAATAGACCGTGACACGTCCGGGGGTGCTGCACAGGTCGGGGTGACCGCGACATATAAAAGTGGTGGCAGCGTCGGGATACGAAATAGATATAAAAGTGGTGGCAGCGTCGGGATACGAAATAGATATAAAAGTGGTGGCACAGCGTCGGGATACGATCCAATACGATCGATAGGATCTGAGAGATCCGTGCAAAGTGTGTGAAAGTGAAAGTCAGTCTGTGAGACTCTACATTCCAGTCAGGAAAGGGACTAGCATACGCCTGAAAGGGAGCGAGTGTGAATCCAAGGTGGGATTACCTGGCCCTAGGGGGTAGTGCAGTGACGCCTGAAGACTGGGAGAGTGTAGGAGGTCCAGATACTGACTTAGGAGTTAAAACTATTTCAGGTTAAGAGGTAGTGGAGGTCGGAAAAGTACGCTGTGAAGGGTGAAAGGAATAGCCTAAGGCGTGACTTTAGACCTGATACCAAAGAACCAAGCCTGAAGGAATAGTTTAAAGAACCATTCTTTTGAGTCAAGTCAAGATATTTAAACCACCAACAAAGTAAACATGCCACCTAAAAAGAATAGACCAGTTGTGAGGGATAGTTCTGTGGAAAGCTCAGGGGAGGATGGAGCTCCACAAATAATTGAACCAAGTGCTGAAGTAGTTGATAAAACCCCATCTGAGGGGGTGGTTCTTAAAGCATCAGAGGAATTTGAGAAATGGAAATTAGAACAAGAATATAAACTGAGGGAAATAGAAATGAGAATGAAATCTGAGGAACGAGAAAGAGAAAGAGAAAGAGAATTACGGGCAAAGGAAATGGATTTCCAACTAGAAATTAAACGAATGGAATTGGCTGCTCTGGCTAATCAAAATAACAGTAACAACAGTACCCCTCAAACTGCTAACAAAATAGATTTGAAACGGTTCCCTGAATACCGAGACAAAGATAGTCCGGAGGCGTTTATTATTTCAATGGAACGAGCGTTTCAAGATTTTGGAGTTGAGGAGGCTGAAAAGATGTTAATCTTAAGGGCTAGAATAAGTGGGCCATTAGTGGACATTTATTCCCAAATGCCAGAAGAGCAGGCTAAAGATTTTGAAGCTTTTAAAAGATTAGTTTACACCCGTTATGGAATAACTTCGGAGCAGCTTCGGCAGCGTTTTAGAAACACCAATAAACTCCGGGAAGAAACTTTTGCTCAATTAGGAGCAAGGATATCTAATTACTTAAATAAATGGCTGGAACAGGTGCAGGCTAAGACGGTACCTGAAATTCGGGAGGTTTTTGCCCTTGAGCAATTTTATGAGGTCATTAACAGCCATTTAAAATATTTAATAAAAGAGAAAAATCCTGCAACCATCTTAGAAGCTGCTTCGCTGGCCGATTCTATCAATGAGATTAGGGATCACGCGTATAGTGCCCCAAGAAATAAAGAAAAACCTTGGGAGGTTAATAAAAACAAAAAAACCTCATCCCACACAAAATTTACCTCAGAAGCAGAGAAAAAGGGTTTCCCCTCAAGACCAAACTCACCTCAAAAGGCATCACTAGCATCAGGGATGGCTGAGGGAAAAGTTAATAAAGTTGGTGGGGGAGATAGGCCTAACTTCGTCTGCTGGGAATGTGGGAAATATGGCCACAAACAAACGCAATGTAGATATGCCGCAGGGAACACTAAGATAGTTAATAACACAGCACCCAAAAAGACATATTGTGTCCAAACAGTGCAGGAAGCAAGGGACACTGTGGTTGCTACGGCAACAGAAGACACGACCAGGCCGAAGCCTGTAGAAACAGTAGAAGCCAGGGTTCTGCAATGTTATGCAATACAGCAGGATGATGATTTATTAAAAAGAGCAGGCGAGGAAATTTACGTTGAGGGCGTGATTTACAGGGGGTTGAAAGATTCAGGATCTCAAATCACGATATTGCACAAGAGTATTGTGAACCAGGACGCCTTTATTCCAGGGAAAACTGTGACATTAAAAGGCATATCAAAACACCCTGAAGTGTTACCCGTAGCTAGCGTACACATGACCTATAAGAACTGGTCAGGGAACTGCCAAGTGGCTGTGTCAGAAGAAATCCCAGCCGCAGTATTAATTGGATGGGATCTTATAGACCGCGTGCAGAGTGCTTTTGTAATAACTAGGGCTCAGAGCCAGCGTCAGTTGTCTGAGCAGGAGGAAACTGATACAAATGTTGAACAAGCACCTGATACAATGTTAGTACCTCTAACCCAGAGTCAAGCCTTAAGTTTTGCAGACAAGCAACAAGAAGAAATAGACTTAAGGCCATATTTTGAAGCGGCTGCAACCAATAAAATATTAACTCCTGAGAGCCCGGAGCGCTTTATAATAGACAGGGGATTACTATACAGGGAAGTTCTCATGGCACCCAACAGAGGGGGTGGAGAAATCCAACAGCAACTCGTAGTGCCCAGCGAGTACAGGGGAAAAATAATGCAACATGCACACAGCAGTGTGTTTGGGGGACATTTGGGGATAACCCGAACGAAGAGGAGGGTGGCCCAGAATTTCTATTGGCCTGGAGTGGGACAACAGATAAAACGTTTGTGTCAGAATTGCCATATCTGTCAACTTCCAGGCCATGGGCTAAACAAAACAAAACCCAAATTGTGCCACTGGCCTAATAAATCAAACCCTTTTCAACAAGTCTGGTTGGACATGATAGGGTCATCGCCAAAAGCCGGTGGGAAGGGAAATAAAAATATTCTCCCAATGGGTCATGAAATTAGAGGCCAAAGAAAAGGCCCCAAAGAAGTGTTTAGAGCCCATGTGAAGCACAAGAAACATGTAGCAAGATGGAGAGCTATAAAATTTATTAAAAGGCATGATTCTAAGCAAAGAGCTCTTCTTGCCAAAGTTGTTTTCAGTAAACCGCACAGACTTAAGAAACCAACAGAATGCTTCATTGCAGTGGAGAGCAGTTATAGCGGACAGTTGGTTTGCAGTGGTAAGAAAGATCAGATCAACATTGATCATAACCTAACCGGGAGTACTATAGCAGAGAGCACTATAGACTACTGTCTTGACCAGAAGCTAGGTGATCAGAAGGAACTGATCTGGGCTTCTAGGAATACTTATGCCATAGTTATTCCTCAAAAGTCTGAAGCCAAAAAGACTAGAGTGAAGCTGTCTTCTGAGTTCAAAAAGAAGTTATGCTATGCAAGCAAAGCAGTTATTAGTGTTGTTACTGATGGTTGGCGAAATGACAAACCTATCTTGAAAACGGAACAAGGCTACACAGTATTAAAATGGCTGACAGGCCAAGATAATAAAAAAGTAACTTTTAAATTGCGTGTAGTGAGAGTTGAAAAAGCAAGACAAACCAAAGAAGGACTGTTAGCAAGAGAGATTGCTAAAAGCAATAAGCAAGCAGAGCTGTTTAGCCTACTTTCAATAAATAAACATCCTAGCCTAGAACTATTCAGCAAGCTGACCAAAAAAGAGTCTATCCACAAATTTCTAAAAGCAGTTCTCACTGAAGTTAAAAGTCAGAGAACAAGTTATTATGCAGCTTTTGATGACCTGAAGACACCTATCCAAGGCCTTGAGCGGGAACACGTATTCGAAATCCTGCCGGAAAGAGAGGCTGATCCAAGAGAGATATTGACCAAGAGAAGCAAGGACTCTACACCGTTTGGAATCCATGATTGTTACAGACGCCTCGATTGCAGGGAGCGCAACAGAACAATGTCATCCGGTCGAGGAAAGCAACTAGAAGCTCATCGTGTGTGTCGGAAGAGGAAAGAAAAAGAAAAAAAACTGTAAGCTGATGAGTTGGGCGTTAATCGTGCAGGACTTCGACTTCACCATCAAGCCAGTAAAAGGCAGACTGAACGTTGTAGCTGATGCGTTATCTCGAAAGCCAGAGACTCCAGATTAAGCTACAAATATTTCACCAGCAAGTTTGTATTGTATTGCATGTTATTGAACTGTATTGTATTGCATGTTATTGAACTATATGATATTGCATGTTAATAAGTCCAAACCAGTGTTGCAACTTTCTTGTGAAAAATTACTGTACTTTGTGATGTTAGAGTGGAAGGAACACATGGTAAGAATTGCATAAGTTTATTCTAACGTTTATTTTTTAAATGCCTTGTTTGATCAGGAAGGTCACTTGGACAAGTCACCCTCCTGAGTCAAACTTATAAAGGGGGGAGGTATGTAACGGTCACCTTAGAGAGTGGCTGGGTTAAGAAAGGGTTAACCATCTTTTGACAGTTTAGAACCCAAGGGGAGGGGCTGAGGCACGTATAAAAACCCACCCTGGGGGGAGTTGGAGAGGAGTTGAGGGGGAGTTAAGGAGATTGAGTGTGGTGGTTTTGAAAGGTGGTGGTGGCTTAGAGACTTGACAGTTTGGGATTAGACAGGATAGTGGTTTGAGAGAAACATTAAGTGATATTTAGAGGTAATAGGCCGGTAATATATTTAGAGGTAATAGGCCGGTATAGAACATCTGATTTAAGCATATAAAAGACCAGTTTTATTCTGTAACCATAAGCATCTGTACTTTCAATAAAGCAACTTGTGTTTAGTTCCAAACCATATCCGTGTCTATATTAACAAACAGGTACCAGTGAGAGCACTGGTTGGTGGCAGCAGAGTACCATTTGTCGTAGGTGCAGACATCAATAGACCGTGACACGTCCGGGGGTGCTGCACAGGTCGGGGTGACCGCGACACCATGTTCCTGGAAGACAATCTTACTCGGCTATAAGTGATTGCAATAAAAAAGAAGAAAGAAGTACCAAGGATATAATTTTGAACTTCTGAGAAGCAAGATGTTCCTTATCGTCTTCCCCACCCACACTAAATCCCGTCAAAACATGTTTGGACTCTCCATTTTGTGAAGAAACATCCCTAAAATAATTTTGCTACTGGAATGACAGCTAGGTTTTTATCCATCCATTCATTTGAACATTTGTAAACTCCCCTTCTTCACAACAAATCCCAGGGCAGGGTACAGAATGCAGATGACATGAAATCACATTAAAACGGCCATAAAACCAATTTAAATAACAAGAGCAGCAGAAACTACTGAGCATGTCACTACTCAGCCTACATCAATCAACACACTAAGGCTGCAATTCGAAGGTATGAGGGAATCCAAAGGTGGTTCAGCTCCCATATTCAAGGCCCTGCCTTGCTCAAGCCAGCAGGCAGAGCCGGCCTGACCATGAGGTGGGCTGAAGCACCTGCCTCAGGCAGCAAGAGACAGCATTCCACTCATCCCATGTCTTCCACCGCAGAGAGGAAGGTGTTCTGGCGTGCAGAGTTGCTGCTCATCTTCCATGAATCTGGGCAGAGAACCCAAGCCACAACGCTTTGAGGAACGCCCAGACTCCTGCCAAGTTCAGGATAGAGATAAATAAAATAAGAATAAGTGGGAGGCTTGTGAGAATATCCAAGGAGCATGCTAAAGAAGACTATCACTGAACACCAAGTTCTATCATTTGAAGAAAAGGGCCTCCATGAGAAAGAAAACTAAACATTTTTCTTGCAAAATGCCCATATTAGATTTCACTTTGGGACCTGAAGCAGAGGGCAGTTGAAACCTGTTGTGTGTGTTTTTTAACATTAATTTTAGAAATGCTGGTTGAAATTTGAAACGGCAAGGGAAGAAATGAGCCAGAGAACCATTGTAACAAGAGGGTTGAAATGACTTGTTCTTGCCCACTGCCCACCTATCAAACGCCTTCCTTCCTTCCTTCCTGACATTAGTATAAATGTAGCTTTCAAACCCACCACAGTCTGTGATAATGTATCTGAAATAATAGCAGGGCTAATCTGACCAGTCTTTAAATATACCCCCATTTGAGCCAAATGTAATTAGAGGGTTTCTTTTGGTGTTCTCCTTTCATATCTAACCAATGGTTGAAGTACCTGTATAAATAACTCTATTATTAAGGTCCTGTAGGATTTTCTTTGAATGCAGGGAAGGGGGAAACCATAAAAAACCATAAAATAATGATCTTGTGAATCCCCACCCTAGCTGTATCCCAAAAGAAGAAGAAGAGGAGGAGGAGGAGGAGGAGGAGGAGGAGGAGGAGGAGGAGTTTGGATTTGATATCCTGCTTTATCACTATCCTAAGGAATCTCAAAGTGGCTAACAATCTCCTTTCCCTTCCTCCCCCAACAACAAACACTCTGTGAGGTGAGTGAAACTGAGAGACTTCAGAGAAGTGCGACTAGCCCAAGGTCACCCAGCAGCTGCATGTGGAGGAGCAGGGATGTGAACCCGGTTCACCAGATTATGAGTCCACCACTCTTAACCACTACACCACACTGGTGTTGTTGACCTCTCATCAGACCCAGCAAGCATGGCCAATAGCCAAGAATGATGGGCGTTGATGAGTCCAACGACAGATTCCTCATCCCTGATGCAGCAGGCTCAGGTGAATAAGGCAACCACCACTTAATGAACAGATAAAGCTCCGTAGCACAGGATGAATTAGTGTCCCTTAGCTTAGGTGGTTTTTAAAAGGGTAGGAGGAGACATGAAGAATAATAGCCAAAGGAAAGCTTCAAGCTCCTTTTCAAACAGAGAGTCTTCAAGGAGCGGCTTAGGAGTGGGATGCTTGGAGACTACAGAATGATGACAGCTGGTTTTCCATAGATAAGGACGAAAGGGTGCATTGGATGATGCTAATAATCTCAAAGTGCCCGGGAATGGTACAGAGTTAACAATTTTGTCCAGACTTGCCCGCTAAATGTAACAGCCAAAGCAGCAGTAAAAGAAAGTCATTACTTAGAACTCCGGGAGCCAAGAGAGCTACACAGGGTGTTAATTAATTTCACATTTGTAACATTCAGGAATAATTTGCCTTCAGGGTGGACAGAGGAAACACCCTCAAAGGTCATTAAAATACATATCTCCATATCTCTTGGTATACAAATGTTATAGTATGAATATTTATCCTTAAGGATCCCTCCCGCCCCCATGTCAACATCGATGTCTTTGGCTATATTTGTCTGTCTCTCTGTGTGTATGCATGCATAGGCGAGAGAGATTTTAATATGTATAATATTTTCCACTCTGGATATTTTGTTCCGTCCGCTTCACTGAATCGTCCATAGATGCTGATCAGGGGGTGTGAGTTCATCTCACCTTAGGGAACCAAACACGCTGCAAATCCATGCAGGAAAATGAAGCTAGCAGTGGGGAAGAAATAAGAAAGCCACAGGAGGAAAAGGAAAACCCAAGTGGTGATGGGGAGGAGAAGGCGGAGAAGGGAAAGAATGGTCCATTGTGTATGAGCAACAGAGGACTACAAAAGTTTCTTTAACAAATTAAAGACTTACCAGGCATGAGGCTTTCTTCAGAAACAGCCATGAAAGGACAGAAGAAGAAGAAGAATTATATGTTCCTCCACAATTACAAATCAAGATGGTGTTCTTGCTACGTTACAGCCAGTTAGGTAGATGTACTGAACATGAATGCATTGGCCCAGTTGAATGAGGCATACATTTGCATGGTCATCTGAACATAGGAAGGCACCTTGGGCCATTGAACAGGCTGAGGAAAGGATATTTTAAAAAGAGGTCCCTTGCAGCCCTCACTCGGTTATATACAGTGGTACCTCTGGTTACGAACTTAATTTGTTCCGGAGGCCCGTTCTTAACCTGAAACCATTCTTAACCTGAGGTACCACTTTAGCTAATGGGGCCTCCCGCTGCCGCTGCCGCTGCCGCGCGATTTCTGTTCTCATTCTGAGGTAAAGTTCTTAACCCGAGGTACTACTCCAGGGTTAGCGGAGTCTGTAACCCGAAGTGTTTGTAACCTGAGGTACCACTGTATTCAGTGGTCTGTGTTTACCTGAGCATTAAGTCTGGACTAAGGATTCTGAGCCCCTGTGTTCTGATTCGGTACATTATATCCAATCACAGAACATTTCAGGATTTGGGCCTCTGCCACTGGCCCTTAAACTCTGACTTATGATTTGCAGCTTGGAACTTTAGACAGCCAATCACATTGGGAGTGGGAGTGGCCCAGGCCTTCAGAAATGTATATAAGTAGTTGCTTTGCCCCTGTTGTCCAGTTTTGTTTGTTCAGTAAAGGTTCTTGCTGTTATCACTGTGTTGTGCCTTGTGGGAACCCGCCTACACTTCACCTGGGTTTCTGTAGCAGCACAGAGGAACAAGGATGAGCCAGAGAAAGAGAGTTGGCATCACTTTTACTGTTCCTACTTGCTGCAATACTAAGGCATGCAAGTCGAAAGCAGTGCCAAAATAGGACTAGAAACGGGCTCACAGTGAGTGACTGTATTAGCTGTGAGAACAGATAACTGCTACAGTCACTCTTGTGAAGTCTTGCCACAGGAAGGCTGCTTGCTGGGCTCCTGAGTAAATTGGCCCTAATTTAATTTAATTAGCTGAAGGCTTGAAGTTTAATGCAAGAAAGAAACCAAAAGCGTATTACTTAACAAGGAACACACACTTGCAAAAGGGTACTAAAATGGCAATAATATGCAACATTGCTTGTTTGGTGTTGTGGATGAGGCCAAGCACCAGAGATGTGGATGTGATAGCTCTGTAGTCTTCGAGGCTCTGAGGAAGGGCATTGGGAATGTCAGACGGAGAGAAGCTACATTTTGCCTGCAGTTGTAATAATTGCACAAGCCCCTGAATTTCTCACCACAAGTGCATTCAAATTACTCGGGAAGAAGCTACAAGCACAACACAGTAAAGAAGTGATTGGTGCTGACGCCTATTTATAGATGTTCTTCCAAAGAAAATGAATTAAATATATTTGTTTTCTGACAGCTATTTGGCCCCAGCAACATGCAGTGTCTAGAATTTAAAGGAAAAACATCGCCTTGAAAATCACTTTTCCTTCAGGACATTTCGCAGCTATACTGAACATAAATAAAAGTCCCCTTCCCCACAGTTTATATTTCCTTCCTTCCTTCCTTCCTTCCTTCCTTCCTTCCTTCCTTCCTTCCTTCCTTCCTTCCCCTGTTAGTTGTCCATATGCATATGCCCCACTTTTTAAAATTCATCATCATCAGCATCATTTTTAATTTGTATACCATCTTTCTATCTTACAATACTCAAGGCGGTTTACAAGCTGAAGAAACAAAAAATATACATCTTATAACAATCTAATGCAATACAAAAATGTGATAATAAAACATAACTTTAAAATAGGTAACCTATATCAAAAAAGTATCATTCAACAATCATTAGAATAGTATTAAATAATAATAACACATAAAAGTTAAACAGAAATCCACTCAGCAGTTATAATAAATAATTTCTAAACTATAATCAATAAAACAATGGCAAGCCACAGTAGATAAAATAATACAATACAAATTGAGAAGCAGAGACTAGAGGGTGGGGCAAGGCAGGTGGAAAGAGGCCTTGCCTGATGGAGTCTCTCCCCTCACAGTTCTTCCTCCAGAACCAGCTCCCTTATGAGGACTCCTAGGGCCGGAGGGTGGGGCAAGGCAGGTGGAAAATTGTATGTATGAGTGTGAGCTTTGAGCCAAGAATTCCTTGACTGTATACACACCATACATTTAAAGGTTGCGTCCCTCAATGCAGACATCAGTGCATTTGTGGTCACTGCCAGAGTGCCGGGACCCAGGCTGTAGTCCCAATCCAAGGATAATGTTTGCTGGCACGTTACCTGGTATCATCTTTCCATCTGTAATACAAGGCTTATGATACTGCCTTACCTTACAGCGTTCTTGTAAGAATTACAGCCAGCTTCTATATTTACATGGAAGCAAGTCCCACTGAATTAATGTGATTTTCTCTCAAGTAAATGTATTTAGGATAGTTGCTTTAGCATGAGATTAGATGCATATACCTTTAAACCCTATCTAAATATATGGGGATTACTTCAGAGTAAACGTGTAATGCATGAGGATGCACTTCAAATAACATATGTACTGTGATTACAACATTTTTAAATATTGGAAAGATTTCTCGATGATTATGATGATGTTAACTATTTCTATTATCTTCATCATCATCATTAGCCAGAAGCACTGTCCTAAGAACATTATATTCACTATGCAGGATACTTGCAAAGATTCATATCCATTTGCCTTTGACTTTTAAACTGTTGAAATGAAAGTGAGGAGAAGATAAAATTTACAGCGAGAGAAGATTGCTTCTGTATAAAATAATTTGGAAAACATTCTGTTTTTAAGGTTGCATTAAGCAAGGAAGTTCTTGAAAAACAGAGGAGGCCGGGAGTCAAGGAGGAAGGAGAGCAGGTGTGAGTCTTAGCCGCGCTGAGGAAAGCTTTTAATCATCACGGCAGGCTAGAAGGTCCTTGAGAAATGGGGACTTCAAATTGAATGGACTCTCTTCCATCGGGTATGATTTGCAAGTGCATCCCCTGCTTACATATATAATGAAGGCTTGATTGTGTTTTTCCCTCTTCAGTGCCAAGCAAAACGTCCTGCAAATCACAGGCAGGAAAGAAGAAAGTGAAATATGAAACAGAAAACATAAAAGGATAGTGTTTCTCAAGTAATGCATAACACAGAACTTCAACTTTGATACAGGCAATTTCTGACCATTCTCAGGAATGTGTTCTATATGTGCCCCAGTGATAGAGCACCTATCTGTCCCAGGTTCAATCCACGGTTTCTCCAGGTAGGGCAGGGAGAGAATCCTGTCTGAAACCCTGAAGAAGTGCTGTCTGTCAGTGTGGACAATACTGAGCAAGATGGACCTATGATCTGACTCAGAATCAGCAGCTTCCAAGGTTCCTAATTTGCTAGAAACCTTATCCACGATCTCCCATTCATATTGTTGCGAGTTTGCAGGGCCAGCCTGTATGACGCCCTTCTAATTCCTGGAGTCCTGATCTAGCAAGGGTCAAACTCTAATGGAGGATTCCTTTGTTGAATGAGCCAGGAAAGCCAGGTGAGTTGATGAGCCTGACCATGGTCATTAGTATAGCAAAGCCAGTGGCTTTGTGCCAAATGAGTGGGCTACACACCCTCCCCTGGCTGGTAGTAGGAAGGACAAGAGTCAGAGCTGAGTGTGTGGCTAGAAGCAGGTAGAAGCAAGAGAGCAAAAGCCATGCTTGAATCTAGGGCTATGGAAGAAGCAAGACCTTCTGGGGTGTTAAAGCGCTGTAGGCAGGACCGGTGTTAGGGATTTTGGCGCCCTAGGCGAGGGGGTGGGCCACGTGACGTCATTGCGCATGACGTACGGTGCCCCGCCCCCTGCCGGCCGGGCGCCCCGCGCCGCCGCAGTTTTCGCCGCTGGTTGGGGCGGCACCGGGCGGCGGCGGGGGGCGAGGGGCAGGCTGGCCAGTGCCCCCTCCATTTTGGCGCCCCCGCCGCCGCGGTTTTCGCCCCAAGCTGCTTGCTCCGCCGCTGGTTGGGGTGGCACCGGGCGGCAGCGGGCAGCGGGGGGCGGGGGCAGGCTGGCCAGCGCCCCCTCCATTTTGGCGCCCTAGGCAACTGCCTAGTTCGCCTTAATGGACGCGCCAGCCCTGGCTGTAGTCACCTCCATTATAGGCTCAGCTGTAAAGGTAAAGGTAAAGGGACCCCTGCCCGTTAGGCCCAGTCACAGATGACTCTGGGGTTGCGGCACTCATCTCTCAGGGTGCCGGCGTACAGCTTCCAGGTCATGTGGCCAGCATGACTAAGCCGCATCTGGCGAACCAGAGCAGCGCACGGAAACGGAGTTTACCTTCCCGCCGGAGCAGTACCTATTTATCTACTTGCACTTTGATGTGCTTTCGAACTGCTAGGTTGGCAGGAGCAGGGACCGAGCAACGGGAGCTCACCCCGTCGTGGGGACCTTCTGATCGGCAAGCCCTAGGCTCTGCAGTTTAACCCACAGTGCCACCCGCATCCCTTTAAAGCGCTCAGCTGTATATATGTATAAATAAACCATATATCATAAAGATACCAGTTGCTCCAAGGGAGGTTCGACTGGCGCATTCATTATACACCTTTAGGCGCCAGGCAAAAACATCCCCCTTCAACCAGGCCTTTGGCCAATTGACATCTAATGCCCTTTTAAAATGTGTTATGGAAGTGGGGGTTATTGGGTTGTCTTTGTTTTTTTATATTGTAATTTTATGTTGTGAACTGCCCTGAGATCTATGGGTATAGGGTGGTATACTAATACTTGTTGTTGTTGTTGTTGTTTGTTGTTGTTGTTATTCGAAGGAAACCAAATGCCTTGAAACCCTGGAATCTAGCACTGCTCTGAGAGTGGGGTGGGGTGCAACAATATGTTAAGCATCAAGTTCAAAAAATCAGAAAAGGAAAGGAAAGACCCTAACTAAAAAACTGGATTTTTTATTTATTTGTTTTTTTAAGGCTCAGTGTGTTTGGGTTTCTACTTCATAGGGCCGACGTTATGCAGAAAACCCAGCAAGTCACCATTACAGCTCATTTCCTCCCACCAGTGGGAGACGGAACAATCCGCTTGATAAACACATCGAATATGCAAAGGAGTTGCAAACTTATATTCAAACTTAAAGCCAAACTGTTTTCATCACTCTCTTCCTCAGCCATTGTATAATACAGGTGTTTTCTTTTCCTGTCTCCTTCATCTTGCCTGCCTCCCTTACATCTTCAAGCCCTATAATTTACATTTCAACCACCTACCAGCCCAGATGGATATGTTGACTATATTGTTTCATAGCTCTCTGGTTGTTGCTGATGAATAAAACACTTATTTACAAGGAGAGGTGGGTGAGAGTGGGATGCCAGTTTGTGGGATTCCTTTTTCTTTTTTCTAATTTAACAGACTCTGCGGTAAATATGTCGGAACATTAAGAGCGATTATGCCAAGTACCTGCACGAGTGCCAAGTTTGCGTCTGCCAAGCAAATGACATGCTTTAGAGAGTTGACTCTGAATCCACCACAAAACGGAATTCAGCCTCGGATTATTATTATTTTCTGCAGAGTTCAGAATTGAGGGGAATCTGCGGGCGTTCCAGCACTTCAGCTCTTAAGAGAGTCCTTGAAGGTGCACTCTGTATACAGCGGTACCTTGGTTTACAACCATAATCCTTTCCAGAGGTCCATTTGTAAACCAAAACAGGTTGTAACCCAAGGCGTGCTTTCGCCAATGGGGCCTCCAAAAAAATTTTTTTCGTAATCCCCCCAAAAATGGGTTGTAATCCAAAAAAAGGTTGTAAACTGGGACACGCACTTCCGGGTTTGACGTGTTTGTAACATAGCTGTCAACCCTCCCTTTTTTGCGGGAAACTCCCTTATTCCAATGCCGTTTCCCGCTGCTATCCCGGATTGTTGATATCCCTTAAATTTCCCGGATTTCAAAGGAAGCAGCTCCTCTCCCTCCCTGCCGGCCACGGAGGCTCCTCAGCTGCGTTGCTCGGCTGCCAATAAGGAGTCTGAGACCGACTGGGGGCGGAGCTTGCATGCCTTGTGCAGCCAGACCCTCACGCCCAACCAGACAGACAGCCTGCCTGCCGTCTAGGCGCTCGCTCTTTCGCTCACCCATTCGCGCGCAGCCTCTGGAGCGCAGGGTGGCGAGGCTACTTGGTGCCATTGCACCGCCCTCGCGGCATCCCTTATTTTCAAATCCGAAAGTTGACAGCTATGGTTTGTAATCCAAAACGTATGCAAACCAAGATGTATGCAAACCAAGGTACCACTGCATCATGCAAAGTTTGAAAACTACTGGTGCTTGCTAACTCCTTGATCTTAAAGGCAACAGCCCCACATAGGGCAAAAGATTCCTGCATTGAGGGGGTTGGACTAGATGGCCCTTGTGGTCCCTTCCAGCACTACAATTCTATGATTCTACCTGGAGATGTCAGTGAGTGAACCTGGGAGCTTCTTCATACTAGCAGGTGCTCTGCTACTGAGCTATGGCACAGCCTCAAAAGTAGGAGACTCAAAGTGCACCCCTAATGTATTTCATAGAATTGTAGAGGTGAAAAGGACCCCGGGGGACATCTAGTCCAACCCCCCTGCAGTACAGGAATATGCGGGTGGCCCATATGGGGATCGAACCCATGACCTTAAGTGTTACCAGCACCACCCTCTAAGCAACTGAGCAGAACTGTTCAAACTGGTTTTGCAGGTTTCTGAAATGTGACGTGAGCAGTGGGATGAGATTAGCACAGGCATCGCAAGTAACTAGGCTCGGTACAGGAGCCTTGCTAGATTGTGGTGATAGTTCATAAGGGGTGAGTGGTAACATGGAAACACCTTTACAGTGGTGCCTTGGTTCTCAAATGCCTTGGTTCTCAAACACTTTGGTTCTCAACCTCCAAAAACTCCAAAAAGTAAGTGTTCCGGTTTTCGAACGTTTTTCAGAAGCCAAACATCCAATGCAGATGTTGGCTATTGTTTTCGGGGCACCTGCACCAATCAGAACCTGTGCCTTGGTTTTTGAACATTTCGGAAGTCAAGTGGACTTCCAGAACTGATTAAGTTTGGCGCTTTTGTTTTGGCTATTTATTTTGCGTTTTTGTTTTTGAGGCTTTTTCGATTAATTTGTTTTGTGACTGTGTGGAACCCAGTTCAGCTACTGATTGTTTGATTGTGTGACTGCGGAAATGGATAAAAGCCCTCCATCCAAACAATGACTATCATCAGTGCAGGTAAGGAAAAAAAAGTGATTTTAATTTTTATCATCCACAATACTGTCTTATTTATTTTATAGTACAGTACATTGATTATTGCTTTCATTTTACGGATCAATGGTCTCGTTAGATTGTAAAATTCATGTTAAATGGCTGTTGTAGGGGTTGTTTTTAAAAGTCTGGAATGGATTAATTCGTTTTGCATTACTTTCTATGGGAAAGTGCCCTTTGGTTTTGGAATGCTTTAGTTTTGGAATGGACTTCCGGAACGGATTAAGTTTGAGAACCAAGGTACCACTGTATTAGGACCAACCCCAAATGTCACAAAGTTGCAAGAACTGTTCATCAGGCTGGAGAAAAACCTAGGCATGGTGAAGTCTATAGTTTGTACTGATTCAAAAGCCACTGATTCACATATTCATGTACTAGTATATTTGGGGTACCAGTGCAAACAAGTGTCTCCAAGAGACTGAGTAAACTAAAAGAACACATTGAATGTGTGAATTATGTGCTGTGAATTATTCTCCTACACAGTATACATATATATTTCACATTCTTAGTATGATATTCCAAGAGCATGACAATGACTAGAATGACTTGGTTCTTGGGCTCATTGTGGGAATCATTGATCTCTGGCCTAATCTGCTCTTGGAAATGAATCGCTTGGTAGTGCCATCACTAACCATCATTGTTGCTTAATGTGTGTTATTATTGCTACTATGCGAACAACATTCAGTCTCATTACTGAATAACATGAGTTCAGCAACATGAAGTACTATGTAATTGTTTAGATGAAATACAATGTGATTGTTTGGATGTGACTTGTGTTGAACCATATTTTGTTATGCACAGTGCAATAACATGTCTGTGGCACTCAGTCAAGGTTGATCTGTGAATATTTTCCAGCTACTATATAGCCCATTGTGACTGTAACTTTTGACTGCTGGTGCTTCTTGTCAAGGAAAATCGGGGGGGGGGAGTTCTTTGGGCTTTATGTAGGTTAGCCTATCAATGGAATTGCAGTTTTTTTAGAAAGAAAGAAAGAAAGAAAGAAAGAAAGAAAGAAAGAAAGAAAGAAAGAAAGAAAGAAAGAAAGAAGGAAGGAAGGAAGGAAGTCCAAATTCTACAAACAACATTTTATCAATTCTCTCTGTCGTTCTTTCCTCTAAGAGTGGTGCAATCTCTGGCAAAAATCAATTGATTTTTCTTTTGGGGGAGAAAAAGAAAAAAACTTTCTTAACATCAGAATTATTCTAATTTTAACTTGAGTCTATTTAGCATGATTGAAAGGGAGGCTGCTGTTACAGGGAGCTGCTTTGCTTTTGTAAGAAAAAATGGTAATTCGAGAAGATCAGAGCTGATTAGATAACACAATGGGAGCCTTGAAGGAGTTCCTTCCAACAACTTACCCACCCACTCACCTCCGTTATACATGTAATATTCTTGAAAAGAAACCATCCTCTACTTGCAGATTTAATGCTGCTACCTTCCATAATGGCCTTTCAATCTAAGCAGGACTCTGCAGATCTAAAAGTCATTCTTGATTTTCTATCTTTCTTCTTTTAATCAGGGGGATACTTTCAACTTTGATGCACTCATATTCTTCGGTTCCATTTAGGTAAATCTCTGGTTCATTCATTCATCCAACGTTGTTTCAAGCTGTTTTTGGCCAGGTAATGTTAGCATTTGTTTCATAAATATAATCCATATGAAGGTTTGTGCTTCAAATAGGAATAAGAAGCTGCAGGGTTGTTCTCACAATGGCTAATGTCTGTGTGCAAACACATAGCCACGCATGGAGGACTCATGAAGAGGTTCTGAGATCCTTTTTAACTGGGTTCCTGATCCTGGTCCATTTGAAAATGGAATCAGTGATCTGCCCACCACTGCTGAGTTTCTTCTTCACTGAATTCTGTGGTCTTCCAGATCTAATCATTAATTGGGCAGGAGTCAAAATAACCAGAGTTTTTCATATGGGCAAGTTGAGTTACTGAACAACTGGGTCAAATTTGGAATGCAGAGGTTACCCTTGGCTTACCCAACAAGTCTCACAGGGTTGTATCCAAATGAGTACTGTGTGGATGTTCTGTCAGCGTGAGAATTTCTGCTTGTGCAATGGAAGGTTCTTCTACCCAATTAATCTGCTCAAGGGGTACCCCTAACTTTCTGGAGCAGATTTGGGGAGGGCACAGGGAACACCACAGAAGGAAGGGGAAATTCCTGCTGCACAAATGGAAATCACTGGGGTGATGGGACGTATTAGTTGAATATTGTCCCAAGTGGAATCCTCCTTGCACCTGTAGTGGTCATTGGTTCAGACAGCCACTACAGGCAGTTGTGTCTTGAAAAACTTCTCCAAGCTCTTTCCTTGTTCCACGTTCACAGAAAGGAGCCGGTGCCCCTGCAAACTAATTATTGTGACAACATCTTGCTTTCCCTCACCCCACGAGAACCTGGACTCCTGACATTGGGAGTAAATTCAATTGAATACAAGTGGGATTTAAGCACCCAAAGCAGACTATAATCAGGCCAGATTAAGATTGGCTGAAGCCTTGGAGCTGCACTTATTTGTAGGGGGAAGGAGTTTTTAAAAATGCACAAAGTTACACCTGTGGTCCCACAGAGCTTTCCATGAATGGAAGGAAGTAGGGAAAGAAGTGTGATATTTGCAAACTCCTGATATCTCCCCTACAATTCCAAAGGATCTCCCAATTCTTTGAAGCAGTTTGGGAGGGGGGCATAAAGGGCTGCAGAGGGAACGAAAATCAACACAAATCACCTCCCCGCCCTCTTCCATTTATGGAAGTTTCCTCCTTCTGTGAACAGAGGGACGCCGTTGGATACAACCCAATGTGTCAGCCCATCCCTGATGTTGGAATAAAGTTTCTTATCAGCTTTTGCAGTCCAACATTAAAGATGAAAATAACTATGCAAATATAGTTTATTGGATTCTAATTATCAGAATAACTCTGCATACACACACACACACACACACACACACACACACACACACATATACACATATATATCACATACACACACACATCAGGAAGTTCTGGATATTTATAACAACCTGATGCAGAATATAAAAGCAAGATAACTTTAGCAGTGGGATTTCTGCAGCAAGTGGAGGCTGTTGGAGACTGGAAGCCCATGGTGAGAAGCAGAGGTATGAAAGCAGCCAGCTTTCAGCAGTTGACATAAGGATAATGTCTGATCTGATTCAGAGCAGGCTAGGCAAAGCTTACCTGCCTTGTCCTGAGAATCCTGGAATGATAAAAAGATATGCTATCATCCAAACATGCAGACAAACAGCAGGAGTTAATCTCCATCTTTGTGTAACCTTCAGAGTCCGATGTGAGACGCTGGAAATAAATAAAACTCATTGGTTACAAAGACTAGATGTGGTTAATCTCAGAGTTCACAGCAGCAACAATATGTAAGGCTGCCCCTCTCCTGGAAACAAGGTGAGGGGAGATGCTGGAAGGGTTTGTTTTGGAATGCACACCTGTGCATCTGTCCACGTTGACCTCATTAGTGCCCAGGCATTTGGAAACTTCAAGCCACATCTGGATCATTACATTTCTTACAGATGACAGCAGGTACAAGCAATATGATATTGAACGTGGCATTAAAATTGTGTAAGTTAAATGCAAGATTCTTGAAGTTATGGGGTCAGCAAAGAGCTCAGCCCTTGGGCCTCTATCTCTTATTATTTTGCTGGAGAAGATGTGGAAAGGAAACATAGACATACTTGTGGTTCTGCCTCTCATTGAAGGACACAGAGAAGGGAAAAGAAGTCATTGGCAGTCTCTGGTACTCCAGCTGCCCTCCCCATAAATAATTCTTTCATTGGTCATTCACAGGACTGGGCTAAAGAGCTGGGCTCTATCTAATGAAGTAGATATGGGGTAGCCAACCCCAGATGTGGTTGGACTCCAACTCCCACCAGCCCTGACCATTCGCCATGTTGGGTGGCGACTGATGCATCTGAAGGTCACCACATTGCAACAGACCACTAGGGAGCTTCAGCTGAAGTTGAGCCACTCCTTGGCGAGGACTCTAGTGCAGGCATCCCCAAACTTCGGCCCTCCAGATGTTTTGGACTACAATTCCCATCATCCCTGACCACTGGTCCTGTTAGCTAGGGATCATGGGAGTTGTAGGCCAAAACATCTGGAGGGCCGCAGTTTGGGGATGCCTGCTCTAGTGGTTCATTTGATCACTGCATATTCTCTCAGCAGGATAGAAGATGAACAGTGAAGCACACTGTGCACAACTGCTTTCAGTTGGTGGAATTAATCATAGTCTCAAGAGAGGTAGCAGTTCAGGGAGAAACTGCAATGTTGAGAAATTTCAGGTTGTTGGGCCTTCTATCTGAGCAACACAGCCATTGCTTCAGTACCCACAGGGTACTTCTTAGAAAAATTAGGCTCTTGCAAGATTTATTGAGTTCATATTTAATTGATGTGGAACATAGTAATTTCATTTGAGTCTCACTATGAATGAGTAGGGCCAAAGTAGACACATGACATTTAAACTGTGAGACCTATGAAACCATTTCAAATGCAGGTTTTCTGCATACTGCATTTTAGAGTATCTCCTGCAGCAGTTCAGGCAAGCAACTACACTACTGCAGTTTGTCTTATGCTGGGTAGGGGGAGGAAGAAAACTATATTACCAGAAATATTCATAACAAAAGGAGAATCAGGGCAGTGGTTTAATTTTTGTTCCCAGCTTGATAACACAGCAAGCGTAGGTAATTAAAACAAACAGATATTGCAAAAACAAACAGATAGCTCCAGACGGCTCTGACAAAGCTTCCAGCATCATTACTCAAGATGACCCTTCTGAAGACTGCTTCTGGCCATGACAGAAGATATTGAACTTACGGCTCTTGTTTTGCTTCCTGTCTAGCAGCCCTCCCATTCATCGACTCCTAGGACTTAGTGGATCAATTCCAACCCCTTCCTGGTCTGAGAGGCTGAGTCTATTCACTCCTATTTGTGCTTCCTGCGAGCTTTGGCTGTGTTCTAGCCTGCTCTCCGCTACTGCCTTATCAAGCCGTCAAGGTCAGGAAGAGCTGAAGTTTGCAGCTGCCAGCTCTCCCCTGCGTGACTAACATCTAAGCCTCTCTGTTCCTGGCTGCTTTCTACATTTGGCTGCAAACCTTCGCTGGGAGCTGGCTCATTCCTGACGCCCAAGTTTAGTGAGCCAGGGGAGGGGGGCTGAACTTGTATTGAGTTGTTTCCTTTATTATATCTAACCACTGTAATTAAAAAGAGATGTGATGGCAGGTATAAAGGTAAAGGGGTAAGGGGACCCCTGACCATTAGGTCCAGTCGTGACCGACTCTGGGGTTGCGGCGGTCATCTCGCTTTATTGGCCGAGGGAGCCGGCGTACAGCTTCCAGGTCATGTGGCCAGCATGACTAAGCCGCTTCTGGTGAACCAGAGCAGCGCACGGAAACACCGTTTACCTTCCCGCTGCAGCGGTACCTATTTATCTACTTGCACTTTGACGTGCTTTCGAACTGCTAGGTGGGCAGGAGCAGGGACCGAGCAACGGGAGCTCACCCCATCGCGGGGATTCGAACCGCTGACCTTCTGATCGGCAAGCCCTAGGCTCTGTGCTTTAACCCACAGCGCCACCCACGTATAGACAGAGGCAATTTGGAAAGGCAGAAAGCGCCATATATAGAATCAAACTGGATGTGACACTGATTGCATGGGTGCAATTCATTTGCATCCCTATTTGTAATTAATAGTTCATTCAAGTTTTTGCATACTCTTGTTATACAGTATCACAATCCCCCCCACCCCACCCCACCCCTCCTCCTGTTATCCCAGCAATGGAGCAGCTTGGCTCCTTCTCATCCCACCGAGGTAACAGAATCAGACTGTGACCCTTCAAACATCGACACTGAATGGCAAAAGCAAGTCCAAAAGAATTCTCCTGTTTTGTAGTCCGTGATTCCTGAGTCACAGTGGCAAACCCATTCAAAAAAGAGACTCACCTCCCGCCCTCTTTTCGAAGGGGTGGCAGGTGGTCTATTTGCAGTGCCTCCCTTAAAACACACATGCAATATATGGAATTACTCTTTGGTTCACAAACAGTCTCGAGGTAACCCCTTAAAAATTGAATTCATTCATTATTCAAAAACCAATCAACTGATGATTTATGCAAATATATCCCAGATTGCTGAATATCTTTTTTTTTTTTGCCAGTGCAGTGCAGTTATTTTGAGCTGTTGTCTTTTTCTCTCCCCCCCCCCCCCAGTAGCAGGACTCCTATGGAATTTGAAACAGGGTTGTGGGGGGTGGGGTAGAGTTGGAAAGTAAATGGGCATTTTATATTTGACTTCCTTTGGCAATGTTTTCTTTTGAAATGATTAAGATAAGTTGTTGTTGTTCTTAGCCACGTTAAATGTGCACTCTGCACTTGGCCTCTTTTGTAACGTTTTATTTTGAAATCTTTAAATATTTTAGTTTTCTTTTAACTTTAAATGTATACTGGACTTTCTTCGGTAATATTTTATTCTGAATTGTTTTATTTGATTTTTTAATGTAGACTTCAAAATGCTTTGAGGTGTCCCCACCCCCTTAAATAAACAAATAAATGATAGCTTTTTTCCAACTGGAACTCATCAGAACTCAGTTTTGGCACCTCTCAGGTGGGCCCCATTGCCATTATAAGAGAACAAGGGAGGCATCCATGATGAATTCTGGCACCTCTTTTTCTAGAAAAATAGCACTTCTTCTTCTTCTTCTTCTTCTTCTTCTTCTTCTTCTTCATACGACCAGGTGAATCTACCATTCCATAGCAATCTGCATGTGCGAAAGAATGAGTCTACTAAGATCACACACCTCAGGCTTGGAACATCCCCTGTCTGAGATTCTAGATAGCTGTTGCTAGTCAGTATGTACAATGCTGGGTGGGTCAGTTGCCTGGATGTCCCTATTTTAGTCGCAGAAATGCTGGAAGGTTATGGACTCAGAATAAGGCAGCATCCTATGTTTCTATGAGAACAATGCCTGAACAGGACCATTGAAATCCAGTCTGGTATAGTAGTTGAGCAGGTGTGGTGAATCTGTAGCCTTCTTGGTGTTGCTGGACCACAACTCCCAGCACACCTGGCTATTGGTCATGCTCTCTGGGGATTATGGGAGTTGAAGTCCAACAACAACAGAAGGGCTGCAGGTTCCGCACCCCTGAGTTCAAGCGTTGGACTAAGGCTAAAGAGAACCAGGTTCAAATTCCAAAAAAAGAGCTTATTGAGTGTCCAACCAGTTGCTAACTCTCACCCTAGCCTGCATCCAAAGGTTGGTGTGAGGTTAAAGTGGTGGAGAAATTAGCCCTGGGCTTCCTGGGAAAAGGTGAGCTAAAAATGTAATGAAGAAATACATAAATTTCAAATACATAAATCACAAAAAATACATAAATCACAAAAACTATGAAAACATGATTTTGGTACACTCTCAGTCTGGGACTGGAAAAAGGGTATCAGCTGCACCTTCTTGCATTTTTGCAAGCCTTACAAAAAAGACAAACGTTCCCAGGGGTGCATAAGGTTCCATGCTACATAGTGCTTGGAGAATGAGGACTGTATTCATTGTTTGCAGGCTCTAGAAAACACAGACTGGAATGCACAGAATAGGCTATGGAGCTCAATTTTTTACACCATAAATTTGAAAAGTGTGGTCGGTGATCTAGGTTTAAGTCTAGGGGTCACAGAAGTGAATTCTTTCCTGTACTGTTCTCACCTTTCTGCCCTTGTTATTAGCAGCCGGCGAATTTTCCTGCACCACTCAGAGCGGTGCTATTAAAGATGGTCTGCAAAGTAAAGGAAAACCAACAGTTCCAGCAACCCTGGGAAATGAAAACAATAGACCTTTTCCACCCCTCCATGTACATCACTCTATTAGTACATACCAGGTGAGCCAGGTTTGGGATAGGACTGCTCAGTTTGCTAATATTTACTTGCATGGTATTCCTCCCACCCCCAGAAGCTGCACCTTCAAACAGCATTAATGGATCTCGCCCTCCCCACAAACATTAGGAGGAAAACAGTGTGATATGTGAATTCTTGCCAGGTTTCCCGTCATCAGTGGAACAGTGCCATCTTCAGGATGCTAAACTCAAACTCTCCATTGTGCAAAGCCCCAAATTTGCAATCAAGAACTAGAAACCACTGAAGTTGAAAATGTAAGTGTCAAAAATTAGCCCTGGTCGATCAGTCTGACAAACTGTGCTATTTTACAAATTGTCCAATATCATGGCTCACCAACAAAAATATTATATTAAACCAGCTGCTAGTGGTGATTAGAGTTGGCTCATCTCTCATTTCAGGGAGCTACAAAGCACACGGGGTTCCTCTTTGTTGCGATGCAATTATGTGAGTCCTTGTACTTTGTCAGACCGTGAGGCCACATCGTACGATGAACTGCATGAGAAGCTTGCATGGTGCCTGTGACTGGCTGGGCATCTTCCTTGACTGTGCAGGGTTTGATGTGAGCTAGAAGGCTTCTTCACACAATACATGTGTGTAGGGAAAAAATGCAATTGGGCAGTGGGGGAGAAGAGCGCTATTATGCCCACTCTTCTGATGGCCTCTATGCAGTCCAACTATCCCTATCTATCAGAGGTAGTCCTCATTTCCTGGTACCTGAACCTGGAAAATCCCTATCCTGCTTATGGCTCCATTTTTGCCTTTTGCAGGATTTCTTGTTACTTGCAAATGCACCATGTAAGTGCTATGGAGAGATTTTTAAAAAGCAATGTGTTTGCACCATGCTGGCCTCCCCAGCACCAGACCCCTTTGCCTTCCCTTCCTGGTAAGCAACAGCAACCCATCTGCTGGGAAGCTAGCATCATGGCTCTGAACCACACAGCAAGTTGCTTCTGCCAGCAACCTTTTTCAGCCGTGGGCCGGTCCACCGTCACTCAGACCATGTGGTGGGCCAGACTATATTCTGAAAAAAAATATGAGCAAATTCCTATGCCCCACAAATAACCCAGAGATGCATTTTAAATAAAAGAACACATTCTACTCATGTAAGAACACCAGGCAGGCCCCACAAATAACCCAGAGATGCATTTTAAATAAAAGGACACATTCTACTCATGTAAAAACACGATGATTCCCGGACCGTCCGTGGGCTGGATTGAGAAGGCGATTGGGCTGCATCCGGCCCACGGGCCTTAGGTTGCCTGCCCATGGACTAGAGTCCCTTCACCAACTGCACTTTTTAGCAGCAATATATTATGTATTTACAAAGGCCAGGGCCTTTTCTAAAGTGGCTCCCCGATTTGGGATTCCCTCTCCAAACAGACGGGTCTGGTGTTGACATAGCAACCATTTTGGTGCCTGATAAAGACTTTCCTCTTTGTCCAGGCATATAAGATGACAGTTTAGTTGGGATTTTGCCTTACTCTGGTCTTTGGTTTGATGTTTTTGGTCTGATTTTCTTTTCTTTTTTCATTTGGCTGTATAATGCTGATGGTTTTTTTCGTTTATTTATTTGTTGAATATATTTCTGTGGTTCCTCTCATTAAAATAATACCGAGGCAGAGCACAATAAAACAATTTGATGTAGTATGGCAAGTCTAAAACAATTCAATATACAATAAAAACTATTCAATTTAAAACAAAAACACACATAACCCAATTACAGTGACCAGGAATCATTCAACCGGTATCAGAGGCCAGGGAAAGCTTGAGTAAATTGGTATGTTTTTTAGCAGCCACTGTAATTCTAATAAGTTTTATTCACACCTTTGTGGGATGCCTTGAAATCATTCCAAAAGCTGAGATACTGTTTGTTTGTTTGTTTGTTTGTTTGTTTGTTTGTTTGTTTTTAAGTAAACAAATGAATAAATTAAACCAAAAGGACAAACGCCTTCCTGGCTTTTAAAGCAATTCACATCAGTCTACTGCAAAGTAACTAAGCAGAGCAAGCAGCAAACATATTGGAGCCTTCAGAAACAGAAGGGGATGCAGGCATTTGTAATATATATAAAGCTTCATTATACTGAGCAAGATCATTCATCCATCTAGCTCAGAATTGTGGACACCCTCTAGGGCTTCAGACAGGGTGAGACAGGCCTGGCCGTTCCAGGGACTAAACCTGGGACCTTCTGCATGCAAAGGTGATGCTCTAGCTGGCTTCAGGCACGAGACCCGTTGACAGACCAGTTCTGCATTACAAAAATGTCTGAAAACATGACATGAAGGCTGGCAACATCAACCGCACCATGTGGAAATCCTGTGCAGATGACCACAGTGCCTGGAGACAGTCAGGTTGTGCATCCATAGCAGTGACCAGATGCTTTCATCTGCTCCCGAGACAGATGGATGCTAACTTGCCAACTTTGCAACTACTGAGCTACAGCCCTTCCTTATCTGAGCATTGCAAGCATGTCCCTGTTTTCATCTGTGAAATATTGGCAGGCATGGTCTTCATGCAGAGCTCTGCAACCTATGTGCATAAACATTGCACGCTGGCGATCCCTCTGCTTCCACAGCTGAAGGAAGAACTTTTATGAATACCAGTTGCTGGAAACCACAGCAGGACAGAGAGCTCAGATCCTGTTTGTGGGTTTCCCACAGGCATCTGTTTGGCCACTGTGAGAACAGGATGCTGGACTAGATGGGCCATTGGTCTGATCCAGCAGGCTTCTTTAATGTCCTTATGCTCCCTCTATGTGATGGGAGACCCAAGGGAAAGCTCTTCAGTCTTGTGTACATCGGCATGCTCAGAAATTCTGTTCTGATGACCTCTGGATCAACGTAAAGTGGACAGGGAGAGGATGCAGAATCCCACAGACCTTGGATTCATGTTGCACAATTCAGTGTGTAAACTTCTAGATCCCCCCCTCCAAAGGCATGCAGAGATGTGGTCTTGAAAGAGGTTGAAAACTCTGAAGAAATGAGGGCTTTTGAAGTTTAAGAGTGGTGGAAATTACAGCTGGGGGTGGGCAGAAGACCAGTGGAGAAGCACTTTCTGGGGGTAGCAGAGAGGAAGCAAGTTCTCTGTAGTCAGACTGGCCCCCGTCATGCTATGGGGCTCCTTTAATGCTCTGGGTAAGAGTGGGCAATTCAAGGGGGGAAGAGCAGGAAGATACATGTGCTAATGAGCTAGTTGGTGGAAAAACAACTACCAGACTTTTAGAAGACATCTGAAGGCAGCCCTGTTTAGGGAAGCTTTTAATGTTTAACAGACTATTGTATTTTAATATTTTGTTGGAAGCTGCCCACAGTGGCTGGGGAAACCCAGCCAGATGGGCGGGGTATAAATAATAAATTATATTATTATTATTATTATTATTATTATTATTATTATTATTAAAAGTAGGATCAAAGCTCAGTAGAGTACGCCAGAGGCAAACAGAAGACAGAATGGGATCTACTGGTAAATCTCTGGGTGATTTGCGAGAGATTGGCAAGGGTTCTGTTTTTTAACTCCCAGTTGTTTCACATTAACAATAATAAAAGGTTGTTGTTGTTGTTTAGTCATTTAGTTGTGTCCGACTTTTCATGACCCCATGGACCAGAGCACGCCAGGCACTCCTGTCTTCCACTGCCTCCCGCAGTTTGGTCAGACTCATGTTGGTAGCTTCGAGAACACTGTCCAACCATCTCGTCCTCTGTCATCCCCTTCTCCTTGTGCCCTCCATCTTTCCCAACATCTGGGTCTTTTCCAGGGAGTCTTCTCTTCTCATGAGGTGGCCAAATTATTGGAGCCTCAGCTTCAGGATCTGTCCTTCCAATGAGCACTCAGGGCTGATTTCCTTAAGAATTGATAGGTTTGATCTTCTTGCAGTCCATAGGACTCTAAAGAGTCTCCTCCAGCACCATAATTCAAAAGCATCAATTCTTCAGCGATCAGCCTTCTTTATGGTCCAGCTCTCACTTCCGTACATTACTACTGGGAAAACCTTTAACTATACAGACCTTTATCGGCAAGGTGATGTCTCTGCTTTTTAAGATGCTGTCTAGGTTTGTCATTGCTTTTGGAGGTACCCCTCCAAATAATGCTAGGTCGCTGATTCACAAAAAGCTTGTGGGCAATAAGGAGTGACATTTTTTGGGAAAGATTAGTAATGGTTAAAAAAAAAAACACAGCTGAGCATGTACTCACTCCATTCCTAAATTCAAAGTGCATGGGCTTGAGACTTTTTATTTTGCATCTGGTTTTCAACAATGGATCTCAGGGTTATAAGGGTGGTTAAAAAAAAAAAAGTAGTTCCCACAAGGCTGATGTCTGTTAAGTGTAAAGTATAATGGACAAAATAATATTGACTGATGACCGAGAAGGAAACGGCCCAATATATTCTGTTATCTTGGCATTCCAGAATTAGATGTGAAATGGGTTTCATTTCAGTTAGTTTTAATATTCAAGCTGTGTGTGTGTGTGTGTGTGTGTGTGTGTGTGTGTGTGTAAAGTTTGCAAAGTTCAAATGCAATGTCAAGGGAGTTAAAAGCTTGAGAGAAATTATTCTGTGTTCCATCCGCAGTGAAAAATTATCAACATGCATCAGTGGCTGCAGAAGCAGGGACACACGGCTCAAGTGAAGTTTTTGACTTTGACAAAGAGGCAGAACAAGAGAAATTACGGAGTTATCAAGGAAGCATTTCTAGGGAGAGTGGAGTGGTGGGGCAGGGGTGGAGAGAGAGAGAGATGTCAGAGGGTGAAGTAATCAGATTGAATATGTGACCTTTGCTTCTTCATGAGGTAACATGCTGAGTGAAAATCAAGGAAGAGAATAAAACATTATTTGGACATAATTGTCACTCTGAATCCATATAAAATATTTTGAAGAAGTGGGAAGCACCAGCAGCAAGAAAAGTGGTGAGGGCACTGGGTGTTGGTGTTGTTTTAAAAAAGGGGTTCTGCCAGCCTACCCACCCACCCTGCATCCCAGTTGTATGGGAGGGGGTTCCTCAATGTTTCATTTATTTCAAACACTTTCATGCAGAATATCCAGAGCAGCGTAGAACACCGTCAAAATATAACAACACAATCATAAATACCTTATGAAAACAAATTCAGCAATTATATTAAAAGTGTGTTAGTATGCTCAATCATATGCAGCAGGTAGTATGTTCAATAATTAGGAAAGTCCTGGGTAAATGGATGGGCTTTTCACATGTGTGGAAAGCACAATATAGATGACCTATGCCATATTTCATGGGATGACTATGCCACATGTTAGGTGCCACCACCAGGACCGGTGCTAGGGATTTTGGCGCCCTAGGCGAGGGGGCGGGCCACGTGACATCATTGCACATGCCGTACGGTGCCCTGCCCCCTGCCGGCTGGGCACCCCGCGCCGGCGCGGTTTTTGCCGCTGGTTGGGGCGGCACCGGGCGGCGGCGGGGGGTGAGGGGCAGGCTGGCCAGCGCCCCCTCCATTTTGGCGCCCTAGGCAACTGCCTAGTTCACCTTAATGGACGCGCCGGCCCTGGCCACCACTGCACTGCAAACACCCCTTTTCTGCTGATCTGCAACTGAATTTCCAAAGGCCATGGTACCACCAGAAGGGCCTTATCTGCACATTTCTGTGCACAGACAGATCTACATGGGAGGAAACATTCCTTTGGGTGACCTGGACCAAAGCTTTTTAAGGCTCTGAGCACAGGCTTAGAATTCTCCCATTGGTCCTTCTCGTGGTTGAAGCTCAGATCTGGAATTAAAATAGGTGCTGGGGCTGAAGTCTGGTTCGAACCAATGGCTGGAAATAACAGGTTGTCCTTCTCCAAGATGACACTCAACAAAATTTAGCCCTAGTACCCAAGGTGTCAAATTCCCAGTTTGGGCTGATCTGACATCGAATTTGATGGTCATGATTGTGTGGTTCAGTTAAGAACATCAGAAGACTTCAAGGGTTCACCTTGTCCAGCATCATGTTCTCACAGTGGCCAACCAGATGACTGCAGGAAACCAGCAAGCAGGACCTGAGCACCAGATCACTGTCCTCTCCTGTAGTTTCCAGCAACTGGTATTCAGAAGCATACTGCCTCCAGCTGCTAAGTCAAGTTAATTTAAGAATCTGAAGAGCAGAGTAATTGGAAAAAATCAGAGTAGAGCAAGACTGGAACATGGAAGCGCTAGATTAACTAAGTAATATTAGAGTAATTAGTAGTTCATGCTTACCAGTGCTTGCAAAAATCTGTCTTTGCTGGATTCCACCTTGGATATTGGGAGCCTACTTTGCAACATATTTTCAGTTACAGCTCTGGTGAATATGTTTGAATATGCTGTTCTTCTGGAGACATATGCCTGGACTTCTGTATGGAAAGTGAAGTGTGATTCATATTTTTAAAAGGAAGCTAAGGGAAACTTCCCAATCCCAACAAGCTAGTTTTGGGTTTTTTTTCAAGCAGTCGTCAATGCTCTTTAAAAATTTGCAGCTAGCCAAAGCCTGCATTCCTCTCATCTATGAAGACATCACACAGACAATGAGTTGACAAATAGCCCTGCTGTTCAGGCCTCCTTCTTCTGGATTTGTAAGCAGCTGTTGTTCCACAGGACAATAAAGCAAATGGATCTTCTTGCTTCTGCTGTATTGAGAATTTTGACAAGCATTTATTCAGAGAGTGCTCTTCAAGTGGAACCCTGGGAGCTCCAGCAGAGACTTCAGCATGCATCACTTAAATATCTGTGGCTGTGATGCCGAGAGAAATGACATTCATGACACTTCTGAAAGTAGGCAGCCCAGCACTGGGTTTGGTGCAATAAAAATGAACATGCCTGGCTTGTAGGAAACCTGGGCGTGAGCCGTGCTAAAACAACGGAGCATTTACCATAACCAAATGAAGGTCCACAGAAAAGACCTCATTGGGATTTTGAAAGCAAAATGGCCACACAGCTTGTCTAATGGCAATTTTGCACTTTAAATGATGACCTTCCGTCATTTGACTCTCGGTCGCAAGGAATCCAAGGCAGCTTCCAAATATAAAGATGACTTCAGGCATTGACCTGACCATACAGGTAGACACATATGGTGATGATATATCATTTGAAATTTCTAAAGGTCAACATTTTATTATTACTTTGCTTATGATAAAGATTCTAGGACGTTATCAAGGCAGCTAACAATACAAAAATAAAAAAATACCATAAAATAGCTAAATAAATAAAAACAACCAAACAGCACACATACACATACATACATAAATATAACATCAAAAGAACCAGAATAAATCAGACATTCTCTTTTGCTGTGTATTATCATTGTCTTTTTCTTTTTCTTTTGATGAGAGCTTCCTTTGGTGCAGGAAAGATACAAATGGATTGAGTCATCTAAAGTGTTGGCAAAGGTTTGGGCTGATTGATCAACCAGCATGTAGAACCTGCGGAAAAGACTCTTTAAAGCGACAGTCCAAATCCCTTGGGACAATGGAATTAATGAACAGATGGATAGAGGTACTGCATCTGTTCAACATAGGATGAGCATAATTGGCATCCCTTTGCATCACGATTGGGATCTGGAATTATGCTATTAGTTGCGTGCATTTCTTTTATTTGAAAATTCACCAGTTGGTGCAGGGAGTGAAACTGCAACAGCAGCAGTGGCTGCTATTTAGTTAGTTAGTTAGTTAGTTAGTTAGTTAGTTAGTTAGTTACCGTACTTTTTCATGTATAAGACTAGGGTTTTTTTTACTAAAAAACTAATGTTAAAAAGGGGGTAGTCTTATACACAGGGCAATCTCCCCCATTTTCTTAATTTTGAGTCCCCCAAAAGAGGAGGCGTGTTATGCACGGAAAAATATGGTAGGTAGTTAGTTAGTTAGTTAGTTAGTTTATATATGGCTCTTTATCAGAAGATCCCAGGGTGGTGTGCAACATTGAAAACACATTACAAAACATCAGTGATAAAAACATAATAAAAAATATACTGACAGGCAGCCAATAAAAAATAGTCATAATAATAACAGACCACTTGCAATAGCAAGGTTGGAGTGGAAACTGCAAGTTTAAGGCTTGGCAACTGTATTCTTTCAATAGCGCATGGATGCTTTTAACAGCAAATTACGGCATTCACTGAGCGGCACTGAATTATCTGTTGGCATTCGCATATGCAAAGAGAAAGCATCGCAGATCATATAGTAACAATGCACAAAATGTTAATGCATGAGCAAGGGTGAATTTCAATGAATGCCTGAAACTATATTTAGGTGGAAATTTAGACAGGTATACAGTTAGAGGTCCCAAATTGCTAATTAAAAGCTTGACTATTAACCACCACCACCACCATTTTGGGATGTAGGGCACAAATCTACCAAGAAGCCCTCTTCCCCATGGATTCTGTCCTTTAATTTGTTATTTTTAAATTACCTTCGATGTTGAACAAGGGGCAATTTAAGCTTCTCATCTATTTCAACGAATGCATAGGCTGATGAACAAATGCCATCTTAAGAGAATCCCAGCTCCTGACAGGCATTAAAATTTGCCGCAGGGCACATTAAAGCCAAAGCCAAAAATACCCCCAAGAACATAAAAGTGTTCTACTTAAGAGGTTTATTGATGGCATTCAACGTTCCTTTAAAATCCATTTCTGAATTTAGAAATTTGTTTACGGTCTAACTGTAGACTGAGATTTGTCAAATAAATTATTCATTCTGGTGTGTGTGTGCTTTTTTTTCTGAGTAAGCATTTAAGCACTGCAGCCTCGACTTGTTCTGCCAATGACAACTTTTGTTTATTTTTAAATGCTTCATCATGAAGTGCCCAAGAACCCAAGACTGACCTCGGACAAATGTCGCCGGTGAATGGAGAGGACTGTCAGCTCCAGCCTCATTGGTTTCCTCTCTGCCACTTTTAAGTGCAACGTGCAGCGATACAGATTTCTGGGCGAGGCTTCCTATCCTGTCCCTCCGATGATCCATTTCTTTCCTTTCCTTTGCCTAGCTGTCAGAAACAGCACTACTTGGAAACCCAGTTAGGTCACAGCCATCCGGAAGAGAGCTTCTCCTTCCAAACATATCAGAAGCCCACTCCAAGAAGTAACTCCAAGCAGGGCTTTAACGGTGGCTGCCCCTGTTCTGTGGAATAGCCTTCCTGTCAAGATACGACAGGCAGCCACTATCTTCGCTTTCCAGAAATGACAGAGGACCATATTTGTTCTGACAAGATAATAATAATAATAATAATAATAATAATAATAATAATAATAAATTTTTATTTATACCCCGCCCTTTCCAGCCAAGACCGGTCTCAGAGCAGCTAACACCAATAAAATCGCAACAAAACATACAAAACAATCAATTAAAATGCAAGTTAAAATACGATTTAAAGTTTAAAATGCAGCCTCATTTATAAGTAGCCCACCAATCAACCATAAAGGAATGAAACATCAGGGTTAAACTAAAACCAACCCAAAGGCCAGGCGGAACAGCTCCGTCTTGCAGGCCCTGCGGATAGATGCCAAATCCCGTAGGGCCCTGGTCTCTTGTGACAGACCGTTCCAAGTTGGGGCCAGTACTGAGAAGGCCCTGGCCCTAGTTGAGGCCAGCCTAGCATCCTTGTGGCTCGGGACCTCCAAAATGTTATTATTTGAGGACCTTACCTACACGGGGCATACCAGGAGAGGCGGACCCTTAGGTATGAGAGTCCTAGGCCGCACATAGACTGGGAGTCTGCCAGGTGTGTCCATTTTGCATTACTTTAAAATTCATCTTCCATTATTCATTTGTGTTTTCTGGTGCTTTTTAGTTGTTTTTGTTATATAGCCCTGAAAGACCATCTTGGCTTTAAGAAACCTGGAAGACCATCCCCCTGCCTTGCGGGCCACTTCACCTAATGCTTCACTTCTCAGCAGAGTGCAGGCACACGAACCAAGGTGGGCTGGAGGCAGGCAAGCCCCCCCAAAAAAGAAATTCAAGGAAGGGCCCCCCTCAAAATTCCTTGGGCATGCAAGTCATGGGGCGTGCGCACGACATATCAGTGTGTGAGTGGTGTCGGCACGGCCCACGGAATATGTGAGTGATGTCAGCATGCCCTGCAGCATGTGTGTGGGGAGTGCTGACATTGTGCAGCCCCAGACCCCTCAATCGCGGGGGCAGGGCAGCGCGCTAGGCTGCGTGCAAACTCCTACTTCCTGTTGCTGCCCTCCCCCCCCCCCGCCCCCAGTCCTTGATGAGCTTACTTTGATGGAAGGGGTGTCAGGGATTGTGAGTTTCATGGGTGCAGAACTTTCTCAAAACATGCTCTCAGCTTTTGTTTATCTGGTTAGTCTGTGAGTCTGTGGGACTCAGGGTTAATGCTCGGAGGCAGGTAATACCTCTTCCTGGTTCTGAGAAGAAGAAGAAGAAGAAGAAGAAGAAGAAGAAGAAGAAGAAGAAGAAGAAGAAGAAGAAGAGGAGGAGGAGGAGGAGGAGGAGGAGGAGGAGGAGGAGGAGGAGGAGGAGGAAGAGGAGGTGGAGGAGTTTGGATTTGATACCCCGCTTTATCACTACCTGAAGGAGTCTCAAAGCAGCTAACGTTCTCCTTTCTCTTCCTCCCCCACAACAAACACTCTGTGAGGTAGGTGGAGCTGAGAGACTTCAAAGAAGTGTGACTAGCCCAAGGTCACCCAGCAGCTGCATGTGGAGGAGCGGAGACGCGAACCTGGTTCACCAGATTACGAGTCTACCACTCTTAACCAGTACACCACACTGGCTCTGAGCAGTCCTATATCTTTCTCTGTACATTCTGCCTATCCTGTCTGTTCTTTACTTCTGTGGCTGGATGCGCTCTTACGAGCTGAAGTTTTGAACCTTGCTGGGAGTCCAGTAAGATCTTGGGACTTTGTAACCATTTGTATGCTTTTCAACCTCAGTAAACTATTACTGAAGAATTCTGCTGCTGGTGTGTGTCTTTTCTTTGGACTCAGCACGAGAGTTGCACTTCACGCTACGCAATGGGACGCAGGTGGTGCTGTAGTCGAAACCAATGAGCCTCTTGGGCTTGCCACTCAGAAGGTTGGCAGTTCGAATCTGTGCGGCGGGGTGAGCTCCCATTGCTTTGTCCCAGCTCCTGCAAACCTAGCAGTTTGAAAGCACACCAGAGCAAGTAGATAAATAGGTACCGCTGTGGCAGGAAGGTGAACAGCATTTCCGTGCGCTCTGGTTTCCGTCACGATGTTCCATTGCACCAGAAGCAGTTTAGTCATGCTGGCCACATGACCCGGAAAGCTGTCTGTGGACAAACGCCAGCTCCCTTGGTCTGAAAGCAAGATGAGTGTCACAACCCCATAGTCGCCTTTGACTGGAATTAACTGTCCAGGGGTCCTTTACCCTTTACCTTTTTTTACCTCCAGGGTGACTGGATTTGCATCAGCCATGTCAGGGGGAATCACCAGGGTGGTGCTGGGAGGGTACATTCTAAATGAGACCCTTGATCCATCTAGCTCAGTATTGCATACACTGGCTAGAACATGGGTAGGCAAACTAAGGCCCAGGGGGGCGGATCCGGCCCAATCGCCTTCTACATCTGGCCCGCTGATGGTCCGGGAATCAGCGTGTTTTTACATGAGTAGAATGTGCCCTTTTATTTAAAATGTATCTCTGGGTTATTAGTGGGGCCTGCCTGGTGTTTTTACATGAGTAGAATGTGTGCTTTTATTTAAAATGCATCTCTGGGTTATTTGTGGGACATAGGAATTTGTTCATTTTTATTTTTATTTTTAAAAATATAGTCGGCCCCTCACAAGGTCTGAGGGACAGTGGACTGGCCCCCTGCTGAAAAAGTTTGCTGACCCCTGGGCTAGAAGCAGCTCTCCAGGTTTCATACAAAGGACATTCTCAACCCTGCCTCGAGATGCTGAGTATTGAACCTGAGGCAAGGCAACTCCTCTTCCAGCTAACTACAGTACATTTCCCTTGAGTGCATCTTGCCCAGCCCTTCCTCCAAACCTGGCGCCAACTCTGCCTCTGACCGATATAATACCAAAGGATGCTCTATTGCCATCTTCTCCCATCACCTCTGGCTGGCCTCTTCCAATGCAGCGCAGCGGGAGATTGGAATCACATTGTCAAAGTTGCCTCCCTGTTGTTTGCAGAGATAACAGCCACCCTGACATTTGATCACCCAAAGCTGAAACGACGGTAGTCATGCCATAGCTAACTAGGTGATACATGATTTTTGCATTGCGCTTGTGGCATTTTATGCTATATCTGGATGAATTACTTTGAAGGGATGACATTTAGCAAAACGGTTGCTGGAAACTCGAGAGAGAAATTGGTCATCATTAAAGAAGAAAAGGTCTTAAAGTGCAACTGAACAGCCATCAGGTCTAATGGCTCTTTGTTCAAAAAGTAGAAGTGGTTCTCAAAAGATGCTGAGAGAGGGAGGGAGAGAGAGAAGCTAATTTTGATCCACATTATGTTCCAAGGTGCTAGAGCCTGGTGCTTAAAACTGCCACTTCAAGCACACGCAAAATTTACATTTAAAAAAATCAAGAATTTGTTTTTTGCATTTAAAGACACCAATAAGTCATGGTTATGAATCAACAAGTCATAATTAGATCCTGCATCAATGTCAATATTAACGAACTATATATGGAGAGGAGAAGGAAAAATACAAGATTAATAGTTTTCATGAGAGCCTTTATAAATGTTTGGAACTTCAGAAATATCCATTTATGGCAAATAATTAAAATTAACTTAGTTTATCATTAGCTTCTCATTAATTTCTTCTCATACATTAATTACATTTTACACACACACAAAAAACCCCTTATTGTCAAGGGCACTTCCCAGCCAAAGGGATGCACATGTCAGATAGTTAACTCTATTGTCAAAGGTCACTTCTACAGCTCTGGATCCTACACATCCCCATCTAGCATCTAGGCAGCTGTTCCCAGGTCCACATTCTATGGAGCAGTTGCAGCAACAGGGGACCACTCCCCTCTCCACCAGTTTATGTATCTTTTCCAGATGGGCTGTGCACATGCAGCTGGAGACGACACCCGCATGGCAACTTCCTCTGCTCATCCTGTTTCAATCCCCTCCTGGTTCTGCAGGAGAGCATGATGAAGTGCCTGACCCTTCACTTGCCTGACCTCTTCTTCTTCTTCTTCTTCTTCTTCTTCTTCTTCTTCTCTTCTTCTTCTTCTTCTTCTTCCCCATCCTGTGCTCCACGCTCCAGCTCTGAAACTCCCCCAGCCCCCAACTCTTGCCTCCTGGCTGGAACAATTTTCCCCAAATCATTGATCCCCTCTTCCCTGGTGCCCACTCGTCAGTGTCCTGCCAGTCCATGACATTTATATACACATGCATATTTCCTGGAGTTTCTGCCCAGGTTTGGACTGTGTCTATTTGGTCTCCAATGCTAATACCTAGGAAATCTCTTCAATGTATTGCAGTTAGATGAGTTTTTGGGTCATTTGGGGAAGATTTAGAAGGTGGAGATGGAATGAGCATGTGCCAAGTGTTCCTATGATGCTCTTAGTGAAGACTTCACTTGGTTCACTGCTGTGTTGACTACATAACCAATGGGGTAACTGCTTTTCGGTGCTCTCCTTTTCTTTTGACCTTTCACCTTACTTGCAAGGCGGATGTGGCAGGAATCCCTAAGAAGACAGGCTTGTGATCATGAGAATAAGGAAACCATATGAAGGTCAAAATGGTTGCAGAGACTCTGTCTCCGAACTACCGGTGACAAATGTGTGTTTCACTTAGGTGTCAACTGAAGGATGAGCAGAACAACAGAAGCTCATCCAAGATATCCTGTCTAACCAGGAAAGAATATGCAAAACATTGTTTACAAGCAGACACTCTATTCAAGGGGTACCTTAGAGAGATAAGCCACATATATTTCAGACACGACATTTCAGGTATAAACTGGATTTTCTCACCATTTTCCCCACAAAGACTATTTTCTCCCCTGAAACACACCCACCCATACCTCATAAAACCCCTCCTTTTTACATCATTAATTCCCCTTACTACAGGTACATACCCACCAAGAGAATTGAAAAACCTATTTAAGAACCCCTCCTTTCCCCCCCTGTGTTCCATCAGCTCACACAGTACCAATGATTTCCTGTTCCCTCTATGTCACTCTCAAGGACCAGCCGTAACATGTGGTGCTAAGACTGTTCTAATGAGATCAAGGTAAAACTTTGCTGCCAATCTCCATCCTCTTGGGCTAGCAAGACAAACGGTTATGCTCATACCATTTTGCTTCCTTTGGTAGAATAAGCCTTCCTATTCTCTTAAGATTAATTGTGCATGGATTTCTTCATCCTAAGGACTGAATCCTCATGGCTCATCTATGTTTAAATCACATGGGTTCATGTGCTTCCTGTCTTGCAATAATAATCTTTTGTGCAGATCTGTGTGAAAGTGTGTTTAGAACAGTGTACATTTTCTCCATGCATATGGTTTCATTACTCTCATAGAAAGGTATATTAAGGGTTCATATGTGGGTGGACATACAGGCGGTTTCCATGCACTGTATGTGTGTAACACATTCTCTACTCCCCCCCCCTTTGGCCATGAGAATTCAGGAAGGAAATTAAATAAGAGTTGAGTTTCTCATGATCCCAAGATTTTTTGAGATCACACACTTTCCCAGAAACCACTATGCTTGTCTGATCAATGTAGATCAATGCCTACATTTTTCTTGGAAGCCGCCCAGAGTGGCTGGGGCAACCCAGTCAGATGGGTGGCATATAAATAATAAAGTATTATTATTATTATTATTATTATTATTATTATTATTATTATTTCAGTGGTGCAGTGGGGGCACAGGGGCGCAAAATTTCGACACCCAGTGCTGTCTCGATACAGCTGCACGCTTCCGTTGCTGGGCTCCATTGAAAACGGCTTCTCCATGCGAACTAGGAAGTGACCTTTCCAGGCAACAGAATGGCTCTTCTTTTCTTACCTCTGCAGCTCCGATCTCCTGGGTGACGCAGACGCCGTTAGGCAGTTGAATGTGCATGCATACTCTGTCCGCTTCCCTCCCTCCCTCCCTCCCACCTCCTCTGTGTGGCCCCGGACACTGGCAACCCATGCTATACCACTGGCAGGCCTCTCCCCGCTTATGGCGTTCTGCAGCTGGTATTCAGAAGCACTACTGCCCCCAACATTATAGTGGGAGCATAGCCATCAAGGCTAAAAAAGGTAAAGGGCCCCTGACAGTTAAGTCCAGTCGTGAATGACTCTGGGGTTGTGGCGCTCATTTCGCTTTACTGGCCGAGGGAGCCGACGTTTGTCCACAGACAGTTTTTCTGGGTCATATGGCCAGCATGACTAAGCCGCTTCTGGCAAAACCAGAGCAGCGCATGGAAACGCCATTTACCTTCCCGTTTACCTTACTTATCTGCCATTTACCTTACTTATCTGCTTGCACTGGTGTGCTTTCGAACTGCTAGGTTGGCAGGAGCTGGGACTGAGCAACGGTAGCTCACTCCGTCGCGGGGGTTCGAACCACCGACCTTCCGATCGGCAAGCCCCTAGGCTCAGTGGTTTAGACCACAGCGCCACCCGCATCCCACCATCAAGGCTAGTAGCCATCAATAGCCACAAATTTGTCTAATCCTCTTTCAAAGTCATCTAAGCTGATAGTCATCATTGCCTCCTGTGGGAGCAAGTTCCATAGTCCAGGTATGTGCTGCATGGGTAAAGGTAAAGGGACCCCTGACCATTAGGTCCAGTCGTGACCGATTCTGGGGTTGCGGCACTCATCTCGCATTATTGGCTGAGGGAGCCGATGTACAGCTTCCGGGTCATGTGGCCAGCATGACTAAGCCGCTTCTGGCGAACCAGAGCAGCACACGGAAATGCCATTTACCTTCCTGCTGGAGCGGTACCTATTTATCTACTTGCACTTTGACGTGCTTTCGAACTGCTAGGTTGGCAGGAGCAGGGACCAAGCAACGGGAGATCACCCCGTCGCAGGGATTCAAACCGCCGACCTTCTGATCGGCAAGCCCTAGGCTCTGTGGTTTAACCAACAGCGCCACCTGCGTCCCGTGCTGCATGGGTATCTATTTTCAATTTACCTGACCTGAATCTTGTACTTCATAACACTGCTGTACACTTGCTTGAAATGCCTGCACAAGGCAGTCTATAAATAACAAATAAAGAGATGCATTTCACTGGAGCCTTATCAAAAAGGAGCTGGGGTTAATGTACAATCCGTTTCAAGCATCCTCCTCTCTTTGCAAAGGGCTCTTCTTTCTGCGGATCCAGTGCAGAACTTATAAGTCAGACCTTAGTGTGCATTATACATTCCCATGTTTTAATCCTAGGAATCAAGTAGTGTTTTGTGAGCAAGAAAGGCAAAGAAAGTCCTCTGGGCTTCATTGATCCTTATTCTAATTCCCCTCACTTCAGATTACCCCAGCGAGTGAATCTGACCCTCTGTAACATATCTATCACTCGACTGACTACAGAGAGAGTATCTTGTTCTGCAGACAAATTATGCTGTAGTGTAAAAAGCACTCAGTCCCCCAACACGCTCCTGCCTCAATAGAGTTGCCGTGTCAAGAGCTAAATCTCCAATATACCAGAGTTCCTAGCTTGCCTACTCTATGATATAATATGCATGAAGGTCAAGGGAAAAAGCTGTCACCTCCGATGTGTGTTTTTCACACAGTTATCTTTCTGGTCTAGAGGAAATTTCACTGATGTCAACCTTACTGATCTGAGGGAAAATAGCATGAGAAAAATCGGAGGAACCCATGCAAAAGAGAAATAAGACAGGGGCCATCCATGCAAACGGATGTTTCCGGTTTACACCACTCCAGCTCTCCGGCAGAGTCACTTTAGATGCATTTGCCTCTTTAAACAGCATTAAGAAGTGGAAATTAGCTTTATAAATATGAATCAGTTAAGAACAATGCAATATTTATGCCCAAGAATCAGATGCTTTTAGTTCCCCTTGGGAGCTCATTTAAAAGGGAAATGAGAAAGTTGTTTCTTAATGGCTTCAGAAAACAAATGGGTAGGCAATTTTGATGGATAGATTAAGCCCTTGTGTGATTTGATGATGCAGGATAGGGAAATCTGAAACACACACACACACACACACAGAGAGAGAGAGAGAGAGAGAGAGAGAGAGAGAGAGAGAGAGAGAGAGAGAGGGAGAGAGATGCCAAATTATGCAACATCTCTGCTCATAAGGCCAGCATAAACCCGTAAGTCACATCTAGGCAACATCTGTATGCTATTTGATTCTATTTTTCTCTTTGCAAATGCAAATATGAAAAAAAAAATTAAGTCTGGAGGTATTTTTGTGTCCCGTCCCCCCCAATTGTATCAGTGCCATTGTTCCCTTGGGGCAGGCTTTGCAAACCTGGGCTGTGTTCACACTCCCATTAATGTGCACTCATTTTCAATCTGTGTTCACACATTATCCAAAATGCATACATATCCTGTACTGTCTTATAAGATACTACTGTTTGGTGCACTGTTTCGCAAACCAGCTTCACAGAGTTCTTAAGCTATTCCTAGTTTGTCTCTAGCCAAGATGTGAACACCTTTGCATAGGGGAAAGATATTGCCTCCCTATCAACACCCCTTAGTATGTTCAAAAACAGAAATGAATCTCACTCTCTTTAAGCCATGCTGACCATCCCCCCCCCCCCATCATTCCACTGCATTTGATGTTTTGCAACATTTCTTCAACGTTGCTGTATTATTGCTGCCTGGAATGGTGCCTTTGCACTTCAGCACAACAAAACTGTGGAACGGTCTCCCTCTGGAGGTTGTGGACTCTCCTTCCATGGAGGTTTTTTAAGCAGAGGTTGGATGGCCATCTGTCATGGCTGCTTTAGCTGAGATTCCTGCATTGCAGGGGGGGTTGGACAAGATAACTCTGGGCGTCCCTTCCAACTCTACATTTATATGATTCCATGATTCGCCAAACATTTATAGTAGGAAAAGGTACAGGATTCCAGCAGGAAACGATGGGGCGCACACCGGCTGGAAACGAAGCTGTAGGCCTGCCCTGAAACCTTTGCAGATGTCAACAGTATTGAAAGCGACATTACCTATAACTGCCACTGTATGGTCATGAGTGCAAATCGCCGCAAATGCACAACAAAAAGGGTGCATTGAAAGGCCCCCTGTCAAATATTTACAAAAATCGTATTTTCTGCTCAGCTTCAGCTTTGACTTATGGCATTGACTGTTGTAATTATCAATATGCTCGTCTTAAAGCATGCTCCATGATAGTGAGAGTGTACTCCAAACACCGGGTGCACACCAGTTTTGGGAAGGCTGTGCTAGACCAGGCATGTCCAACAGGTAGATCATGATCTACTGGTAGATCACTGGACATCTGTGGTAGATCACTGGTAGATCACTGGCTCCCCCCCCCAAAGAAGCTCAGCAACTTTGGCTCCCCTAGAAAAAGCTCTATATCTTTGCCCTGAAGCCCGCAAAACAGGGCTTTCCTTCCTAAAAAAAGCTCAACAACCTCAATCTGAACCCCCCTCCCAAAAGGGGGTAGATCACTGCCAGTTTTTAACTGTGAGTTTTTAACAGGCTCTTGGAAGTTGGCCACCCCTGTGCTAGACCAATGAAATAAGGTTACCTTCCCTTGATGGTAGGTATCAATCATCTCCATGCCCTCCATTAAAAACTTTCATTTCATGGATTGTGAGACATGGCTCTGGCTGCCACAAAACTCACACTCAAACCTGAAATAGAGGCACAAATACAGTAGTCATTCAAGGCTGCTGGCTTTCTGCTCCCATGTTCCACTCCCATGTTCGCTGCTGTAATTAATGATTCACTTGGGCCTTTTGCATTAAGAACAAATTAGTGCAACTCAGATTCATGGCCTAAAGAAGCAATTTTCTATTCTTGGAGCTGCATGAACCAGAGCAAACCTTCCAAAAATTATTTCAACAGAAGGAGATGAACTGAGAAGTTTGCCCTTCTGCCCCTTAACCTCCAGTAACATCTACCATAAAAACGGTATATGGTGACTTTTGAGTATACAAAGCACTTGTTCACATGTATTTCCCCCCCCCCAGTAATCCTTCCCAAGACCTGGGGGGGCGGCATTATTGCTACCCCTGTATTGGAAGAGGTATTGTGACACTCAACCATCTCGTCCTCTGTCGTCCCCTTCTCCTTGTGCCCTCCATCTTTCCCAACACCATGGTCTTTTCCAGGGAGTCTTCTCTTCTCATGAGGTGGCCAAAGTACTGGAGTCTAAGCTTCAGGATCTGTCCTTCCAGTGAGCACTCAGGGCTGATTTCCTTCAGAATGGATAGGTTTGATCTTCTTGCAGTCCATGGGACTCTCAAGGGTCTCCTCCAGCATCATAATTCATAAGCATCAATTCTTCGGCGATCAGCCTTCTTTATGGTCCAGCTCTCACTTCCACACATCACTACTGGGAAAACCATAGCTTTAACTATACAGACCTTTGTCGGCAAGGTGATGTCTCTGCTTTTTAAGATGCTATCTAGGTTTGTCATCGCTTTTCTCCCAAGAAGCAGGCGTCTTAATTTCGTGACTGCTGTCACCATCTGCAGTGATCATGGAGTCCAAGAAAGTGAAATCTCTCACTGCCTCCATTTCTTCCCCTTCTATTTGCCAGGAGGTGATGGGACCAGTGGCCATGATCTTAGGTTTTTTGATGTTGAGCTTCAGACCATATTTTGCGCTCTCCTCTTTCACCCTCATTAAGAGGTTCTTTAATTCCTCCTCACTTTCTGCCATCAAAGTTGTGTCATCTGCATATCTGAGGTTGTTGATATTTCTTCCGGCAATCTTAATTCTGGCTTGGGATTCATCCAGTCCAGCCTTTCGCAAACCTCTTCTCCCTAGTCATGTTTATACCTAGCAATGACAGAGCTTACTGTACTGCAAAAGAACAGAAGATGAGCCTGCTAGGTCAGGCCAATGGCCTCTCTAGTGCTGCATCCTGTTCTCCCAATGGCCAACATGATGCCAGTGGGGAACCTGAAGAACTTAAGATGAACTTAAGAAGAACCTGCTGGGTCAGGCCAATGGCCCACTCAGTCCCACATTCTGTTCTCATAGTGGACAGCCTGAAAGCATGGCTGAAGCACAAGAGCACCTCCCTCCACCCATAGCTTTTAGCAACTGGTGTTCAGAATCATTACTGCCTCGACTGTGGAAGCGACACCCGCTTTAGACAGAGCCAGTCCTATTGTTAGGCAGAGTGAGGCAGCTGCCTCAGGTGGCAGATTCTGGGTGTCAGCTATTTAATTTATTATGGTTGTGTTTTTAATTCCCAGGGAGAGGCACTTGTGGGTTTTTCTGCCTCAGGTGTCAAAATAAATTGACCCGTTTTGCCCACTATGCACCTTGTTTGTTTGTTTGTTTGTTTGTTTGTTTCACGGGGGAGGCATTTGGTACATTGCCTCAGGCAGCAAAGTGATTTGAGCCAGCCCTGGCTTTAGAAACAGACCACAGTCAAGTGTTTAGCGAAGCAACAACTTTCCTTTTCTCTTGTGAAGTTGTAGCCTTATCAGGAAATTCAGGGGTTTGCGTTGCTCCCAGGTAGGGAAAGAAGGAGCCAAAAAGACATCGAGGTATGGTTCAAAAGAGAAAGGCTTTATTCTGCCCTCCGGAGAGGCAGAAGGTTCCGTTTGATCATTCAAAACAGGAACAAAAACAATCAGTCCAGGCAAAACTTATATACCTTTCAGAGAGCTCTCTCTCCCCCTCCCAAAAGGTCTATGACCATATTAGGTAAATCTGCTTCCATGCATCACGAGATCCTTCCTGCTTCCATGCATCACGAGATCCTGTAACCCATATAAGGAAATTACTTCCTGTGAACTCTGACTACTGACACATCACGGGACACATTACGGGGCACTAATCTAGCCATGTCTAACTTTGTACGCAAGCCATGTCCTTGGAGTGCAGCCGTCACGTACTCATGAAGGGATCATCTCGTGCGTACCAGTTACCCCTGTAACTGCTGTCAGAATGTTTACGATCTTACAACTGTCTCTGTCTTGCAACTTATCTTTTCCTCTGTTCTGAACAGAACAAGGCCATGTGACGTCCCATATCTAGCCTGTGTTTCACTTGCCTCTTTGTTACTAGGGTAGAGGTTACCAGGCTTTGGAGCTAGTCCTTTTGAAAATTAACAGTTAGGTGTTGGTCTTTTTGGTAGCTCCAGGTGACCCAGATTTGGGTTACCTCACCCTACAATCCCAACTCCTCTCATGGACCGTCAGACAACCGTTGTCTGATGCGTCCGCTGTCCCCCATGGCCACCCTAGGCACGTCCCTGCTCAAGGACCAATACAGACAAACCAATGCAAAAACATTGCAGCAAGCAGTAAAATACAGAAGCATAAGCAAAATCATCAAGCACCACACAAACTCCTCTAAACCATCCTAAATTCGACAACCAGCTGGTTAACCAACCAAACCCCCGCCCTTGTCTGGGGGATCTCAGGGTCTTGGCTCTAGCAGCAGCTGGCTCCCCATCCCTGGGTTTCCTGGTACTGTTAGATACAACATATGATTCAGGGAGACTCAAAGCAGTCGTATTTAAACTTCTGGTGCCAACCAGGCAATTGGTTTCTCCCTCTAAATCCAGCATCTCTTGGTTTCCCAATGTCAGGGATAGGTAGATGACAAGTAACACACACTACCCTGCTGTTCCCTGTTCGTCCCCACATCTGGTGTCTCCATAGATAACAGACCCAACATAAGAACCCGAGGTCCAGGAGCATGATGACAAGTCCCATATCCAGCTGCCACCGTCCATGCTCCCTGCTCATCAGGGAGAAAGATCAAAAGTTCTTATCTCCCTCTGCTCTGTGCTGACATGTTGTTGCCCGGCCGCGCGTTGAGGTGCTGGTCATCTGGCAAAGGATCTCCAGTCATTGTGGGATGATGCCACAAGTCAGTCCCCTTTCAGTCTGGAGAGAGCAGGAAACAGTTCCACCTTCACCCAAAACAGAACCCCAAACACAACTGGTGCTTTTGGGACAGGCCTTCTTCAGATGCCTGCTGAAGGCCCACTCTGGCTGTTGGCCTCCTTAGCCTGGCACCAAACTGCTGTTTCAGCTTTTTGGGAACAAAACCACTGCTCTCCCTTCCCACAGTCCATGCCTGCTACTTCCACGCAGTATCACGCTAGTAGCACATGAGTCAACAACCACAGTCCTGGTAAACTGCCATGGCATGAAATCAACTTCCACTTTCTGCCGTTCTCAAAAGGAGCTCTCAGAAGGAGAGTAACTTCTGATACCATTGGGGATCGATGTTTTCGGGAACTGATGCCAGTTTGAGGACGGACGGGCGAAGTCATTTCGATGTCGTGGGTCTGCTGGAGGACTCTATCTCGGAGGTCGAGAAGCGAAAGCGGAAGCCATATCTAGGGCTCAAGTATCAGAGGGTGCATGGTGCAACAGCCACTCGAAGAAGTGCTCGGCAAAAGCCTCTCAGAGTCGACAGGTGCTGAAGTCCCCGCTGAAAGGTTGAGGTTGAGGGTGTCACGAAGAAGAAACTCCGAGGTCTTTTCGAGGAAAAGCAAGCTGGAAGACCGGTTCCTTCGCTCCCTGCGATGTGGGTGGCGATGGAACTGCCCATCCCCCCATTGGTCACCTTGTAGGCCCAAGGTGGACTGCAGCATGCTTCAGATAGGGCCGGTGGATGGGAAAGACCCTTCCGTTGAGCTCAAAGGGGATGAATGTGTGGACAGCAGGAAAACAACTTAAAAGTGCTGATGCAAAGCAGATGGTGCTGCCATTAGGGTTGCAGCCCCAGCAGGGATGATGAGTCGATGAAGCTGGTGTAGATCAGTTGACACAGTTCAATTAGATGCCTCTCCCTTCACAAATGTGTGTTGAACTCAAAGAATGATGCTGATGACTCAAAAACTGCAACCGTGGATAGTCAAATGATGTAGGGTCCCCTTCCAACAAGGCTTCGACTGGGCCTGGGATGCATAGGCACAGGGAGCTCGTGCATGGTCCACCTATTCCTCTTTTTGGTAGCTCCAGGTGACCCAGATTTGGGTTACCTCACCCTACAAAGTGATCTATGCCAATTGAAGGTGGGAAGAATCCTAATTTGTAGTGAAAGGCAATTATTTTTGGAGGGAGCACTGCTCTCTTAGAGTGTTTGGAGAGACCCAATCCTTTATCTTCCCTGAAATATATTTTCCTGCAAAATTCAAACTCGGGGAGCATTTGTCTCTGCTGAGAAAAAAAATAATGGCATCATACGCTTGGGCAGTTGAAAGAGCTTTGATTTTCTTAATAATTGCACTAAAACAGAGCCATTTTAATGCAATAAATGGACCCTTCTGGATGCTTTACAGTTAATGTTATCCATTTCTGAGCTATTCCGGACAAAAGGGGAGGGAGTCTATGCAGCTCTCTATATTCCCAAATGCTGATCTGAAGCAAAAGTGATTGTGCTACTAATCTTGGCTGACAGGAGGATAACGGAAGCTCTAATGCCTTGTAGTATTTATACACCTTTGTTATAGTCATCTCCCAGGTTGTAGGCATTTTGTCTCTCTGTACTTTCCTGTGGAATCAATATCTTGTGCTTTTCAGCAGCCATTGTGCCTTATAAGCTGAGACAGGATGTAGGGGTGCTTATACTCCAGATTTCATGCTACGTGATAGTAAACGGCTCACCTGCTGCACCAGGGAGGAATGTAATGTTACCTTTCAGAATCTGATGCATCAATAAACTATGCTTCTGAGTCTAACAGATATTTGGTCTTCCCCCTGATTAAGCGATGAAAAGTGGATTTCATTGTGCCATATTCCAGACACAGGACTGTACATCATACATTGCTTATTGCAGCCTGCCAGGGGGTTGAAGAACGGTTTATAGAGATGTCATGTATGGACCAAGGGTAAATGTATGTGTTTGAATGTGTATTGCTGAAGGTTTAACATGGGAAATTCCATTGGGCTATACTTAGGGCAAATAAGATCTCTCTGAGCACCTAAATGGGTTGATAATTAACTAAGGATGTTCTCTGCTCTCTCGTGATGTGTTTAACTTTAGATCTTGTGAGAGGCTGCTCAGTTGCAAATTTCCATTTTGAAGGGCGCTGCCTTTGAGTTTTTCTCTGGAAACTACAGAGGACAAAGGATGTGATAATGAGGTCTCTCCTAAAGAGAAAACAGCCCCAAGCTATTGCAGTCTGTGTTTCAAGAGACAAACCTTTTATTTTAGGTCTGTGTGGAGTTATTTCACATTTGAAAGCCAACAAACCTGTGCTGGAAATGCTCATGATATCATACAAGTATTTGGATGTAACATTGACTGTTTTATGTTCTGTTTTGAAGAAAGTTCTGTGAGTAAAGCTTCTGAATCATATTTACAGGTCTGAACAATTTTTATTCCAAGAGGAATCCTATTGCTTCCCTCTGCACAATATTAATACCTGCAATACTTCAGTGGGTGTGCAGCAATAGCAACCATGCTTTGGTGCTATAGTTATGGTCAAGTGCTATTTTTCTAGAAAAAGAGGTTCCAGAACTCACCATGAAGACCTCCCTTGTTCTCTTATAATGGCAATGGCATCCACCTGAGAGGTGCCAGAACTGAGTTCCGGCAAGTTCTGGTTGAAAAAAGTGCTGGTTATCATTCTATGAAGGAATGAAATTATTCAGCCATTTTGTGTTATGAAATGGTTGGCTTCTTCCTGAATTATTTGGAGGCCATATCTAGGACTGTAGGGAGCTGCGTTACACTGAGTCAGACCATTTGTTGGCAGTAGCTCTCCACAGTTTCAGGCAGGGATCTCTCCCATCCCTATCTAGAGATGCTGGGGATTGAACCTTCTGCAGGCAAAGCAGATGTTCTACCACTGACCAGCAGTCCTTCTTGCCAGAAGTTCAAAAAGAAGCCTTTTCAGAATAAGCCATTGCTTTCAGAAGATCACCAATCAAAGGATGGGAATGGAAACTGAGAAGATGGGAGAGTCTGGTCTGGAGGCACATGAAACTACCACCTTCCTGAAGCTAAGCAAATCTGAGTCTGGTTGGTGGCTGAATGGATAGGGATCTGCCTGGAAGCTACATCTAAACTTCCTTGACTTCCCTTATGGAAGAAAGGTGGGATGTAAATGCAAGATACTGGCTGATGGTGATTTCAACCTCAGTCCCACCCCAGTGTATGTCTGAAACTTTCTCTCACTTAATACAACTCTGGAAGCTAACAAAGAGAAACAAAGTTTTGTTCTAAAGTGCTGTTCGGCAGTGGAACGGTTTCCCTCAGGAGGTTGTGGACTCTCCTTCCTTGGAGGATTTTAATAATAATAATAATAATAATAATAATAATAATAATAATAATAATTTATTTATACCCCACCCTCACTGGCCAGAACCGGGCTCAGGGCGGCTAACACCAATAAAATTACAATAAAACGTAAAAGAAAGAAAAAACAATTAATTACAATATGGGTTAAAATACGAGTTAAAATACAATTTAAAATGCAGCCTCATTTTAGTAGTAAAGTGGTACCTCTGGTTAAGTACTTAATTCATTCCGGAGGTCCGTTCTTAACCTGAAGCACCACTTTAGCTAATGGGGCCTCCCGCTGCTGCTGCGCCGCCAGAGCACAATTTCTGTTCTTATCCAGAAGCAAAGTTCTTAACCTGAAGCATTATTTCTGGGTTAGCGGAGTTCTTAACCTGAAGTGTATGTAACCTGAAGCGTCTGTAACCTGAGGTACCACTGTAGCCCATAAATCAAAACCATAAGGGGAGGGAAACATAAGGGTCAGACTGAGTCCAACCCAAAAGCCAGGCGGAACAACTCTGTCTTGCAGGCCCTGCGGAAAGATGTCAAATCCCGCAGGGCCCTGGTCTGTTGTGACAGAGTGTTCCACCAAGTCGAGGCCAGTACTGAAAAGGCCCTGGCCCTAGGTGAGACCTAGTTGAGACCCTGGCCCTAGTTGAGACCTAGTTAAGCAGAGGTTGGGTGGCCATCTGTCATGGATGCTTTCGCTGAGATTCCTGCACTGCATGAGGTTGGACTGGATGACACTTGGGATCCCTTCCAACTCTACAATTCTATGATTCTATAATTTTAGCCAGTTTAGTGGATTTTTTCAAAGTCAGCTGAAAAGTATCATCTCCAGTGCTTTTTTTCTTTAAAAAATAATGTTTAGGGGTACTCTCATTTTGACTCAAGAAAATCACCATTTTATAGTTCAAATTAGGAAAAATAAATACAGTAAATGGACAAAAGTACAAAGATCCACAAAATGTTTAGGGGTATGCGTACCCCTGCGTCCCCCCCCCCCCCGAAAAAAGCACTGATCATCTCAATAAGCCAAACATCTGTTTTAAGACCAAAATTAAAAAGCAAGAGAATAATAATAATAATAATATCCCACCTTCCCCCAGACTGGGGCTCAAGGCAGCTTGCACAAATTTATACAACGGAGGAAAAAATACATGAAGCTAAAAATATATTTAAAATAGCTATTAAAAAGTCTTCCTCTTTAAATGAATCTATGGCCTAGCCATCAACCATTTTCCTGCTGTGTTCTGAATTATAGATCAAGTAGGGGGGAAATTAATAGATAAATGCTGGAATCATTAAAGGAGCCTCCGAGTGAAGGAAGAAGAGCACATCCCAGGTCATCAAAAGAATTGGTTTTCATCTCATGTTCACTGCCAACGTTCCCATGAGTCTGCAGAAATCTTTTCCATCTACCTTTCTGTCATCTTCTTGTCAAGAGAAATCTCCCTATCACCTTCCCCCTCCCACATTGCAGAAACAATCCGTTTTAAAATTTCATCACAGGTCTTGGGGTGGTTTTTGTTTTAACGCTGGGAAGCCTTTGTCAGCTGTGGGAATTCTATTTCTGAAACAAAGCCCACCCTTTACATAACAGTGGCTGGCAGAAGTGATTAAAGGACATATCCCACCAAGTGCCCTGCATCTATTCCACCCCATTTCTTTAAAAAAAGTATAAATTTAATCCACCCACCCCAAAAAGCCCCATTGCAACTAGGAAATTATAAGAGTGGGAAGCATCCTTTGATACATTGATTAATTGGCTTGCTGAATCAATTATGCCTGCTTTTTCTGTTCTGCATGCATGATCAAGAACCCTGCCTTTTCCAGGCCTCTTGGCTGCATGGACAGTGCATTCTTGGGCTGTTCTATAAGTTATTCTGAGTGCACAGATACGTTAGGAGTATGGGCAGCTGGTGCAGTCCTGTTGTTTGCCCTCCCTAAATATCTACCGTAAGATGAAAAAGAAAGAACATTGAATATAGTCCCAGCTATGATCAACTGTGGGACGCGGGTGGCGCTGTGGGTTAAACCACAGAGCCTAGGGTTTGCCGATCAGAAGGTCGGTGGTTCGAATCCCGACGACAGGGTAAGCTCCCGTTGCTTGGTCCCTGCCCCTGCCAACCTAGCAGTTCGAAAGCACATGAAAGTGCAAGTAGATAAAGAGGTACCACTGCAGCGGGAAGGTAAATGGTGTTTCCGTGCACTGCTCTGGTTTGCCAGAAGCTGCTCAGTCATGCTGGCCACATGACCCGGAAGCTGTACACCGGTTCCCTCGGCCAATAATGCGAGATGAGCGCCGCAACCCCAGAGTCTGTCACGACTGGACCTAATGGTCAGGGGTCCCTTTACCTTTACTTTATGATCAACTGATTGTTTCTAGAATGGATAATTGGCTGGATTCAGGAAAAAACAATTGATAGATGGAACAAGTTTGCTTCCTCCTGCTCTAGAGAGTAGGACCCGAAATTGTCAATTCAAGTTACAAGAAAGGAGATTCCGATTAAACATCTGGAAGAACTTTCTGATGCTAAGAGCTGTTCCACAGTGGAACAGACACCACGAGTGGTTCCTTGGAAATTTTTAAGCAGAGGTTATGTCATGTAGGATCCAGCTGAGATTCCTGTGTTGCAGGGGTCAGACCAGATGAATCTCAGGGTTCGTTGCAACTCTACAATTCTATGATTGCTATATAGGAAGCTGGCATATGACCACTGATCCCTCTCGCTGAGTATTTTCTACTCTGACTGGCAGCAGCACTCCAAATTTTCAAATAGGTCTCTCCCAGCCCCACCTGGAGATGCTGGGGATTGGACCTGGAGCCTTGCAAAACAAATATTCTACCACTGAGCTGCGTCCCTTCCCTCTTTGTTGCATGTGGAGACACTAGTTGCAATGTCCAATGTCCAACAAGACCCATGGAAGCCAATCAAACCCAATAATGGTTTAATAAATGATTATGAATAGTCAATCTGCATCAGGCATAGGCAAACTTGGCCCTCCAGATGTTTAGGGACTACAACTCCCATCATCCCTCACCACTGATCCTGTTAGCTAGGGATGATGGGAGTTGTAGTCCCTAAACATCTGGAGGGCCGAGTTTGCCTATGCCTGATCTGCATCCTAGATCACTGAGCTGAGGTTTGGTTCAATGCTCTCAACTTCAGTCAGGATGCTTCTTAAACTGACATATTTCAGCCTGACATATTTCAGCTATAAAGTTATCAAAGGACTTGAGGACAGGGCTAATATTGCAGCTCTTCTTCTCTTGCCAATCTTGCCAGGCTGTTTTTACAGTGAAAAATGACAACACTTTCTCATCGTCTCCACCCCGCAGAAATTGGCTGCTTTGGCAGAAGAAGAAGAAATCATGATTGCTGCAGCAACTTCACTGGGATTCAGGACTGTTTTCTGTCTGCCAAAACTCAGAGGTGGGAATAAGTGGATTATGATACACCTCCCCACTCCTTTTTTTCCCTTTTCCATCTGCAAACCTGCAAGAAAAAAAGTTTGCCTTCAATGAATTGATTTTGCAAAAGCATTTGATTAAATCCTAGATTTACAGGAGGAAGATGGGGAGGTAGCAAATCTTTTACAAATACTAATCAAGTCTAAGCCTCTTTTAAATGCTTCCAAGCTGCTGACTTTTGAGGTTTGCTGGAATGTTCAACTCCTCCCATGACTCAAATCCATGCAGTAATAATCATTATACTTAGCATTTGGGAAAAAAAACACACTCTGGGGTGCAATCCTAAACTAGATCTGCTGGGATGAGCAGGGTTAGGATCCAGCAGATCTCTGGCTGTGCCAGGAGGTTTCCAGCTGAGCTAGGCTATGCTGGCATAACTCCCTCATCCCAACTCTGCCACTAGTATGGTCTCCCGCAGTATATGCTAGTTTATCTCTTCCATCCTGGCTCAGTCGGGACCCAGCTGGCGGAGCTGAATCTGGCTGATCTTAAGGATGTGAGCCCTGAAAAGGGGGCATTCTGGGAGTGTGGCAGGGAGGGAACAAGAAGGAGAGCACTTAGGCTGAATCCCAACCTCATTCAACATGGTTCTTTGACCCGGGAACCTGGTGTAAATTAATCCGGCAAAAAAGGGTGGTGTAACTCAAAACTCTGTTATAAAGGCTTGTTTTCCCTCTGCAAGGCTTAGGCAAACTCAGCAGTAGCCCCAACTTTGAAATGCAGTTTGACTCTCCAGGTGTTATTGGACTACAGCAGCCATCCCTGATCATCGTCTATGCTTGCTGGGAGAGAACCAGGGCTCCCTAAATCTTATAGGGCCTGCTGAGTCCAGGAGAGCCAAGTCCAATGGTGGACTGAACAAGCTCCACAAGGAATCTAGCATCCTTCTCATGGCTTCTTTTCTAGAAAATCCACATGCATTTTCTATTGCTTTATCTTAATTATGGCGTCCAGGGGTAGAAAACTATCCTACACAGCAGTTTTGCAATGTGAATGGCAACAAAATTAGCAGCATTTTACATTATATTTACACACACACCACTTCTCATTTTTATTTTCCCCCATTTACTAGTTTTGTACTGTCTGCAGAAACCTTTTTTATTCTTGCCTCAAAAATGTAATTTAGAAGACACTGCCCATGAAGATAGTCCACGCAGAGAGAATCTTCACTAACATATTGGCAAACTCCATCTGTTCTCACAGAATCATAGAGTTGGAAGGGACCCTGAGGATCATCTAGTCCAACCCCCTGCAATGCAAGAATAGAAAGCTGTCCCTTACGGGGATCGAACCTGCGACCTTGGTGTTATCAGCACCATGCTCTATCCAACTCGCTCTAACCAGCGGAGCTATCCAGCAGTAGTTAGAAGTTTTCAAGTCGTATTCAAAAGTGGGTCTTCCAAAATACAAAGTTTCCAGGAAAGTTAGGAACGGGTGGAAACCTTAACCAAGGTAAAGGTAGTCCAGCAGCAATGTATGGATTACATGCTACATGCTTGACAAACCCCCTACTATTGCAATCCTTGGGAGGTGACATAACCTAGAGGCTTACTCCAGTGAAAATGGTTGGTGAACTGTGGGGGTCACTTCTAAAGGAGGAGGAGGTGGAGGAGGAGGAGGATTAGCTACACGTCTTCAAGAAATTTGGAAAGAGCTGGGTACAGCTCAGAACAAAACTATTACACTGAAGCTATTGCTTGAGATGAGATCTCCTGCAAGAAACACACTGCAGAGTTCTTTCAGAGTCAAATTAATATGCATAAGACACAAACTCAGCAATAGATTGATTGTCTACATCATGGCAAGCAAGAAGAAGTGAAGCAGGAACGGATTAAATCTCTGTGTATACCGCTTGGCTGTGCTGTGACAGGTTGAAATTAAACATGCAAACCGCTTTCTGTGGGGACTTTCCAGGCTGTGTTTGTATTCCATCAAAGTAGCCTGGCTTTATCATGCAGCTCTTAGACAGTGCTGCAAAATAGGCAGATAACTGTTAAATCGAAGGTGGTCCAAGTGAAGCCCCTATCAGGAATTCAATGGCATCGCTGAATATAGGGTCGCGGCTGAAATGAAAGGAGGGTGGGAGGAGGCGAGGCCCACTGAAACATTGCAAACTTCAGATGACTCTGCTGGAACCATCAAATTTTCCCAGGCAGGAATGGAATCATAGCGAGCTGCTTCGCAAATGTCATCAGGCAATGTGTGTGCGAGTGTCCGCATGCACACATCACCTTATTACCCTGGGACATCATCTGGGACTCCGCAGACTGAATGGCAATTTGCAGCATTCTGACCTTGAGTATCATTGTTGCATTACTGCAGTCCACTCAGTAGAGCAGGGGGAGAGGGAGAGGGAGAGGGGAGAGGGAGAGGGAGAGGGAGAGGGAGAGGGAGGGAGGGAGGGAGAGAGAGAGAGAGAGAGAGAGAGAGAGAGAGAGAGAGAGAGAGAGAGAGACAGAGAGACAGAGAGACTCTGTTCTGAGAGTGACTCTGTTCTGAGAGCAAAGGGTGGATTATTTGCGTAGTCAAAGTTTCAGTGCCTTTGATAAATTATGGAACAGCACAGAACCTAAAGAAAATGGCCCAGCAATTGGCACAGGACAGCATTAAAGAGGAAATCATGATGAGGTCGGTTTTATTGATCAAGTCTTGTAAACACTTTAGATGGCTTTGGAACGTGGCACAGAGCACGGGGAGAGGAAGCATGAATCACTCATGCTTCCTTTTTGCGTCAATGTCCAAAGGTGCCACACACGTGATCCTCCCACTGGTATGTGCATATTCTCATTGTAACAAACTGGAGGACAGGCAAATTGGTTCCCCACAAAGCAAATTGTACTAAGTGAGTAACAAAGCAAAGGAAAGCAAAGAAGAAAAAGAAAAAGACTTGGCAATGGAAAATGCCGAGTTCAACATTCATTCTGAAGAAACCGCTCTGAAATTCTCAGATAGTTCTTTAGCAGTGTGGGTTCGGTGGCACGTAGCTTGATTATCTCCTAAAGCTTTGTTTCCCTCCCCCACCCTTACATTTTTACTGATGTCTGCAAACAATACTGGAGTTCTCTCTGGGTTGAGGATCATTAAGTCAAAGTACTCAAGCACAATGGGCAATGAAAGATTGGATTTGTTCATACTCATAACAGTTGACAAAGACACTCATATGCATGAGGACTTTATTGAATTTTATGCTGCAGTTTTCAGCATCTGGAAAGCTTCCCACAGAATCTGATTTTGTCAGTATAAAACTTTAAATACATGCTTCAGGGCACATATACTTTTAAATACATATTTAGAGTTTGATGGGCTTTAGCAGGAACAGCTCAAAATCCCCGGCACATCAACAAGATGTTGCAGCTTACAGAATGGTTTATACACAAATGGAAAGCAATCAAAAGTGGGACTGAACTAGGGTTGGCATACTGGCCTGTGTCTTCAGATCCAGGCTGGCTCTCCGAGGGGCACCTGCAAGAGTCAAAGGTAATGAGCAGTCGGTCAGCACCATGGACAGCTCAGTGTTGGGTGCAAGATAAAACCAGATGCAAGACCAGGCCAATTGACAAAACAGACAGATTAGAATGGGGTGGGATGGGATGGAATGGGAAACCATTTTCCCCCTCCCACTTCTAGGGACACATTCACACAACAGCAAGCTTCTGGGGATGATGGGGATGATACGTGTGGCCCGTTGCAAAAGTGTGTGCGGCCAAAAGCAAAAAAGGGGCAAAACCATTGCTGTGTAGAGTAGGGTGCACTCTAGGTATGCACTAGTTAGGTTTCTACATGTACACTTGTCTCCAGTCTCCATCCATCCATCCAAGCAAGCAAGCCAGCATGAGGAGGACATTTCAAGGACACAAGTCAACCAGGCAAATGAACTTGAAGTGAGTTTGAAGAAGCACTGGTGAGACCTGTGGCCTGGAGAGGGGATGGAGGCTGGGAGACAGTCCTTAGAACCAGCTGGGGAATGGTGTGTTTTCAGGCTTTTTCAGTGGTGTTTCAAATATACATAATTTCACTTACATGCATGGTACCTCAGAATGTAACCCTCAGGTAAATGGGGAGTTGTCTGTACAGGTTCTCGGGGGGGGGGTGCTGTTGTAGTTAACTGTGGCAAGTATGGTACAAAGTGGATTCAAACTGCCCTCAGGATTCAAGACAGCCACAGGTTCGCAACCCACTCCATGCTCACCTTCACCCAAGCTGCCAAAAAGCTCTCCTGCTTCCATTGAAATGAGTGGGGCAACCTGCTCACCCAGGAGTATTAGAATGTGCCTGGGGTTCTAGACTGGGATGCAGGATTAGAAATGACAGAAGGTCCACCTTTCCAAAATGAAATTAAAAGCAAATTTAGTGGCTGTTCAAATTTCATCCACGGAATTTCAAGGGAATCCTAAAATAATAATAATAATAATAATAATAATAATAATAATAATAATAATAATAGTTAATGCAATTGCTCAGAAAATATTTTGTTCACATCCCTAATAAGAGAAACAACATTGCATTATGTTCAGTGTTCTAAAAGGCCCTTACCCGTGATGGTTTCTTTTTAATCCCATTGTTTTAAATTTCTCGAACCTCCTGTGGTTTTTAATCCACTTTCAAAATCACAGATTTGCAGCCTCTCGGTTGTTATCCACTTCAGAAACCAAGCATTCTGGAGCTGTGTGGTAATTTCCCATGGAGAGACAATTGCTTTGGCTCTTTTGTTTTCACCCGCATCCCTCTTCAAGTGAGACATCATTCTTTTCAAATTCCACCCCAACGCTGAGAAATAAAACAGGGGCATAGTGCCAATCACAAGAGATTCTCGTGGGGAAAGGATCAGTGACAACCAGCATCATAATTAGGGACCAAGAAGACTTTCATTTGGTCCACATTTTAAAGAGAACCAAACTAATTCACAGTTTGTGAATTTTTAGATGCACGCAAAAATCCAAATGGGGGTGGAGGTGGGGTAATGCATTAAATATGTGACTTTAGGGGGAGGTACGTACACTGTAAATGGAATGGAATGGGTTTATGGAACAATCTGAGGGTTAGAACCACAGCGTAAGGTAATATGGGTAAAGAACTAGCAGATCTCTGGCTAAGCTGGGAGGTTCAGGTACCCTGATTTTACAGGTAGCTACCCTGGCTTAACGCTCTCATTCTGGCTTAGCTGGAGATATGACACCATGGAGAGGAAGGCTGTAGTTGCTGGGATTTCAACCTGTGGTCTTCTGAATGCAAAGAACCACTTGGATATGGTCTCCTCCCAGCCATTACATTAAGCTTTACATCTATTGGTAGCCAAAGGGACTACAGCTGAGAACCTTTCAATGTACTATGTGTTGATGTGTTGGTGTAACGTGAAGGATGGGTAATTTAACACAGTGTTCTCTTGTGTGTTGATGAGCACATCCTCCCATGTCTGGGTGTTCTGAGATAAGGATGCCAGGTGCAGTGGGTTACCATAGCAACACTAGCGAGGTTGAGTGTTTGACTTGCCAAGTCATTCAGCCTCCCATTGGTTCAGGAATGTTTCTAGAATGCGTTTCTTTCTATATGTCTTCATTCCGGTTGCGGTGCTTTGTCTTGTCCATTTCCTGACCTGCTTGCCGTCAGGGTCTGAATCTGTGAGAGTCAGGGGAAGAGGGTGTGCGTTTTACGCAGCAGCGTTAGCTAGCATGGTGATAGTATTAGAGGATCTCTCTGTGCATATGTATCTTTACTTCAAAGACCAGAAGAACTGTATACAGTAGATACTGGTGTTTAGCTTTGCATTCTGTCTGAAGGCAATAAACACTTTGTTACTTTGAACTGCACAGGAGAGGAGTTTTTCCCTTCACTGAGGACTCTGGAAGGAGTTGTTCTGCTGGGAGCAGGAAATCTCTGATGTCTCTTCTGGGGCTCCACATACTCTGCTGATACAACATGTTGGTTGAGGTGTGATGAACTACCAACAGACTTCCACAAGTCACCAACACCATACAGTGAGCTGAATACATGGAGGGGGCAAGTGAGATGAGAGTGGCACCATCTCAGCAACCCCTATATGCAGAATCTACCTGCTTACGACTTGTATGTATGCTGGCAGGCTGCAAAGAGCAGAAGTAGCCTACAAATGTACAAGATATGCATGTATTATCCACTATGTAAAGAAGTGTTTTGACTCATTTTGCCCTTCGCACATTCTGTTTATGCGGTCTAGGAATGCTAGAATCTGTCGATTTCTGTTTCTCTTTGTTTCTTTTTTTTCAAATCCAGCTTCTGCTCTCCATATTTCCATATATGCTTGCAATGTTTAAAAAAAGAAAAAGTCCTGAAAATTCACCAGCATTTTAGTGAGAATTTCTCCTAATATGCATACTTTTGCACTGAATTTTGCATAATATTTTGCAAAGCACATTTTACCCACTTTTGGTAAGTTATTTTCTTGAATACATGCATTTTTATGTACACTTTCCCCAGATATGTCCAATTTTGTGCACATTACTTAGATGGAGAACTGCATTGCTAAATTGGGGAAAGTGCAAATTTGGAAAGACTGCTGCATTTCGGTTTGTGTATTGTTTTGGGAAGTACAAACCAAGTAAGTTCTCATTTAAATTGATCCAAATTCCATCCCCTTCCCTAACTTCTCAGTTGCTAGAACACGGGCTAAATTTCTTTTAATCTACACAGAGTTCTGCTCTCTCTCTCTCTCTCTCTAGCTTGTTCCTCTCCCAAGCCTAACAAATGTCATGCTAGATTATACAGCTCAGCTACATCTGTCCTCTCCCTTGTTTTGTAGATATTACACTCATTGTATTTCACAGCATGAGCTCTGCAACAAGATCCTAGCTACTGCATCATGATGAAATGTCACAGATGAAGAAATGTTCCCAGGCCAATATCATTATCCCATCTCCTTCAACAATGCCATTTAGTGTGTTGCTTGCACAAAGCAGCAGCAAACAAGGTACCAAATTCGAGCACTTTCTGGCCATATTTGAATAAACCATTTCAGAATAGCTTTATCACAGCATTTCCTTTACTCTTCCTAACAGTTATCTCCCCCCTCAAGGATAATGAGGCATTGGTTACAAAGAACTTAAACTTTTCTCATGGACCAACGAGGAGAAGGTGTGATTTATTATTAGTGAGCTATTTTAGTTATGTATTTATTTAGATTTATTCAAACACCCAGGAGGCTCATGATATTTAAAGCACAGGGACTGAATTGGTCCACGGGAAGATGTACCATTTCCAGAAAATTCTACCTAGGGCCATACAAATGTGATTAAACCTTACATGGGTTTAAGGACATGAGAATTCTAATAGTAATGTTCAAAGAGAAGTCTCACATTTGTAGCATCTTTCCTCTGTTTGAAAGCAGCAGTAGTAAGGTTCAAAATCCAATCAACTTCTCCAGGAGATGCAACTTATAAAGGATTGCTTATGACACTGATTTTCCTCAGAAGCTTTTTTAGGGGGTTCATCAGTGGAAGATCAGTAATGGCTGCAAGGTCCCCAAAATACACCTTCCTCACCTCTTGTGGACTTTCCATGGGACACACAGTCACAGTGAAGTGTTCGGTGAATTCTTGAGAGACAGTGAAAGGTGCCCACTCAGCTCCCCATATGGATTAAGAGGGTGGCCTACAACGAAGGTTCTCAAACAATGACTTATGGACCAGGGGTGGTCTAAAGGCTCCATCCAGAGGTGGGAGAGACAAGATTATATGTGCTTGACTCTGCACTTGATTTGTTTTTCCCCCATGATGGAAGTAAGGATCATATTGACCGGGGCTAGGGTGCATGATTTTCAGAAGAAGAAGAAGAAGAGGAGGAGGAGGAGGAGGAGGAGGAGTTTGGATTTGATATCCCGCTTTATCACTACCCGAAGGAGTCTCAAAGCGACTAACATTCTCCTTTCCCTTTCTCCCCCACAACACTCTGTGAGGTGAGTGGGGCTGAGAGACTTCAGAGAAGTGTGACTAGCCCAAGGTCACCCAGCAGCTGCATGTGGAGGAGCAGGGATGTGAACCTGGTTCACCTGATTATGAGTCTACAGCTCTTAACCACTACACCACACTGACACATAACATAGCAACAGTGAAGTATATTATTTCCTCCCTAAAAACTGATTACTAAAAGACACCCATGATTCTCATAATATGGCACAAGTTTTGAAGATGATGTCAGTGTGGAAATAAAATAAAATATGGCTTGTGTATGTGCTTTGATGTGTAGAACAGAAAGAAAGAAAATGAGGTTTATTAATTAGTTCACCAAGATTCCTAGCAATTTTCAAGTGGTCTATGGGGAAACATGTTTGGTTGAGATGCAACGACCTAGAAGCTTGCACACGTGCACACAAATGTTCTGCAATGTACATTGGTCAATGAGGTTCATATTTTGAACATTAGAACACAATCAGCGCCTCTAGCTAGTGACTTCCGGACTGAACATTTGTCAGATGGACTTCCTAGCTGTGCAGATTCAAACTCAAATCTGTTACAAATATTCAGACACTGTTGTTTTAAAGAGAGAAATAAGTAGGTTTCGTTCATGGCCATTTAGTTCCATCATACTCCCAGAAAGCGGATATTCAAGGGTGATGATCCCTCAAGGCTTGATTACAACTTAAGCCTTATCTCAAACTGCTAGATAAAATTTCTGGGAAACACTCTCGGTGGATATCCAAGCCTGAAACAAATCAGCTGCAATTTCTGTGTCAGTTGATTTTTGTTTTTCTTTAAGGTTACGGGTGGCTGCTGCTATCATTATCATTTGACTCACTGTGTAACAAATATGAGAACTGGTAACATGACATGCCTTGGAGACAGAGCACAGGGTTTAATTTCAGTGTAGATGTCAGTACTCATAACAAAGCCACGCATACATATATTCCACCCTGATGAGCTAGCTTCTTCCACCACCTCGTAGTGCCCTACAGTTGTAATGCTGCGGTTAAATTATCTTAGCAGACTGTGCTCCCTGGACCCTTCAACTCCTTCTCTACCCAGAAAACCTTCCCATTCTATTACAATTGTCTCGCAAGAAGCTGCGAGGAAAAGCAACAGAGAATCATAGATGGATTCACCTTTTTGACCCAAGACAAATAATAATAATAATAATAATAATAATAATAATAATAATAATAAATTTTATTTATACCCCGCCCTCCCCAGCCGAAACCGGGCTCAGGGCGGCTAACATCAGAGAAATTACAATAAAAATATAAAAGAAAACCATTAATTAAAATACAGGTTAAAAGGACAATTTAAAATTTAAAATGCCGCTTCACACCCATACTCATACTCAAAACCAAGGGGAGTCCAACCCGAAGGCCAGGCGGAACAGCTCTGTCTTGCAGGCCCTGCGGAAAGATGTCAAATCCCGCAGGGCCCTGGTCTCTTGTGACAGAGTGTTCCACCAAGTTGGGGCCAGTACAGAAAAGGCCCTGGCCCTAGTTGACATCAGTCTAACGGCCTTGTGGCTCGGGACCTCCAAAAAGTTGTTATTTGTGGACCTTAAGGTCCTTTGCGTGGCATACCGGGAGAGGCGGTCCCGTAGGTACGAGGGTCCTAGGCCGCATAGGACTTTAAAGGTCAAAACCAGCACCTTAAACCTGATCCTGTACTCCACCGGGAGCCAGTGAAGCTGGTAAAGCACTGGATGAATGTGGTCCCGCGGCAAGGACCCCGTAAGGAGCCTCGCCGCGGCATTCTGCACCCGCTGGAGTTTCTGGGTCAGCTTCAAGGGCAGCCCCGCGTAGAGCGAGTTACAATAATCAAGCCTGGAGGTGACCGTCGCATGGATCACTGTGGCCAGATCAGGGCGAGAAAGGTAAGGGACCAACTGCTTGATACGTCGAAGATGGAAAAATGCAAATGGGTTGCATCCAATGCACTGGCTGCCAATTAACTACTAGGCTAATTCCAATGTCCTGGTTTTGGTGTATAAAGCCTTATACAGCTTGGGACCAGGATACCTGAAAGACCACCTCACCTGCTATATACCCAATCAATCACTGTGTGTTGCAGGTGAGGGCCTCCTGCAGATACAAACTTATCAGGAAGTCTGTTTTCTTCACAATGTAGGAATTGGGCCTTTACTGTTCTGCTACCTATGCTTTACAATTTGCTCCCATTAAATATTAGACAAGTGCAATCTCAGCTGCCTTTTGGGTGCCTTCTGAAGACCATTCTCTTCCAACATGGCTTTCAAGATGTTTCCCATCCTTCATACTGTATATTTTGGAATTTTTAAAAAGATGGTTTTAAAGATTTTTTAAAAATTGTTTTATTATTTGTTGTTTGACGCCTTGGGCTCCTTTAGGAAGGAAGGCTGGATATATATTTAATTAGTAAATGGAAAATTCAGAGCAGACCTGCTGAAGTTACAAAGGTAAAGGTAAAGGACCCCTGACCATTAAGTCCAGTCGCGATCGACTCTGGGGTTGCGGTGCTCATCTCGCTTTACTGGCTGAGGGAGCCGACATTTGTCCGCAGATAGTTTTTCCAGGTCATGTGGCCAGCATAACTAAGCCGCTTCTGGCGAAACCAGAGCAGCGCATGGAAATGCTGTTTACCTTCCTGCCTGAGCAGTACCTATTTATCTATTTGCACTTTGACATGCTTTTGAACTGCTATGTTGGCAGGAGCTGGGACGGAACAACGGGAGCTCACCCCGTCGCGAGGATTCGAACTGCCGACCTTCCAATCGGCAAGCCTAAGGCTCAGTGTTTTACACCACAGCACCACTGTGGTGTCCCAATGGACCAAAATTAGCCCATTATTATCCATAGGATTACTCTGGGTAGACCTAACATTGACTACAGCCCAGAATTAGGTTTGCTATCAAATTAAATATTGCGGTTCTGTCACTCCCAATATTCATTTAAAAAAAAAATTTAAAGCTGTTTCACAATCCACCATGATTTCAACAATTCTCTTTAGGAGATACCATTACACAAGCCGGAATTGCATGTTCTCCACAATTCCCATTTATCATGGTGTTGTAGCTATTGTGCCCCTCGAAATATGAATCCATCAACTATTTATGCAGCCTTATGCAAAAGCTTTCATGCAGTCGGACCATGAACTTAACGAGAAGGTTTTACAATGAAGAAGCAACATTGTGGGTGAATGTCATGGAACTTATAATTCTCCCCCTCCAGCCAACGATACCGACTTGTAAGGGGAAGATCTGTATTCAAATTAATTCTCACATACTAGTATTTGCTCTGGGAGGATTTCCTTCCAATGAAAATGCCAGTTTCAGGAGAGAGGTTTCATCAGAGCTATGGCAGTGAAGGGTTCGGTTTATTTAATTTACATTTATTTAGTTACTACTTGATTGTAAAGAAGAAGAAGAAGAAGAAGAAGAAGAAGAAGAAGAAGAAGAAGAAGAAACCCAACAACCTCTAAGTCCTTTACAAAAATATAAAATAAACCATTAAAATTCTCAATAAAAACAGCTGAAAACAAGGATTTAAAAATAGCCAGAAGACGATTGAAACTAATAATAGCTAAAAAATAAAAAATAAAACATGTGTAATATCTACATGTCTGGATGCAAAAAAGAGTACAGTGAGGTACCTGCCTGATGTCAATGCATAGGGAGTGCCAAAGGCTAGGTGCTGCCTATCTGTTGTGATCTAAATGAATATGAATTTAAAATCAAATCTGAGCTTATATAAGCTGTTGAATGAGTGCTAAACACATGTATGTATACAAAGATGTTTTGCTGCACAGAGTGTTGCGGTTTGTATACTCAGCATACGCTGTTGGACATGAGCATTTTCTGCATGGCTGTTTTCAGCTGGACTGCCATTTGGGATCCTGTTTAAAACCTTGTGTATGATAAATGGCAGAGTTGCCCAAGCCCTTCCTCTGCTGTGCTGCATGGTGTCACGGGCCAGGAATCGGCTGCACCGGCTGAGCAGCAACCTGAAGGAGCAGAAGGCAGAGTGACTCCACCTGCTGCCGATCAGCCTTCTTGTTCCTGATGTGAGCCAGCTGGCTCCAGCTTCCTTCAGCAGGGTCTCCAGCCTCAGTCAGTTGCTGGAAACAACATTTGTCGTTCCTGGCTAGACCTTGCTGCATCTTGCTTCTCGTGACCTTGGGCTCTTGACTTTCTTGACCCCCGGACTGTCTGAACTGAGATATTCCTGACCTTAGGACTGGACTGAGCCTGGCATAAAGCCCTAAATGGCCTCGGTCCTGTATACCTGAAGGAGCATCTCTACCCCCACCGTTCAGCCCAGACACTGAGATCCAGCGCCGAGGGCCTTCTGGCGGTTCCCTCATTGCGAGAAGCAAAGCTACAGGGAACCAGGCAGAGGGCCTTCTCGGTAGTGGCGCCTGCCCTGTGGAACGCCCTCCCATCAGAGGTCAAAGAGAACAACAACTATCTGACATTCAGAAAATACCTCAAGGCAGCCCTGTTTAGGGAAGTTTTTAACCTGTGATATTTTAATGTATTTTAATATATGTTGGAGGCCGCCCAGAGTGGCTGGGGGGACCCAGCCAGATGGGCGGGGTACAAATAATAAATTATTATTATTATTATTATTATTATTATTATTATTATTATTATGACTCTGCCTCTAGGCAGGTCCCGCCCTGAGACTCAGCTGGCCTCTCCCGCCACTGATAATAATAATAATAATAATAATAATAATAATAATAATAATAATAATTTATTATTTGTACCCCTCCCATCTGGCTGAGTTTCCTCAGCCACTCTGGGCAGCTGAGCTCTGCCATGGCTGGGCAGCATGGGGATGTCAGTACTTTCACTGTCACTATTGCAGAGGGTCACATGATCAGATGATTCCATTTCTTATCACTGTGTGTGTAAGCGGAAATCAGGCTGACAAACATCCGCTCTTTGGTCTCTCTCTCCATATAGAGAGGATGTGTGAGAAGCCGCTCACACAGCATGCCATGTTTCTTTTGTTTTCTTTGCTGTAAATAATAAAATGCTTGATGCCACAATTCCTACACAATCTTGCTTTTGCTGATTCTGCTGATGCGTCCTACAGCGCGCACCTGTCTTGTGGATGTGTGCCGATGCTTTATACGGGACTCCGACAAGGGATCCTCCTGTCAGGGGCTATGACACATGGGGGTTGGAGGGGGTAGGATTCCTGCATTGCAGGGTGTTCAACAAGGTGACCCTTGGGGTACCTTCAAGCTCTATGATTCTAGGGGGTGTCTCTCCACCCAGCCCAAACTGGCTCTGCCACTGTCTGCCAGCAGGGGAGTTCCATTGTTGGAATGAGCCTGCCCAAATGGTGGGTTGAAGAAGAAGAGTTTGGATTTGATATCCCGCTTTATCACTACCCAAAGGAGTCTCAAAGTGGCTCACATTCTCCTTTCCCTTCCTCCCCCACAACAAACACTCTGTGAGGTGAGTGGGGCTGAGAGACTTCAAAGAAGTGTGACTGGCCCAAGGTCACCCAGCAGCTGCATGGGGAGGAGCGGAGACACGAACCCGGTTCCCCAGATTACAAGTCTACCACTCTTAACCACTACACCACACTGACAGTTGGCAGAAGCTACCTCTGGGGCATTTGGGGGAGGCAGGAAGCGGGTGGGGGGCTGACACAGGTTCTATTGGATCCTGAGCCAGCCCTGCTGCCACCACATGATGGCAAGGAGCCCAATCCAGGCCTTTTTGCTTCACCAGCATAAGAGCAAGCAATACCTGAATGCAACAGCAATCTCCCCACTTGTCATTCCCAGCAACTTGGGTGGAGGACCTTCAAGGACCTTCATCATCCTGGCATAAGGTGGTAGGACCACCTGGAATACTGTGTCCAGTTCTGGGCACCACAGTTCAAGAAGGATACTGACAAGCTGGAACGTGTCCAGAGGAGGGCAACCAAAATGGCCAAAGGCCTGGAAACGATGCCTTATGAGGAACGGCTTAGGGAGCTGGGTATGTTTAGCCTGGAGAAGAGAAGGTTAAGGGGTGATATGATAGCCATGCTCAAATACATAAAAGGATGTCATATAGAGGAGGGAGAAAGGTTGTTTTCTGCTGCTCCAGAGAAGCGGACATGGAGCAATGGATTCAAACTACAAGAAAGAAGATTCCACCTAAACATTAGGAAGAACGTTCTGACAGTAAGAGCTGTTCGACAGTGGAATTTGCTGCCAAGGAATGTGGTGGAGTCTCCTTCTTTGGAGGTCTTTAAGCAGAGGCTTGACAGCCACCTGTCAGGAATGCTCTGATGGTGTTTCCTGCTTGGCAGGGGGTTGGACGGGATGGCCCTTGTGGCCTCTTCCAACTCTATGATTCTATGATTCTATGACCATTAGGCCAATTTTTATGCGGCCTCTGATCCTATTCATTTCCGTACAGCAGGCCAGTCTTGACCCGGGGTTTAACAGTATTTCTTCTCTCTCTCAATGTATCTTCTATTAAGAATTCCCTGGTCTTATTTAGGGCCCAGTAAAATTCTTAAGACTTCAGTACCATATATTCCTTCCTCTCCATTTGCTCCGAAACATTCATTTGCACATTGAAAACCTTCCCCTTCCTCTCCCTCTGGGCCCATTGTCTCTTTATCACTTGTGTGTCATGATGTAATTGCCTATTCTTCAGGAGGTTCTTAGCAGGGAGGGAAGGAGTCAAACGAAGTGTCATGCACAGGAAACCCGTCAGCCAGTTAGTAGGTGTTCTCATTTTCCAGGGAAAGACAGATTCATTCCGATGTTTCAAAGATGCTGGAAAGAGGAGGGGGAAGCCACCGTGAAGAAAGCCCATCTTGCAGATGAAACCCACTACCTAATTAAACAAATCTATTTAAAACGTTTCTCCTCTTTCCTCCCCCCCCTTCTTTTTTTGGACAAGGAAGATGCTGTTGTTCTCTGTAGCATCTTGTGAATTAAGTTGCTGTCTTTCATTATCCCCAAAGATTATTACTACTCTTGTTTCAGAGAAGTGCAGCGAGCTAGAAAAGCAGAGATAATAGGTTATTATGGAAAAATTTGGCTTTGACATTTATATGATAAATTGGGAGTCAATTAGATGAAAAATACTCCATTAGATAAAGTGAGTGTACCAATTACTGCAGTGAAGAGCCACTGTTAATATAATTGAAATTTATAGAGTGTTGGATACAGCCCTACAGGAGTAGATTGTATAAATGATGGAGAGAGGCATGTAAACAGTTTCAGCTGCATCCCTCTACACACTTACCTGGGAGTAAGCCGTACTGGACTCAATGAGACTTTCTTCTGAGTAGGCATGGATAGGATCACCCAGTTGGTTTATTGTCATTTTCAGAATGTCTGGGCAGACTTTTGCCCTCATTAGGAAGCCATTTCCATGAAGATTTAAAAAGGCAAAAAAACAAAAAACCACCAAGCCATCAGAAGCTTGCAGATAGTCTTTCTTCTGCTTCTTCTTTTTTAAAAAATGCTTTAATTGGGTTTCATCAACTACAATGCAATGTATCACACAAAGTGTTGCAAATAAGATCACAAAGGGACTGGGTGAGAAAATAAAACAACATTGCAATGACTGCCATGGACAATGGGAAATAATTTTTTTGTTGCATTGACACCTGCAGTTGTTCTAACCTAATTTCGATGTGCTGATTTCATATCTGAAGTTGGTTTTGTTCTGTAAGCTCTAGTTGTTTTTTTGCAATTCATTTTTTTTTTACTTTTCACCATAATCTTTGTTTTTCACAATGCAAGAATTCAAAATTTTATTAAGCACATAGCCAAAGTAGTACAATATGAGTATAAATGTAAGTGACTTATATAGCATTGAACATGACATGTATAGCATTGAAAATGACATGTATATCTATGTACAATTGGAGGTATGCAAAAAAATGTATTCCTTTGGGATACACAGTATCTACAAGCTGTAGGTACAGTATGATGTATCGGGAGGTGGTCTTGGGCTACACCCCTTCTGTGATGTATGTGTGATGTATGGAGGGGTGGTCTTGAGCTCCAGGGCAGGAAATTTCAAAATGTCTATATAAGGGAAGGCACACCTTTGTTCTGGGTCCTTCTCCTCTCTCCTGCATGTGAGAGGAGTACCCTGTTGCAACAGATTTAATAAAGATCAGGCTTACTAGCTGCTTTGCTTCTCAATATTCTCTGGTTGGCCTCTGTTATTTTCTCCTACCGATGGAGAACCTACAAAGGACTCTATAAAGGCTCTTGTGTACCCCATAAGGGAATAAGGGCAGATTTAGTTTATAACAGTGTAAACAAGCCTGGTGCCTTTTATTATGTATGTGGCTGCTACGCACTTCCTCATCAAAGACGGAATATAACAGCGTTTGTGAGGCGTGCCTATTGTTATAAACAAAATCTTCCCTTATGGGGTACACAAGGGCCCTTATAGAGTAGGCCACCACCAAGACAACAACCCAGGAATGAAAACATGAGCCTTGGAATGGGATAAATGGGCAATAGTTGAACCCTCTGCAGATAGCATCTCATCTGGAAGTCTGTACGATGTAGAAAATGAGTCTTTAGGTGGTGGCATCTATCTTCAGGAATTCCCTCCTGTGCCATCTCTATTGTCTTTCCATTTCCCATTCCTTTTCAATAAGGCTTTTAAGTGGAGATTCTTATCCCAGTCTGTATCTGTACTGAATTTGAAATTGTTTTATATATACATTCACTGTTGATGCTTTTATTGCTAATCTCTTTTGGATGTTTCATGGGATGAGAATCATTAAACGGTTAAGGGAGGTACGTTTAGCCTGGAAAAGTGAAGGCTGAGAGGCAATCTTCAAATATCTCAAGGCCTATCACATGGAAGGCGGAGCAAGCTTGTTCCCTGCTGCTCCAGAGGGGAGGACCCAAACCAAGGGATTCCAGTTACAAGAAAGGAGATTCTGACTTTTTGATGGTAAGAGCTGTTCAACAGTGGAACGGACTTCCTTGGAAAGTGGTAGACTGTCCTTCATTCAAGGCTTTTAAATAGAGATTGGATGGGCATCTGCCAGGCATTATTTAGCTGGTTATTCCTGTCAGTATTTCACTCCTCCGTTGCTGGATGTGTGATTGCTACATCACATGTCTGTGTTTACTTTCCAGGCTTGGAAAGTGTGAGAACGGAAGCCAGTCTTATCTCTTCCACTTCCACTATCTCTTCTACTGTACTTCCACTATCTCTTCTACTGTACTTTTGTACAATGGAACCTCTACTTACAGACATAATCAGTTCCGGAGGTCCGTCCATAAGTCAATCCGGGTCGCTGGTAGAAGCGCCGTTGTGCGCAGGCGCATTTGGTGGCAGCACGCTTCTGTGCATGTGCAGATGGTGGCAGCCGCTTCTGCGCATACACAAATGGCAGAAGCCGCTTCTGAGCGTCCGCAAATCATGGCAAACCCAGTATTTACATCTGGGTTTGCCATGGTCGCAACTTGGATCGGGCCACAGTAGAGGCGGTCGTAAGTAGAGGTTCTACTGTACTTCTTTACTCTCTCTCTGTTGAAGATGTGAGAGGACACCATGATTGCTTTGTCCTGTATATATTGCTTAATGAATACTTAGAATGCACACACCTACGCTCCACGATCGTTTCTGCTATACTCTGCTGAAAGAGTGTGCACATGTCTTTTGATATGTGTCACTGGTGCACACTGGGACTGATTTGTGAACGTCCTGGGCTGCGCTCCCTCAGGAAGACACCCGGAGAGGTCTGTCTCATTCTGGGGGTTGCATGTGCCCCCCAGGCGTGTTCCGACAATTCCTTCATTGCAGGGAGTTGGACTAGATGACAGTTGGGACCATTCCAAATCCACAATTCCATGAAATTCACAAAGTTCAACAAGCATAAACACTCCAGAAACCAGTTAAAAATCCCTCAGCATTGACTGCAAGCACTTGATCACGTCACATAGAATCACAGAACTGTAGAACTGTAGACCCAAGTCCTGTCCCTTACTCATTTGCATTTTGAAATTGCCAGAGTTATTAAAAAGCTAATGCAATCCTAGGCTGCATCAACAGAAGTGCAGTGTCCAGGTCAAGGGAAGTTATAGTACATCTCTATGTGGTCAGAACTCAAATGCAGTCCTGTCCCCAGTTTGGGCACCATGTTGGCTAGGGGCTGATGGGAGTTGTAGGCCAGCAACATCTGCAAGGCCACAGGTTCCTCATCCCTTTTGGATTCATTCCAATTCTGTTTCCTCGCCCTGGCCTCTCTTCCCCACACGTTGACAAATACAAGAAGATGAAAAAGCTCGCTCAGCAAAGCAGCTCATAAAAATAAGTTGGGAAAGAGGCTAAATCGTATCTGAAGTTATTTTCTTTTCACAACTGCCAGTAAGTCAACACGAGGAACCATAAATAGGGAGGTGGCACACCGCTAAAGTTAAGGGTCTGCCTTTGCTTTCATTGCAGGAGCAGTTTCCTTTTTAAATCCTGCTGAAAGGAAAGAATAGAGCAGGAAAATTTAACTGTAAAGCCAAGATACAAAGGAGTATCTCTTGCCACCCCCACAGCATTCATGTAGGATTAGGAGTTTTGCAAACAAGTCTCCAAGGTCCATTGGGAGGAGGGGTTATTAGCTCCCTGACTTTAGTCCTTTTGTTCCCAACAGTAAAAAGAAACAAGTTCTATAAAGTGTTGTTGCACCCAATTCTTATTCAACTGACTGAGCTTGGTGGCCCAGTGGCTCAACTCACTGTATGGCAGTTCTTAACTTAGCAAACGAACAAGTGATTCTGTGTGAGCTGAAGGCATAATACAGGTATTTGCAGTGCTTTTTTTCTTTAAAAAATGTTTAGGGGTACTCTCATTTTCCTACTCATATTGAAATACTGCCCCTCAATGAGGCCAAATTTAGGTTCACAAAATGTTTAGCGGTATGCGTACCCCTGCGTACCCCCAGAAAAAAATAGCACTGGGTATTTGTCTTTCCCTCCAGAAGTAGGTTAACCACAGCTTGGGAGGGAAGCAATTTTGACTAGGGAAAAGGGGTTAAACCTCTTTCTTAGAATGGTTCCTCTGTTTCAATTTGACCCCACTTGAAGCTCTTTGAACTTAAAAAGATCAGGAGACCCTATCCTCCCTGGTAACAGCATCTGGAACTTTTAGGCAGCTGTCCTAGGCCCACAGCTGCAAACCTACCTGGTGATATTCTAACATATAATGGGGAAACGGCTGCCTGCTCCTACTGTCTTGCCTCCCACCCCGAACATGCAGAAAAGGTTGTTGCCTTCAAGTAAGAAAGAGATCTCTATTCGAGCAAGTAATGGTACAGGAACAGAGTTCAGGGGTCACGGTTCAGGAGTTCAGAAATCAGGCAAGATTTATGGGCTACACAGATGCAGCAAAGATGTCCCAACAGTTTGCACACCCTACCTGCCGAGCTTTTAAAGATGTGATGCTCCCACTTGCAAGAATCACTCACTTTGTCAGAATGTTGAGACTGTTGAGATTATGCTGGGGTGATGCCTAGGCAAGAAAACTGCACCCTCCTGTTCAAGCTCCTGATTGGACGCTGCCTCTGCCTGAGTTGCTTCCCCACTCAGCCCTCCCCAGCCTCTTCTCTCTGCCAGGAGGTCAGGGAGAGAAGTTGGCATCCCTGCTCCTTTTGAAGTCAAGGCACCATGGGGAGAGACCATCTCTTCCAGTCCTGGTTCCCACCAATCAGGCCTCCTTCTCTTTCTTCTTCCTGCAGCCTGCCAAGTCAAGGCTGATACCCACAGCACTGCAGCACTCAGGGCACCTGCCAGCACCAGGTCAGCCTACAACTTGGCATGTACCAGAAGCTACTTTAGCCAAGAGCTACTTCCAATCTCGAACTGGCCCTGTAAGCATGGATCTCTGGTGTCACATTTTTTTTGGTCCTGAGATGAGACCGAAGAGGTTTAGTGAATACCCTGAGTGTGTGCCTTAGAATATACTCCCCAGAAACCTCAGCAAAGTACCAGGGTTCCTCACCAAGAAAATCCAACGTGGAAAGCATTCTCTCAAAGTAGAAAGTTTTGAAACTCATAGCTTTCACTTGTTATTGTAAGAATTACCTCTGAAAGCCATAAAATGTTGCCAAAGTGGATGTTGCTAGTAGAGAAGCTTACTTCTCTGGTGGCCATGTTGGGATTGGTGTTTCATGTTTCAAGGTTTTCTGGAGAAAGGCCATTTTAAATATGCCAAGAGTTTCCAGATCACCAAGGCACAATATTTGGAGGACCTCCATCCCTACCAGTCATTTGCCATGATGACCGTGTGAATGCCACGTCAGAAAGATTTCTACCACCCAAGTTAATGTTGCTTAAAAGGAAATGTAATTTTTTTATTGATGTCAGAGCAACAGAGTAACTGGAGATTTTCTAGAAATATGACTCAGGAGTCCCAAAAGATATTAGGGCAGCAGGTTAGGAAGAAATTAAATTCCATTTTCTACTGCACTATATTAAGATAGAAGGGAAAGCAGAATGTTATTCACTTAGTGCTGGATTTATAGCCCAACTGAAAATATAAAGAAGAAATAATGCAAAGGCACACAGATTTCATTGGTCTTTAAGGCTCAGCTTGTTGACTTTGTCCTCTAGAAACTGACAAATGTTTGTTTGTGTGTGTGTGTGTGTGTGTGTATGCTCTAGTAACTAGAAATTCAGTTTATTACACGATGGTTGTCTTTTGAGATAAGCGCTTAAAAGCCAAGGACTTGTCTGCATTCTGTTGACATTAAAGTCCCATGATGCTTTTCAGAATGGGAGCATTAATGGCTAACATTTCCCTTCCCTCATGCTGTGCTGCATCCATCTGGCCCATCTGATTTAATATTTTATAACTCCCAAAGTCACATTGGGATCCTTCCAGAAGGAAAATGCAGCCTTATGTGAAGGAAGCAATGAAACCCCATCAAACTACTTCAGACTGTTACGGAAGGTCCCGATTCTCAGAATGAGTCAAACACACACTTGGATTTCCCCCTCAAAAGGGACCTTTACATAAGACGGGCGCAGTAAAATGTTGCAGCGTGAAGTGCTCGTGTTCAGAAGTACTGGAGGGACAATGAGCGGCGCGCGAAAGGGCTCCAGAGAGGGGCTGCTTAAAATGGCGGTCACTCGAGCGCTGCTGCTGCTGGCACCAACAAAGCCCAGCCCCCTTCCTCCTCTAGGCAGGACGGGGAGAAGCCAGAAGGAGGGAGGGAGGCGGTGCCACTGCCGCTGTGTGAGGGGGAAGGAGGGAGAGGGAAAGAACATGCGTGCTGGAGATCCACACAGTGATTCCAGGACTGTCCGCGGGCCACATCCAGAAGGCAATTGGGCCTGATCCGGCCCGTGGGCCTTAGTTTGCCGACCCATGGAATAGAGCTTTAGAGTGCAGTCCTGCCCTTCCACCACAGGGGAAATGCTGGGGACCAACTGCATTGGTTGCATGTTAGATGCATGGAAAATCTTCCAGAGAGCAGCTACTCACTGCACTGATACCCTGTGTTGTGCTTTAACCTGAGATACCAGCTATTTGGGCTGCGATGTTTATTTAGAGGGAAAGTTAAGGCCACAGTCAATACCATCTTTAAGTGAGCATAGAGGAATTTCTACAGGCGATCCTTAGTTATAAAGCAGGGCAAGAAGATGGTGTGGTAATAAAATATTGGCTTAACCTGCTCTTTTGCATGAGCAAGAGTCATCCAGCCAAGAAAATGCTCGACATGTGATTTTATATTATCTCCGACAACGGTGCAGATGCTTGGATTCATTTTCAGGTCCACTAAGGGACAGCAATTGGAGATGCGATTTCCACCCATGCTTATATAAACCAAGTATACTCTAGTCTAGGAAATCTTACCTAGGAAATCTCTGCAATACAGACCTATATTGGTTTTATATCATTTTAGCTGCCGTGGCTTCCCTTCTGAGAACTGTAATTTGTGGAGTGGAGATCTGTGGACTCTCCTCACAGAGCTGCAATTCCAGTGTTTCCCCCGGGGAAGATGAAATGGCTCTTGATTCAGTTTAGGCCCGCTGTCCCCAATCTGGCCCTCTTCAGGTGTGTTAGGCTACATCTCCCACCAGCACCATTGCTGACAGGAGTGAGGCCTTGACAGCATGTAACAAATGTGCTCTGATATCTGCACTGGTTGCTGATTTGCTACCAGCCAAATTCAAGTATATAAATTATATAAACCCCTTAACAACAGGGGACAAGATTGCCTATGAGATCTCCTTACCCATGTGTGCCCACTCAACCAATTCAGTCGCTAGAATTGTCACTAATACAGGTGGTACATATTTCTCTTCCCACGTTTGTAAGAACTTGATCGTTTAGTGTGGCAGCGACTAAACTTTGGAACCTCCTGCATTTACTATACCCTTTTTGGCACCTGCTAAAAACATTCCTGGGACGCGGGTGGCGCTGTGGGTTAAACCACAGAGCATAGGGCTTGCTGATCAGAAGGTCGGAGGTTCAAAGCCCTGCGACAGGGTGAGCTCCCATTGCTCGGTCCCTGCTCCTGCCAACCTAGCAGTTCGAAAGCACACCAGTGCAAGTAGATCAATAGGTACCACTGCAGCGGGAAAGTAAACGGTGTTTCCATGCGCTGCTCTGGTTCGCCAGAGGTGGCTTTGTCATGCTGGCCACATGACCTGGAAGCTGTACGCCAGCTCCCTCAGCCAATAAAGTGAGATGAGCACCACAACCCCAGAGTCGGTCTCAACTGGACCTAATGGTCAGGGGTCCCTTTACCTTTAAAAACATTCCTATTTGGACAAGTCCACCCAGATGCTTAGAAAGTTGAGGTCATTTTAATCTGCTTCAGTATTTTAACATTTGTATCTTTCGAAAGCAAGGTTGCAATTTTTTCTTGATGTTGCTGTTTGGACTTTTGTAAGCCGCTTTGAAGGGATTTCTTTCATAATCAAGTGGAGTATAAATTTTATGAAGTGAATAAATTAAATAAACTCTGCCCCTTGGCATTGCTGGCTAGGGTTGGTGTGAATCGGATTCCAAAACGTCTGGAACTTCACCTGGAAAGTTGGTTTAAGCAGTGCTGGTTTCCTGCTTTCCCTCTGCCTGTAGGGGAAGGGGTTTCAGCCGGACGGCTGCATTCCTTATAGGGCAACATTCCAAGGGACATATGCCAAAGGTGGGAGGAGCCAGAGACAAAAATAGGAGGAGCAATACTTGCACATGTAGCCTAGTTTAGAACTGCCATACGTCCGGACATTACCAGGATTTCAAAGGCAGAATTGATGTTCGGGGGGAATTTCCAAAATAAATTTCTCAAATTTACGGGGGTGTCCTGGGTTGCTTTTTGAAATATGGCAACTCTACGTCTAACACCCTCCAGGAAGCACCATCAGAGCTCAAGGACACATTCCAACCATGTAAAAATACATACCCTCCAATATTGTCATTGTAATCATTTTACTGTTCCTTATACAGGGCTGCTTTCGGGTGGCTCGAGGGTCGGATAACTCCATACCCTCCAATATTTCTCCAATGAAAATAGGGACATCTTATCATACCTTCCATCATTTCTCTGACATAAGGATGTCTTAAGGAAAAGCAGGACATTCCGGGATCAAATAGAAACCAGGACAGCTTATGTAAATCCATAACTGTCCCTGGGAAATAGGGACACTTGGAGGGTGTGAAAATATTCTAGCAGTGTCAGTGAAAAGAGTGGCCCGGGAAGCCACTTCAAAAATGGAGCCACTTCAAAACTAGTCTTTTCAGACAGTGAACAGTGTTGCACTGCAAGGAGGCAGAGGTGTGGGAAATAGAAAACTGCCTTTCTAATAGACTGAGGTGGGGAGCTCCTTCTCAAGGAATCCAACCAGTTATAGAATGTGTGGTATGGCAAAAGATTTCTAGAGGATGCCATCAGCGTAAGGAATGAATCCTGTGAGAATTCTGCGTACGCCACCATTGCTTCCCCATTTGCAACATCAACCTGTGGCATTACCAGCTATGAGATTTCCTTCCTCCACCCCCTAAAAGAATTTTTTTTGGGGGGGAGGCACATAGTCTACCATTGGCTAGCCTGCTTAACAGACCTACACAGTTTGTTTGACATTCCTGGACGCTCTGTAATTTAAGCTATAGAAATCTATTAGCGGTTCCCTTCCAGATCATAAAGCCTGCCCAACAGGACGCCTATTTCGCGAGGTCAAAATGGCAGAATCCCAAGGCTATAATTTCTGCTAGATCACAGGAAGAAAGTAATGCACAGAATTTCCCGCATGGCGTGCCGCACAGAGTATGAATGTCATCACTCGGGGCCGTGCATTTCTCCATTTCGGAGCTGCTATGCCAGGTGCATTTACAAGAACCCCACGCGGTGCTATCACTTTAAAATCACACAGGCGTACAATAGAACGCCTTCCATCCACCTCCACAGGTCACGGGTTTGAATCTCGCTTCCAGCGTTTTAATTGAGCATATCGAGAACAGAGCGTAGCTATGATTAAATGGCAGGAAAAGGAGTGGAGTGTGTGTGTGTGTGTGTGTGTTACCACCATCACCACCAGTGCTGGCAAAATGGACTGAAGTCAACCAGGGCAGCACAACTCTCATTTGCTTCACTGGGTGAAACAGCATGCTTTCAGGCTTGCCTTTTGCCCCTCTCCAAATTAGGAACGGGAAGTATTGAAAGATGTGGTACAAACACACCAGAAACCACAGAGATCAGCCTCTACTTATTTATTTTATTTTATTTTTTAAAAGGAATAAGAGTAGTACGCAGTGCCGGATTCACGTATAAGCTAAACAAGCTATAGGGCCCCACTCTCTTGGCCCCCCCCCAAAAAAAAATTAAAGGAAAAAGAACTGGATGTATATTTCCAAAATATAAGATAAAAAACCAAATAAAATAAAACCTACATACAGCAACAGTGTTTTGTGTTGTGTAGACTCCTATGATGTAAGTAATGCTAGCCTGCTCCCTAAAATATCTCTAGTTTGCTCATTTCTATATATAGGGTGCCTACATTCTGCATGGACTGGTTGCATGGCAACCAAAATACATATTTTGTTATGTGCAAATGGCTTTGGATACCTATTAGGCCCATAAATTACCATGTAGCACATATTCAACACAAAAAAAACAGTGACAGTTTGTTGCTGACAAAGGACAGTGGGACATATAAAGGGCCCCATTGCCTTCAGTAGCTTAGGGCCTCATCAAACCTAAATCCAGTCCTGGTAGTACACCACTTTCCAAGGCAATCTGCCCTGATTTGAACACCTCATACATTCATACACGGCTCATGCAGTTCTTCCCAGTGTTAGGTTTCCTGACCCAGGAGCAGAGCTGCGGCTGGGTGCAAGGAAGCTGTCCCTCTCATGCTGGAGCCAGGCTCCAATGGTCGCACCCCCTCCCAAAAATGTGCCCGGGGCAATGGCCCCCTCAGGGCCCCCGCCCCTTGCTACACCACTGGCTTAGAATAGTATTTGTTAAGTCACTTTGAGACACATGACAGCTTTCTTTTTTTGCATAAAGCAAATAATAATAATAATAATAATCTTTCTGTGTAAAGATTCCATGAACATTAAGGATGCACGGAATATGCTCCTGCAAGCTCAACAACTTTGGGGTCCTCCCCCCCCCCAAAAAAATGGGTAGATCACTGCCAGTTTTTTATTCTGGGAGTAGATCGCAGTCTCTTGGGAGTTGGACATCCCTGGTATATAGGACCCATGCACTCTCAAAGCCTAGAACCATGCTTCATGATGTGGAAATTACAAACAAAAACCAAAAAAAAACAACCATCAATATCTGATTCAGCCCTGATGTATCCCTTTTATGTGAGCATCTCTGGAAGCCTTTAAGATGTGCTTGTGATCATATAATATCTAAGCAAAATGTGTATACACCCTTGAAAGGAAGCAAGGGAAATATAAACTAATTGAAAAAGTCATCCAACTAACAAATCAACCGAAGGACTGGTAAAGGGTAAATTGTCTCTTTGTTACTATAGCAATGAATGAATATATTAATTAGGGCTGAGCACAGACACACTCTCTCGGATATAATTTTTTCAGCTGGTTTTGTTTTGTTTCGGCACTCAGCGGGAAATGATGGTGGAGTCATGTACATTGCCCTCTGTTGCCCTCTCTTGCCTTGAAATCTAATTGCCCATTTCACATCATCTGCTTCAGGGTGTGATCCCTGATTGGTTAGGACCACTTGTTTGTCTAGTCCAGGAAGGAGGAAATTCAGTGGCATCTGGAAGCAGGGCAGAAAGCAAATAGATGGCAAGTGGTAAAAGGAAATTTGATGGGGAAGGGGGAGAGAGAGAAAGCCAACCAACCACATTATAATGATTAACTCAGTACTTAGCAGCTGTTCAAAGAGCCCAACACAAGCAAAATGGTTTACTGTAGTAGCAGTGGGGGTGAAAGCAGAAACCACAGGTAAGAAATACAGTGTGGAAATAAACATCTGGGTACAGTTTCCAGTGAGCTGGTTTCTAAGAAATGGAATATGTATTAAATCCATTCCACACCAACAACTGTGAGGAAAAATAAACCAGAAGTGGAAAAATAAATAAATCCCAAAGTGCTGATGATTCTAATCAGGAAAAAGGGGGCATGCTAATTTCCATAAAAGCACCAGAGATTAAAATGTCTTCAGCTAGGCTACAGAACAGCTGTAGCAGAAAGAGGGACCAGCAGATCTATTTGTGGACTATATGTGGACAAGAACAATGAAATGTCATCCTTGTTTTAAGGCCATGAAACCCATGATGCAACAGAGTTGTAAGTGAAACACAGATCTGCAAATATAATAATAATAATAATAAAAATAAAAATAAAAATAAAATTTTATTTATACCCCGCTCTTCCCAGCCAAGACTGGGCTCAGAGCAGCTAACACCCATAAAATCACAACAAAACATACAAAACAATCAATTAAAATACAAGTTAAAATACGATTTAAAGTTTAAAATGCAGCCTCATTTTTAAGTAGCCCACCAATCAAACCATAAAGGAATGAAACATCATAAGCAGGTACTTTCATTGACAATCCCACATGTGCCAAACTGAACTTCTTCAAAGCGGCAAACAAAACCCCTGCAAGATAGAAATGTTACAGAGAGATGTTTCTCTCAAGCATAGCTGAGGGGCCTCAGACCCAGGGACTGGATGAGGCCTGCCAAGCCTCTCACATGGACCCTGGGACTCTTCCAGGCCACACCCACACTCCCTTGGCCACGCCCCTCCCCAGCTTTGCTTGGCAATCTCCTCAAGTGCCTTGAACTTTGCTCATGCGTGGTCCTCAGGCTGGAGGAGACTCCCTCACCCCGCTCCTCAGGGCTCCTGGTAGCCAACTCTAGCCATGTCCCCCAATACTATGGCTGTGTAGGGAAAAATCTAATGAAAACAACAACAGCACACCAGCTAACCAAGACGAAATTATGCCCAAGGATTGGACCCAGCTATATTTTAAGTTCCACGATCATTAAGAGTTTGGGGCATGCTAGAGTTAAAAATACCAGAAGATTCATAGCTGTAGTTTCCCAGACTCCCGATAGCAATGTCTTTGACTCTTGTAAGTAATGTCTTTACTTCAACAGCACACAGGCAGTAAGAAGCATTAGCTCCCAACGATAGTGAAAGATTCCAACCCACCCACTATTTCCCCCCTTCTTTTTTGCTCCTTAAGGAAGATCATTTTATACTACTTTCTTGGAAAATAGTTGAAAAATTGCAGGCAATAAATATCTCTCTCACTTGAGCTGGCAGGATCTCGCTCTTCTTCTAAAATATATTGTTCCCAGTTTACTTATTACCTTGTGCTGGGACTTGCCTGTTAAAGAGAAATATTGCTTGCGAATCCACTCCTCATTTAAACAAATGCTATTAAACTTGAGTGAGAAGATACTAAGGAGGCTTCCAAAAGACTTCCATGGCTGCACTAAATCAAAGCTAATGGCTTGAGATAAAGAAACTGTGGAGCTGGTCTTCTGTACTTGGTCAGTATTAATATTTTAAGTAACAAGTCCTCACCAACTTGCTGGGTCCTTCCTTCCTTCCTTCCTTCCTTCCTTCCTTCCTTCCTTCCTTCCTTTCTCTCTCTCTCTCTCTCTCTCTCTCTCTCACTCACACACACACACACACAATTCAAGGAAGCAATCCAAGGAAGTTGGAGGTGCTGTGACAAAGGCATTATACAAGCACATTTTCCCTTCCACACACTATATCTGATCAAACAGGCATTGCAGGTTTTGCAATATAAACCCCTGTAAAAATCTGCTAGCCAGAGATGTGACAAGAGTAGAGTGAGCATACCACAGGCAAAAATTGTGTTGCATTCATATCGCAGTTTGTTCTGTTTTCCTGAAATTTCCCTAACCCTAACTATTAATTCCTGCATTGTATTCTGACTTTTCACATGATTCTGAAAGCTGCTTCTGGAGAACTAATGGAATATAGCACATTTAGCTCTTGTTTCTATGTTATTTGATTCTGTAACCATTTTGTCTGCAACCTCCTTAACCCAGAAAACCATGGGAGTAAAGTGACAGAATTTGGGGCAGCGTTTGTTGTTATTTAGTCGTTTAGTCATGTCCGACTCTTTGTGACCCCATGGACCAGAGCACGCCAGGCACTCCTGTCTTCCTCTGCCTCCCGCAGTTTGGTCAGACTCATGTTGGTAGCTTCGAGAACACTGTCCAACCATCTCGTCCTCTGTCATCCCCTTCTCCTTGTGCCCTCCATCTTTCCCAACATCAGGGTCTTTTCCAGGGAGTCTTCTCTTCTCATGAGGTGGCCAAAGTATTGGAGCCTCAGCTTCAGGATCTGTCCTTCCAGTGAGCACTCAGGGCTGATTTCCTGGGGCACAATATCAGCATATATAAAGTTATTTCCTGCTGTTTTCATGGGGGAACAGAAGCACACATGTGTAGAAAGGGTGGGCAAGTAGCCATGTTGTCCAATGACATTTGTTGCTGTGTCACACCCCACTCGCCAGTGTGAATGAAATTTAGGGAGACTTGCTGGTATATCAGCTGGAAAGCCACCGTTCTGTAATGAAACAGGTACCGCAGCATGAAAGGAATGTTAGAAAATGGAACAGAAACCCAATTCCCAGCAAAATAGTCCCCATGCCTGAATGCACTCATAGTCACTTTGTTCCAAAAACCTGGCAAGATGAGCAGTATACTAATTATTATACCCAACCTTGCTACCAAGAACGGTGGTACAGCCAGGATTTTGGAGGTCCTTGTGCAAGAGACCCCCAAGGATATGCTCTGCTCCATCACAGGACTACCCTCCTCCTCAGTGCCATTGGTCCTGACACGTGTGTGTGCGTGTGTGTGTGTGTGTGTGTGTGTGTGTGTGTGTGTTGGAGAGAGAGAGAGAGTTGGTGAACAAGCTAAGAACAGCAATCACTGCTTGCTTCTTATCTTTGCTGCCATTTCCCCTTGCTTGTTCTTCCACTTTGTGCCTATGGTTTGGGTGAACACCAGAACCATAGGGTTGCTGATGGTGAGCTCAGACATGGCATGCTCAGACATGGACCTCGACACGTTCCCATCTCTGCGGATCCCTGGCTATGGCCTTGACCGAAATCATGAAACATTAGTATTGACCAAGTACAGAAGACCAGCTCCACAGTTTCTTTATCTCAAGCCATTAGCTTTGATTTAGTGAAGGAGCCTTTATGTCCCTTGGGGAAAACCTTCTAGGAAGGGGCACTCTCCAACAACAGGAAGAGTCAGAGGGAAAGCTGGGCAGAGCAACAGATACGACTCTTACCTTTCTACAGGAGGTGGCATTTCAACCACACAAAAGTCAGAGGGCTCTAAACACACATCCCTCTTCATGCATCCAGACCCTCCAACTGTCCCTATTTTCCAGGGACAGTCCCGGATTTACAGAAGCAGTCCCAGTTTCTGATTTGATCCTGGAATGTCTCACTTTTCCTTAGGACATCTCTATTTTCATTGGAGAAATGGTGGAAGGTATGCTTCTTCTTTCTTTGGCAATCACTCATAGCCGAGTAAGATTTGTCTTCCATGAACACAGTCTGAATAGTGAGTCCGTAAGTGACTGTGGATACCAATTCTGGATCCCCACGCCCTTCCACAGTGGGGACATAGGTTTCCAGGCGGGAGTTTATCATGGTGAGGGTTTGCTAAGAGTGCCTTCCTCTTAGCACGTCTCTCCCTTTCGTCCTGAGTTCGAACGTCTTCAAAGCCCATGACACCTTTGGTAAAGGCTGTTTTCCAATTGGATCGCCCACAGGCCAGTGTTTCCCAGTTGTTGGTGTTTATACTACATTTTTTAAGATTTGCCTTGAGAGAGTTTTTGAACCTCTTTTGTTCACCACCAGCAATGCGCTTTCCATTTTTAAGTTCGGAATAGAGTAGTTGCTTTGGAAGACGATAATCAGGCATTCATACAACATGACCAGTCCAAACAAAGGTGATGTTGAGGAATCATTGCTTTGACACTGGTGATCTTTGCTTCTTCCAGTACACTGGCATTAGTTCGCCTGTCTTCCCAAGTGATGTGTGAAAATGTTCGAAGACATTATCATAGTTCAAAAACACATTCCAGCCAGGCAAAAGAACTCTGGAGCCAGGTCAGTGAGGGGTGTGGCCTGGGGAGAATCCCAAGGGCTGCAGAGAAATGGGTAGAGTGAGTCTCACCAGAGAATCCCACAACTGAGTGGCAGAGTGAAAGAATGCCCCCTTATGTGCACTTGAGAATTGGTGCATATTTAAGAAAAGCTTTGGGGGAGGGGGGAGCATCTCCGTGCAGCTGTAGTATCTATCCTGTCCCCTTTCTTGTGTGTAGGTTTCTCTTCTTAGCTAAAACCACGAAATGCCTCAATTTCCTGGCAGTTAACAAGTCTAGAGTGTTATTCTCACTGCACTCAATTACTCATCTAAGTGGCATGACAACTCTGAGCATGTGAGGCGCGAACATCACGTGCCGTTTACTCTGTATGGCCTGGTAAACTAATTAAGGCAACATGGAGCACTAATGCTCTACATAACACGGCGTAATAATGTCAGGGATGAAGTGTCCTTGGGAGATGTTTCACGTCGAGCCGGAATGAAGGCCCTAATGAAACAAAATGAAAGGCGTCCCCTTCAAATGCTCAGATCTCAGGTTGAAGTATTTACTTCCCCTTTGATGAATATTTGAATTCCGTCTCGTGCCATTTGGGAACGCTGAATAATTCACTTTGGCAACTCACAAACAGTATTTCATTAGCTTTGTGCAGTTTGTGCTAGAGTTTAAGAGGGCTCTAGGTTTTCGCTTGGCGAAGTTAGCGAAGGCTGACAAAGCTACAGAAAAGACAGGCCTAATCTAATTCACTGGCCCCAGGTGGCCAATGTGGCCAGTCAGATACTGGACCACCATCCTCATTCTTCCATCACTCAGTTTCCACCTGCCTGCATTAGTACTTGCAACTAGTTCAGCGGGTGGCACTGACTGTCAGTTTCCTCTTTCCTTTGTCTCAGTGCTGCCCTCGAACTGAGCAGGTAGGAGGATAGGGATAAAGCTAGAATTAGATGACTGTCAGGAGTGAGCTGGCAGTAAATCACCCCGGGCAAGTTGGGGTTAACTCTTTATTGGCAGGAATACAATCTGCAGAGACTTGGCAGCAGCTCATCCCCAGTTGGTCTTGCCCCATGGTTCAGATGCCTGCCTTCCCACAGCTATCTAAGTACCCAGGGTTCTTCCCAAGCAATTGGAGACAGCACCTGAGTGAAGCCAACCTCTCCTCTGCTCTTTTCATGCCTCTCTTGGTGCTGGGAGGGGAGCTTGTCGCAGCAGGAGGGGGAGACACCCATGACTCTTCACCAGCCTGACTCATCTCTGCGTCTTGGCCTCCCACCTTTCGCTCGCCAGCTTCAGCTTCTGCCTCTGATTCTGAACTCCTCTCTGCCACAGACTCCCCCTGCTCACTAAGCCATGTTACCTCTTAAGCTTCAGATTCCTCCTCTTCCCAATCTTCTCCCTCTGACCACTCATCGTTGTCCCACCACCACTCCCCGGACATACAAAGCTGCCTTATACTGAGCCAAACCATTGGACCATCCAGCTCAGTACTGTCTACACTGACTGGGGTTTCAGACAGCGAGTCAGACAGAGAGCCAGTGTGGTGTAGTAGTTAAGAGATGTAGACACGTAATCTGGGGGACCAGGTTTGCGTCTGCTTCTCCACATGCAGCTGCTGGGTGACCTTGGGCTAGTCACACTTCTTTGAAGTCTCTCAGCCCCACTCACCTCACAGAGTGTTTGTTGTGGGGGAGGAAGGAAAAGGAGAATGTTAGCCACTTTGAGACTCCTTCGGGTAGTGATAAAGCGGGATATCAAATCCAAACTCTTCTTCTTCTTCTAGAGTTGCTGTGGCCTGAGACTTGACCACGGGCATCTACAGGTGGTGAGGGAGGGGAGTTGTTCCATCCAGGCACCTTAGCATCATGCAAAATGTATTTAACAAATGCCAATAATAAGTTGGGACTAGGCCAAGGATGGGAAACCTTTTCAGCCCAAGGCCATATATCCTTTTGCACAACCTTCCAGGGGCCACAGGCCAGGGTCAGCAGAGCCAGAGGTAAAAGTGTGCAGGTCAACACATGTGAATTTTATCTTTTTACAACAGGCTGATTTGGGTGTACCAGTAATACCACTGCTGCTCCAGAAGAAATTCCTAATGAATTCAGACTTTTTAGATTAGAACCTGTTTTACTTGGTTACATATTGGAATAGTAATTAATTGAAAATCTAAATTAGCTATGTAGCAGACACAGTAGGTTCCGGCCTATCCCCTTCACTTTGTGGGAGAAAGACACATTTCTTATTATGCTGTTTCTCCACATCAGCAAGTCATGAGGCAAAACACACAACAAATATGGCTATTTAGGATTGAAAAGATGATATTCCTTAATCAGGGGCCACAATTGGAGAACGCTTGCACCTAGCAATCACTCCTCACACGGCCCGTGGCTGAGACGGTTCCATTAACTCCAATCTCTGGGCCTAAGCATTAATGGCTACCCCTCAAGAAGCAAATATCACTGCGGGTCGAAAAGTTGGTATAAATTCATTTGCAGCGGATTGACAGCCATTTAGAAAACAAGAGACAAAAGGACGACTCCAAACAATGGGAGAAGTTTTCAGGACCTCTTCTGGAATCTGACAACATCATATCATCTGACAATAACAATGCATGTTCTTTGAATAAACACAAGAGTCATATTGGCGACAAGCAGAAACACCTCGAGACGTCAGCTCCCATTCTGAAATGCAAACGACAGCGCAGAGGGGCAAAGTATTCAGTTTCATCCACATGTGAAATGAAGCAGCTCAGAGCTGCTCGGAGCCTATTATTTAGACTCTCCCGTAAATCACTGAAGCATTTAACCAATGTACTAATCTTCTTTTACTGTGTGAACCTGAACTGACTCTCGAAAGCAAAAAAAAAAAAAAAAACCTCAGTGAAGTAGATTTGCCATGGGGATGCGTGCTAATGCATGCGGTGTGGGCACCAGATAAGGAAGATGGGCATGGCATACGCTATTGTCCTCACGGCAACAATCGTTTCCGGATGCTTGCCATAGACAGGCTCTCGGAGGTAGATCAGGCAGAAATATCGGCTCAGCTTCTCAAAAGAAACTTTTTGCTGTCCGTTCAGGAGGGCTCTCATTGGAAAGCCCTGTTCAAACCACTGAAGTGGGGTAGAGGAAGGAGGTGCAAAAATTGACAAAGGAGGCCCTCTTGGCTGTTCCACCACCTTCCAAAGCTCGTGTGGATGGCCCAGGAGATGGCTTTCCCTGTGACAGCCCCTAAGTTTGGGAACTCCCTCCCCATAGAGGTGCATCCGGCACCTTCATTCTATAGCTTTCAGCGAATGCTGAAGGGACACCTCTTTATCCTTGCCTTTGACCCTTGAGATGTCTGTTATCAGGGCCTGTCGTATTCCTGTGATTGTAATCTGTTTTAACTGTTTTTAATTGTAAATTGTTGTAACCTGCCTTGGGAACCACTACTGAAGGGTGGGTAATAAATTCGATTGTGATGATGATGATCGGTGACATAGCATGGGGGGCACAGGGGCGGTTGCCCCGGGCACAAAATTGTTAGGTTGCCTTGTTACAGCTGCACAATTCCATCATGGGGCTCTGTTAAAAACGGCTTCTCCATGCAAACCAGGAAGTGACCTCTCCAGACAGCACAACAACTCTTCTTTTCTTATTTCTGCAGCTGCAATCTCCTGGTGACGCGGATGCCATTAGGCAGTTGAATGTGCATGTGTACTCTGTCTGTTTTCCTCCCTCCACACAGCCCCAGATGCTGGCAACCCATGCTATGCTACTGACAACAACAACAGCAACAACAGCAACAACAACATAGCACAGAACAACTACTTTATGTTTCTGTGCCTGATTCAAATTGTTACACAGCTTAGGACCCCAGTATCTTCTGGAGCATGTTTTCATGGACGGATCACCCCCTGGTGAGGTTGGGATTGTCTGTGACTGACGGGGGGGGAACCAGTTAGATCATTCTGCCCCCAAAACTGATGAAATCTGAGGCATTTCTAAATGCTCCGGGGGATTTTCCAGGTAGCATGGGGAGTCCAGGGGACTTCTTGGTTTACTGAGGAGTTCCAGACAATGAAGCAAGCCAGATGTTGGCTAGAGTGCAGGTGGCACAAGTCTCAAACATCAATATGACCAAACAGAGGTATGAGTGCATAGATGTTCCTGCCATGTGGCAGTGAAGACAGCATATCGCTCAACCTCTATTGCATCCTCAATGGTAGACTGCCTGGTCCAGATCAGTGTGGCATCATTCACAACAGACCACTCAATAGCCTAATAGCCTGTTCTGAAATATTTGTGACTCACTTTGAGGGGGAAATCACTCAGATCTGTGCTTAGCATGATGCCACAATTGGTTCAGGCTTGTTGGAGGTCCTTGGAGCTCTATCGAATTACAGCTTGTGGAATCAGTTTCAGTTATTACCACCTGACAATGTAAACAGGATGCTTGAAGAGGTGAGGCCATGGGTGTGCCCTCTCAAGCCCTCTCCTCATGACTGGTAAGATCCAATGGGAGGGGACTGGTTGGATGGGTCCCAGGACTGGTCAATGCCTCACTATGGGCGTCCAACACCATGAAGATGTCCTCCCTGGATCAACATATTTTAGAACTGGAAGCTGCCTTATACCTCAGACCATTGATCCATCTAGTCCAGCATTGCTTGCTCTGATGGGCAGTGACACTTTAGAGCAGAGCCTTCCAAGCTTTCCAAGTTGGTGACACACCTTTTAGACATGCATCATTTCACGATAAGAGTAATTCAGTTTCACTAGCAAACCAGAGGTCAAATTAACCCCTTTCCAGCCCCGGGAAGAGCGAGGGGAGCACCTGCATGACACACCTACACACTGCACTAACGTGTCACAACGCACAGTTTGGAAAGCTCTGCTTTCGAGCATTTTAGAGAAGAGTCTTTCCTAGCCATAGGAGATGCTGAAGATTGAAGCTGGGATGGAGTTTGTGGTACCTTCTGCATGCAAACTACCTGCTGCATCACTGAGCATCAATCATTTCTTTCCTCTTCCTCCTAAAATAGCATAAACATTTTAGAGGAGGAGGAAATGGTGGTGCCTTACTATTGTGACGAACATCAACTCACGGTGCATCAGTAAATGACTAAGCATTTAGAAGGTCACACTAGCAGTTTCTCTATGTTACTACACTGAAGACATCCTGGCTTCCTAATGATGATCAAGAGCACATTCAGCATTTTAAGAACTGCATATAGTTGATAGTGAACCAAGGGTTGGGATATGAATCTGAAGGTAAACAGAACGGATGGTTTTACAGTCCCATGGTGCAGGCACAGAAGAAAAGATGCAATCATTCTTCATTGGGAGAACATAAGTGCTGTGCAAACTAACTGGGTCAGATGAACAACCCATCAAGCACCGAATTCAGCCAGGCAAGGAAAAACAAAATTGGGAGCATATCTTCCCATTCGAACAGGAGGCAGAGAAGATGAATATTGGTTCTGGCCCAGAGGAACGCTATGCACAATAAGTGCCCTGTGTCCAGAGGCAGTTGATATGGGTATGTATACATTCACAGGCACATTATACTGGAGACAGAAAGAAACATTCCCCATTTGGGTCGTTCCATGAAAACGAGGAAAAATTATTTTTTTAAAAAAAATTCTTTAAATAATATTTTTACATGTTAAGTTTGTGTACACATATCAAAGTGTTTTGGCAACAAAACAAATTATTCCCAGAATGCTTCATTCCAAGATGGCCGCCACCTGAATGTAACACATGCTGCAAATGAATTTGTTTTTGAAGTTAGACATACATTAAAGGTAAGATAACATCTATTCAAACCATGTAAACTATGATTGTAATATGTATATTGAAAGCTTAAAATGTCATCTTTTGATTGCAAATAGTCTATATTACTCCAATTACATTTTTCATTGGTATTGATTGATTTTAATTATTGATGATGAAGCTGTAACGTGAGTTACCAAAATAAGTTATTTTTAGAATATCTTTCTAAAATTTCCTAAGTGACAAGAAAATAATTATTTACCTTCATAAAATTCCAATGCATGAAATTATGATTTGAAAAGTAACGTGATTTACCATATTATGTAACGTGAGTTACCATGAGAAAAGTTATTCAATTAATAACCATTGAAATTTGAAATGCCTGACCACTATTGCTATGAAAGGCAAGGTATCTGAAATACTATTACCTAAAAAGTTTTTTTCTAAATTCCTCATAAGAGGAGGAAAAAGAAAAAACGTGGGTACATAAAATTAAGCTGTCCAATTCATGAATCGTGAGTTACCACACAAAAATAATTTTTATTTTTCATATTTTGAAATTAATATGAAAAAGGTAATAAGCTTTTATAATAACCAGGTATGTATTATATACACCATTATTTTATTCAAGATTGCTTCTCAATTACTATGTTTAAATATTACTTAATTGTTGTAATCATAAGTCAAATGTAACGTGAGTTACCATGGAATGACCCATTTGAGCCATGCATTGCCAATCCACGCCACTCAGGCATCTCCCATTCCATCAAGAAAATCCACATGTCAGAATGTGGTTCCATGTGCATTTGGACTTGATTGGGATATCTGACCATACAATTGGAGAAGAAGAGGTCAGCATAGTATGCGTCATCTCATTCCCCATGGCAGAATGGAAGCATTTCATAAGGGACACCGCCTTCTACTGAGACAGGTCATTACTCCATCCAACTCATATCGAACGGCAGAGTTCTCCAAGGTTTCAGGCAGGGGACGTTGCCAGCCCTGGGTCCTGGCTTAACTGGGATTGGAGAGATACACTAGTATATTTCCAGGTCAGTCAGAATGGGGGAGCTACTTTGGTGTAGCCAGAAACCATCTGGATCAGCTGAGATTGACTGGAACTTAACCCCCCTCATTGCAGTAAATCCAGCCTTAGGATGGCACCCTTAACGTGTTCTAGGAGATCATTTAAAGCATGCACACATGATGTCTCCCTTTTGGGGAGCCCCTCCAGATGTATTCATTGTTGTGCTTTCATGTTTATTATACTCTTGATGGTGGCAGGGCAGTTGTATACAATGCCATCTTCAATACAGAAAAAGGGTTTGGAAGAAACATACTGCTTCATTTCCCGTTGTTGTGTGTTGTGTGCAACTTCCTGCTGAAATCCTGCTTTTTTATACCATAAATGCTCTGGGGGGGGGGTGTCCCACGTTTGTTGTACTATGGTGCAAAAGTGCCCCTCCAGACAGCAAAAATGTGACATTACAGAACAACTAATGATTCGTGGGCAGTATAGCTCCACCACCAATGATCAATTTGTTGTGTCAATGATGTTGCAAAATGCACACCTGAAGGGGCCCTCTGAAACTTTTGTCCATTTTGTTGAGGTGTGCAACAAAGCTGCCATACAGTGATACAGAAGATGGCAAGACTTCCACTCCTCTATGTTTTCCTTTCAGTTTTGAAGGAGCTGGGAAGCTGGTTTGACTTAGAATCCTGGGGCTTATACAAAAACCGTGAATGCATGCTAGACATATGCTAAGCGATTATGGAAGCTTCTTTTGGACTTCTGTCCTCTGGCCTCCTCTGGAAAGGAACAGCCTCTTTTTCAGTGTGGGGATTGGGTGCTGAGAATGTGAGCAGATGGTGTTTTCTCTCACTGCAAAACATTTGGCATGTGCCGTCTGGGTTCATAATGCCATCCCTGATCAGAGATTGGGCATGAGAAACAGGATAGAAAATGAGCAATGCATAGCACATTGTGGTAGAAAAAAATATGTGTTTTCTAGCCTCTTCCAGGAACAGGAGTGGCCTTCCAGGTTTTTTTTTCCTGGACTCCAACTCCCATCATCCATGCTAACTGAGGCTGAAGGGAACTGGAGTCCAACAACAGCATGTTGGGAATAAAGCAACATAGTTTGCAATAAGTTACTTGAACTGGGGGCAGGTGGTGATAGACAGAAAGCCAACCTATTCCTCCATCGCTAATTCTTTAATGAAACAATTGTTGTTTAGTTGTTTAGTCATGTCCGACTCTTCGTGACAGCATGGACCAGAGCATGCCAGGCACTCCTGTCTTCCACTGCCTCCCACAGTTTGGTCAAACTCATGTTGGTAGCTTTGAGAACACTGTCCAACCATCTCATCCTCTGTTGTCCCCTTCTCCTTGTGCCCTCCATCTTTCCCAACATCAGGGTCTTTTCCAGGGAGTCTTCTCTTCTCATGAGGTGGCCAAAGTATTGGAGCCTTAGCTTCAGGATCTGTCCTTCCAGTGAGCACTCAGGGCAGATTTCCTTAAGAATGGATAGGTTTGATCTTCTTGCAGTCCATGGGACTCTCAAGGGTCTCCTCCAGCACCATAATTCAAAAGCATCAATTCTTTGGCGATCAGCCTTCTTTATGGTCCAACTGTCACTTCCATACATCACTACTGGGAAAACCATAGCTTTAACTATACGGACCTTTGTTGGCAAAATGAAACAATACATTCTGATTATTTTTCTCACATTCCCTACTTCCTGCTGCTGCTTCAGTTAGTTAATGTTGGACTTTCCTTTTGAATTCATGATGGCCACAAACAGCTTGTACTTAGAATAGCTTTGTTTGCAAGGAGTAATAAACCTCCTGTTTCATTATTGTTGCAACCAGCCATCTTACCAGACTATTTATTTCTGCGCTCCCCTCCTATATATATATACCAAACTCCAACATGTCACAAGTAGCCCACCCTCATCCTAAGGTAGGAAGGCTAACCCCCATTTTGGAAACCTGATGCAACAATTTAAGTAGACAGAGTGTCGTGTCCCCAATGGTAACTGTAGCTAGCTGTCAAGAACGCACGCCACTCCGAGAAGTCAGCGGAAGAAGTCTTGAAGCTTATTGTACAGCACACAGAGAAACGTGGAAAGTCCGTGAGGATTCTGAGGAGGCCATCTCAGAATCCCCCTTTAATACACCTTGCTGGGTGACTCCCAATTCCCCCCTCCCTTCTGCCCTAAAGGTCCGGGGGTAATCCACTTCCCCACCCGAGATGGCTTGGACAAAAGAGTTAACTGCTCTGGTCTACCTGCACTATTGCGATGCTGCCGGTTCCGCCGCTGATGGCTCGTTAGCGGTCGTTATCGCCCATCCTGGGGTTGTTTACCCCGTGGGGCATGCCTGGGCGAGGTCGGGCCTTGCTGCGCTCGGTTTAACCCCTGCGTGCCTGGCTCCGCTGTTGCCCCCTTTCCTGGCCCGCTGCATGGTTCCCCTTCCTGGCGCCCACATGGTGCGACCCCACTGTCTAGTCGGGTCGCGACACAGAGCCAGGATGGATGGAGTCAAGAATACTGGTAGGGATGCAAACTGATAGGGTGCCACACTCCATAGTCGCCTTTGACTGGACTTAACCATCCAGAGGTCCTTTACCTTTACCTTTACCTATGAGCAGGATATGGTCCATGATCCATCGCTGACAAAGAATTGGTTCTTCTTCTGTCTGCCTTGCTTCAAGATCTTGTACGTCTTAAGCTTTTACTGTGTGAAAAGGGTGTGGTTGTCTGTTTGTCTATTTTCTGCTAATGAATAAAATAAATTTACTGAGCACCAACTGTCTGTTGACTGGGTCTGATCTGGTTAAAATGTTTGGTGAACCCCAGATGAATCATTTAAGAAGCAGAATTGGAGTGACAACCCCCCATCCTTACCCGATCTTCATATGAGCATGCAAGTGTGTGAGTTGGCTGCACCCACACTGGAGAGTTGGGAAGATGTGGCCCTCAGGTCAAAAACATGGATAGCCACCCCTGTCCTAAAGGATTGTTTTAAAACTTTGCAACAACTGCATCACCATGCAAGAAAGATCCATGTTAAGGAGAGCTTTTCTCACCACCAGTTTGACAGTGAAAGATGATTTGCCTGAAACTTTAAGAATAAAGGACTCATTTCAAGAAATAACAACAAACAAGAGAGGTCTGTGTGTACATTTTACTACCCACAAAGGTAGTAAAAGGAAGGAGCGTTGTTCAACTTATATAACACCTTAACATATTACAAATTTCCCATGACTGTTATACTTGCAGTAGGTTTAAAAACCTTTTTCTTTCATGATAAAGGCCTTAAAAAGAAAGCAGGAAATGCTATATCTCCCCCAGAGAAGGGAATCTGTCGTTCTATTAACTTCTACTCCCAGAAAAGGAACAAAATATATATCCAAACGTAAGAGAGGGAGACAACAGCACATTTTCTATTTCCTTAAAATTTAAGTGTACCTGTATATCCCACTTGGCAACAAAAACTGAAACAAAACACAGGGCACTTAATATTGATTTTTAACACAAGGAATCTAAAACCAGCAAAGATTCTTTGACACACACAGAAAATCCAATATCGAGTTGCTCCTCTTCTATGACAAATATTTCTTTGTGCAGTTTTTCAAAAGAGGCATTTGGTAACGATCTTGGCGGAGAACTCTGGGATCCTGGCCACCCATAATGCACTGGTTTCTGGGAAGGAGAAAACCTGAGAATACAGCTTCTCTCTCTCTCTCTCTCTCTCTCTCTCTCTCACACACACACACACACACACCAGATGCACCCTGCACAGTTCACTGGAGATTTTGGAGATAGAAATTTTGAAGACTTAAGATTTGCTTTCCTTGAAGTTCCACTGTATGTAACAGAACTTGCACAACTTGTGTTTTTAGTGTTCCTAAATTCTTAACTCTACAGCATACGGAATAACTCCTTGGCGCTCTTCCCGCACAGCTTGAGTCTGGACTAAGCAATCTGAGCCCCTGCATTCTGATTCGATACTTTATATCCAATCACAGAACATTTCAGGATTTGGGCCTCTGCCATTGGCCCTTAAACTCTGACTTATGATTCGCAGCTTGGAACTTTAGACAGCCAATCACGTTGGGAGTGGGAGTGGCCCAGGCCTCCAGAAATGTATATAAGCAGTTACTTTGCCCCTGTTGTCCAGTTCTGTTTGTTCAGTAAAGGTTCTTGCTGTTATCACTGTGTTGTGCCTTGTGGGAACCCACCTACACTTCACTTGATGTCGCGACCCGACTAGACAGTGGGGTCGCGCCATGCGGGCGCCAGGAAGGGGAACCATGCAGCGGGCCAGGAAAGGGGGCAACAGCGGAGCCAGGCACGCAGGGGTTAAACCGAGCGCAGCAAGGCCCGACCTCGCCCAGGCATGCCCCACGGGGTAAACAACCCCAGGATGGGCGATAACGACCGCTAACGAGCCATCAGCGGCGGAACCGGCAGCATCGCAATAACAATGTAAAAAGCACCCATGAATAGTGCAGGTAGACCAGAGCAGTTAACTCTTTTGTCCAAGCCATCCCGGGTGGGGAAGTGGATCACCCCCGGACCTTTAGGGCAGAAGGGAGGGGGGAATTGGGAGTCACCCAGCAAGGTGTATTAAAGGGGGATTCTGAGATGGCCTCCTCAGAATCCTCACGGACCTTCCACGTATCTCTGTGTGCTGAACAATAAACTTCAAGACTTCTTCCGCTGACTTCTCGGAGTGGCGTGCGTTCTTGACAGCTAGCTACAGTTACCATTGGGGGACACGACACTTATCCACACTTAGGTTGCTCTTTCCAGGCAGAAGGCAGTGCTTTAACACTCTGTGTCTGAGTGTTGTTGTTGTTGTTGTTGCTGTTGTTGTTGTTGTTGTTTTGCCCCAAGCTTTCTTCACAAAAACCAGCTCTTCATAGCAGAATCAGAGCATAAATTCAGGTTTTCTGTGGATTAACGTCTCTGCTCCAAATGCGTTTTAAGGAGCAGGTTTCCATGAGGAAAAGCTCGGAAAAAGAGAAAGGAAAAAGGAAGGGTGCTTGGATGGACACGGAGCGAAAGAAAGAATGGAGGAAAGGTGGATAAGCCCAGTGTTTCCATATCATTATTTCCAGGCTCCCGCAGGACTTCGACAATAGTGCTCAAAGTAATGAAGAAGTAATGAAAATGCCGAGCATACAGCAAGCCGATATGGTCCTCTCTGCTGACTAAATCTCTTAATAAAGGCGAAGCTAAATAAAGCAGGTGCGTAGTTATGACAACTCGCTGCACAGCACAAGAGAGGCCGAACCACAGAGGAATTAATTAAGTGCTACTTTCATGCTCGAAAGCCGCGACTCGGGAACAAGTGGCTTTGGCTCTGAAAACCACTTGTCAGTGCAGTGCAGATGGATGGGTGGATGGGCGGATTACAGGTAATGTAATCTTACTCAGTTCTGTACTGAGGGAGAAAGGCCTTTTTGCATCCCACCTTTTCGTCCTCAAAGCAGCTAGCGCCACGGAGCATAAAAACATATTATGACTAAACAGCCTGAAAGCATGAAGAATAAAAGCATCAGCAACATGACTCAGTGAAGGTAAATAAAAGAGCTGAGGTTGGCTCAACCCACAGTCTGAACCAGGTTTGGGGAAACAGTGGACTAGTTATTACAGGCACTTGCGCCCCACTCTCTAGCTTCCATCTTGGGAAGCAGGAGTTCAAGGGCCCATTCCAGCCAGGCAAAAACAGCTGGGGCACAGCTTGGGAGAATGAGATAGAGGGGCTGCATTTGGCCCTCAGGCCTGAGGTTCCTCACGGGTAGTCTAAACCAGTGTTTCCCAAAGTGGGTGATACTGACCCCAGGGGGGCTCTGGAATAATCGGGGGCAGGGTACTAGCCTTGGATGCAATTGGGGGGGCTTTGAATAAAAACAAGGAGATTGTGGGAACATAAAAAAAAGAAGAGAAGTTTGGAAAACCATTCATACATGTTTCATCTGTTGTGTAATGACGCTTACCGCCAGGTCGGGCACCATTGCGGGATGGTGACCATGCCTCCACTGGATCCAGGGGTCGTGCTCGAGGTGAACCCTTTTTGGCTTCACCCAGGCCCAGAAAGTGGGTTGCAGCTTGCTTGCCTATTTGGCCAATGGCAGGCGAGTGGATCTGGGTGAGGCCAGGGGGCACTGAGTAATATTTTTTTTCTGAAAAGGGAAAAGAAGATTGGTAACCTCTGGTCTAAACAATCCTATCTTCACCTGGTACTGAAAGGCAAGGAGGGAGAGAAGCTTCCAGGGGTCCTGTGTGAAAGAAATTCTGAACTCTGGGTGCCACCACCATGAAGGCCTTACACTGCGAGTCCATCTGCCGTATCTCAGGTGAGCTTAAGGGTAGGTTTTTATTGGAAGGGTGCCTCCAGAGACAGATCGCATGGTCTCACAGGTAGAAATCTTGATATGAGGTGCATGACAGGATGCCCCCACAGTGGCTGAGCCCAGATTCTGCATTGCAGGCACTGATTGGGGCAAACCAAATGTGAACATTCTCAAAACATTTATCTCAGAACACCACTCTGCTCATTCGTATCAAATTACCAATCTTTGTGATGTTCCAAAGGGACGTGGGTGGCACTGTGGTCTAAACCACAGAGCCTAGGGCTTGCCGATCAGAAGGTCGGCGGTTCGAATCTCCGTGACGGTGTGAGCTCTGTCCCAGCTCCTGCCAACCTAGCAGTTCGAAAGCACGTCAAAGTGCAAGCAGATAAATAGGTACCGCTCCGGTGGGAAGTTAAACGGTGTTTCCGTGTGCTGCTCTGGTTCGCCAGAAGCGGCTTAGTCATGCTGGCCACATGACCCGGAAGCTGTCTGCGGACAAACGCTGGCTCCCTCGGTCTATAGAGCGAGATGAGTGCCGCAACCCCAGAGTCGTTCGCGACTGGACTTAACGGTCAGGGGTACCTTTACCTTTTTCTGTGATGTTTCAGTAGCTTGACATCAAGGAATTCAAGAGGCTGCCTTTTTCTGAGTGAGATCCCTTCTGCATCCAGCTCAGTGCCTTGATTTGAGGCAAATTTTCCTCAGTCCTGGCTGGAGATCTCATAGATTGAACCAGGGACATTGTCTGTGCAACATGGTCCTCTATGGCATGGTCCTTACCTTTTATACATGTCATTATTAAAAAAATATTGTTTTATTACTGACTAGCTACAACTATTACTCACTAGCTACAACATAAAGAAGGCTGATCGCCGAAGAATTGATGCTTTTGTATTGTGGTGCTGGAGGAGACTCTTGAGAAGATCAAAGAAGATCAAGAAGATCAAACCTATCCATTCTTAAGGAAATCAGCCCTGAGTGCTCACTGGAAGGACAGATCCTGAAGCTGAGGCTCCAATACTTTGGCCACCTCATGAGAAGAGAAGACTCCCTGGAAAAGACCCTGATGTTGGGAAAGACATCCCCAAGGAGAAGGGGACGACAGAGGATGAGATGGTTGGACAGTGTTCTCGAAGCTACCAACATGAGTGTGACCAAACTGCGGGAGGCAGTGGAAGACAGGAGTGCCTGGCGTGCTCTGGTCCATGGGGTCACAGAGAGTCGGACACGACTAAACGACTAAACAACAACAAGCTACAACTAAGGGCTTATACAAATCCTCACAGTTACATATTTCTGCATACAACTGAACATGTCCATGCAGACAGCTGGCTCCCACAATTTTTACACATTCACATCTTTTCTCCTTCCTTCCTTTATTTTTTCTTTAAATTCATAGAATTCATGGAAGTTGAAGGACCGCAAGAATCAGACACTTGCAAATGTTTGCATGCAGTAGACCGAACATGCGGTTTGTCTGTTTGTTTAGACTTCTCGAATGCCTTAGCTGAAATCTCTGCATCTCACCACCTCACGTACAAAAAAACAATTGAAAATCACAGTGAAACTCCTGGAAGCCAAACACTCAAGGTAAACAAACAAAGCAGCCCTCATATAAAACATTGGAGTGGGGCAGTCGTCAGAGTCATGAGCTGCCGGATTTGATATTAAAACTGCCTCCAGCTCAAGTTGCAAGTCGAGCACCGGAGAATGCTTTTGAAAACACAAACAACAGCCACAAACATGTTTTCAGGTGATGACAAAAAAAAAGAAGAAAGAAGAAGCAAGCACAGCCCTCGCCAGAGCATTCTGGCAAAAGGATTTATGCGGGCACTGCTGTTAAAAGACCACCCTGATGCACATCCTGGGTGGCCTTATTGAGGCAAAGCACCAGCCTGCCTTGAGGATTTTAGGGGCCAAGCCAGGATGTTTGGGAGGAGTTGTTCCCACAGCTATAGAAGTGCTCCCAGAGGGCACTTATGGGGTACGTTCAACAGAGATGGTAAATCCTGAGCCTGGGCCATACCATTACTAATTGCAAGGGGAAAGCTCACATGCCCTTGAAACTGACCCAGAAACTCCAGCGGGTGCAGAATGCCGCGGCGAGACTCCTTACAGGGTCTTTGCCACGGGATCACATTCACCCGGTGCTGTACCAGGTGCACTGGCTCCTGGTGGAGTACAGAGGCAGGTTTAAGGTGCTGGTTTTAACCTTTAAAGCCCTATACGGCCTAGGACCCTCAAACCTACAGGACCACCTCTCCTGGTATGCCCGAAGGAGGACCTTACGGTCTACAACTAACAACACGCTGCAGATCCCAAGCCCCAGGGAGATTAGACAGGCCTCGACCAGAGCCAGGGACTTTTCGGTCGTGGCCCCAGTCTGGTGGAACGCTCTCTCACAAGAGACCAGGGCCCTGCGATATTTGACATCTTTTCGCAGGGCCTGCAAGACAGAACTGTTCCGCCAGGCCTTTGGCCAGGGTTCAGTGTGACTCATTTTCTCTTTGTATGAACAAGTACGAAGGAGGTTTCCCAGTCCGCTCACAGGTCTTTATAATATCAGTGGAAATAGTTGGTCCTGGCGAGTATTAACAGCTTTCAATTTTAACTTGAGGTTGGCCATTTGTCCAGTCTAATTTTAATTATAATTTATTTGAGTTAATTTTGGGATGCATTTTAATTGATTGTTTGTTTGTTTTTATGTATATTGTGTTTTATATAATGTTAGCCACTCTGAGCCCAGCTCCGGCAGTGGAGGATGGGATACAAATAAAAATTATTATTATTATTATTATTATTATTATTATTATTATTATTATTACAGTGGTACCTCGGGTTAAGTACACTTCAGGTTAAGTACGCTTCAGGTTAAGAACTCCGCTAAGAACAGAAATTGTGCTCTGGCGGTGCAGCAGCAGCAGGAAGTCCCATTAGCTAAAGTGGTGCTTCAGGTAAAGTGCGCTTCAGGTTAAGAACGGACCTCCGGAACGAATTAAGTACTTAACCCGAGGTACCACTGTATTATTATTATTAATAATACCCTGCAAGTGTCCAGGAAAAAACAGAACATCCTGGGTTTTTCCCCACAGCCATTTTGAGCGCTGTGATCTTGTCCTTGAAAAAGCTTTTTTGGGGGCCCGCAATCATGTTTTGGGACTCTGTGAAAGCACGGTCCCCCAAAAGTGCATATTTTGGGCTCCACAATCTCGCGCTGCCATGTGACTCATGCAGGAGGCATGGACGGGAAGACACACGTCCTGGTTTCGGGTCTCACCATGTTGGAGGGCAGGCACAATTGAATGTATCCCCAGTGGGTGGGAGGGATCCTAAGAACATAAGACAGGCCTGTTGGATCAGGCCAAGGGCCCAACTAGTCCATGATCTTGTTCTCACATTGGCCAACCAGATGCCTGTGGGCAGTGCTTTTCTTCTAGGAAAGAAGAAGAAGAGTTTGGATTTGATATCCCGCTTTATCACTACCCGAAGGAGTCTCAAAGCGGCTAACACTCTCCTTTCCCTTCCTCCCCCACAACAAACACTCTGTGGGGTGAGTGGGGCTGAGAGACTTCCAAGAAGTGTGACTAGTCCAAGGTCACCCAGCAGCTGCATGTGGAGGAGCGGAGACACGAACCCAGTTCACCAGATTACGAGTCTACCGCTCTTAACCACTACACCACTGGTGCCAGTACTCACAATGAAGTTGGTACAGTAAGTGCCACAGTTTTAACCAGTGCTTTTCTTCTAGAAAAAAAGAGGTGCCAGTACTGGGCACCCTTGAGTACCCCCAGATAAAAGCACTGCCTGTGGGAAGCTTGCAAGAGAGTCATGAGCACAGCAGTAGTCTCTCCTCCTGCGATTCCTGAAACTGCTATTCAGAGTCATGCTGCCTCTGGAAGTAGTAATAATAATAACAAGAATAATTTATTATTTGTACCCCGCCCATCTGGCCGGGTCTCCCCAGCCACTCTGGGCGGCTTCCAACAAATATCAAAATACATTAAAATATCACAGATTTAAAACTTCCCTTTGACCTCTGATGGGAGGGCGTTCCACAGGGCTGGCGCCACTACCGAGAAGGCCCTCTGCCTGGTTCCCTGTAGCTTTGCTTCTCCCAGTGAGGGAACCGCCAGAAGGCCCTCGGCGCTGGATCTCAGTGTCCAAAAAAAAATATAATCTGGCCCACCACATGGTCTGAGGGACGGTGGACCGGCCCACGGCTGAAAAAGGTTGCTGACCCCTGATATAGATGTAAGAGAAAGGCCCCCCTTTGGGAAAAGTTCCCTTTATATTTGCAACTGCCTGCTCTTAGCTGGCCAAGTATTTGTATATCAGCATCCTAGTGATGACGCGTCTTATGTGAAAATAATCCCATTGCAGTCAATGGATCCTTAAAGAGGAGGGTCGTTGTCACCTCCACTCCAAACACACACGGACAAATGAATGCCTTCCAGCCAAATAAACTTTTGACTTTTCAAAGCCCAGCTTGGGAGACATTTGCCAGCATCTCTCCTTCTGCTATCATTGCAGCTTTTTGACATTAATATCTCCTAAGGAAGGAACATCCCTGTTTGACATGCCTCAAGAGACCAAGCACTTTTCATTTTAAAAATCGGCAGTAGCCACTTGCTGAACTTTCGCTGTCATCTTTGAGAAATGTATCAATTAAAGCTTGCAGCCTGGAGAAAGAAAAGCTGAACGGCAGTGACTCGGAGGTGGGCTGGGTGAGGGTCAACAAACTGGGACTCATTCGTATGCTGTTGGAGGAGACAGGTCATCGCCCTGTTGTGCTGCAAATGTGATAAAGGGGAACCCCGTCAGAGTGAAGGCACCCTCTTTTCATTGCCGTGCTAGTTTAAGTTTGTTGGTTAACTTCTCCAGCAGGGGTGTTTCCCATGCATTATGGTACCAGTGGTGTCAGGCTTCGGGGGATCGGCTTCCTCCCCTGTGGCAGTAGATAAGAAGATCAAGCGAAAGGAATGCCTTACCAGTTAGAATCTTTAATAATCACAGTGAGAGAACAAAGAACACATCTAGAAATGGCGGTGCTCCCAATTAAGGGATACTCCTCTCTCCATCCCTATTAATCTATGTCACTCTTATGTCTTGTAATCTGAGTTTGTAACCTCTGCGCTTTCTGTTCTAACACTTTCTGAGCTCTCTGTGTAGTTGTAGAAAGGGGGGGAGTGCTGTCCAGAGACTGTGAATCTCTTCCAGTGTTTCTTCTGCTAGCTGTTCCCCATCCAGTATTTCCCAGCTTCTGCCTTCTGAACTATGCCCCTCTGCAAACCACTCTTCCAAATCTATACTGTCTTCCTGCTCCTGGGAAGATTCAGGATCAGAGGGAGGGGGTGGCTCCCACCACTCCTCCTCAGTGCAGCCCTCCTCAGCCCGGTCCCTGACAAATGGTCTATGTTCACTCCTGATAGGTCCTTCCAGTGTCTAGTTACGATATTTCTAGCTGCTGAGGGTAAGTGACATATGAGTTCCTTACTCATGTGCATGTGTTGTTGTTGTTGGGAACCGGGTTCGCGTCTCCGCTCCTCCACATGCATCTGCTGGGTGACCTTGGGCTAGTCACACTTCTTTGAAGTCTCTCAGCCCCACTCACCCCACAGAGGTGATTTGTTGTGGGGGAGGAAGGGAAAGGAGAATGTTAGCCGCTTTGAGAATCCTTCGCGTAGTGATAAAGCGGGATATCAGATCCAAACTCTTCTTCTTCACCATCTCTGTCCCCAGTCTCTTTCCACACACACCCCAGTCGCAAGATGTCTATGACGAATGTGTCTCTCGCTAAACGTAAACCAACTGTGAAAAAGACTCTATGAACTGAAAGTGGAGGTGATAGATGTACCTTTCCCTGTTTGTTTGTTTGTTTGTTTGTTTGTTTGTTTGTTTTGTAACACAAAAAATATTTAACAAAAACTAATTAAATAAAACTGGGAGTGAATCTTGGCTTGGTGTACAGCATAGGGATTTGGCCTTTTCTGTGGTGGCACCCGCTCTTTGAAAGTCCCTTCTGTTCCATGCCAGACAGATGCTGTCTCTATGGTCTTTTCAGCACTTGTTAAAGGCCTCCCTTTTTCAACAAGCCTTTTAAATTGAGGTCTTTGTCTTTGTGTGCAACAGTGTTGGATCTGCAATTGTTTTCATTTGTTATATTTATTTAAAAGCATTTATTCGTTTATTTTTCTTTCTGGTTTTCCATACAGGCGAATAATGAGATATCTCACTCTAACCCGGAAGCATTTGAATATTTCACTAAATATTTCACAAATCTCTAAGTGGCACACGATAAAATAAAGTAAAAACACTCTAAAAACAGTAGAATTCTGGACCATACCACTTCAGCAGGAGGGTGGTCCTGTTCTGGAATATTTCCCCGTTTTAAAAGTTCCTGCTGTGTAGCAAGACAGCCTTCTTGTTTGAATCCATCAAAGTTAATTCTAGGCCACTAGTATTCATGGCATTGACTGCGCTGGTTCCAAGTCTTCTCCCTCCTCTTCTGTATGGAAGAAGCCAAAGTACTGAAGTTTCATCCATTCACAGTTCTGCAGCACTGGCGTAGTTTGCTAAGCAACCAGCTTCATTGCAAGCACTCTTACGTCACTCTAACAGCCATGGAGAGTCTGGGAACTGCTGTTTATTAAGGGTGCTGGGAATTGTAGCACTGTGTGGTCAGCAGCCTTAAACTACAGTTCCCAGAAGTCTGTGGAGCCATGACTGCTAAAGTTGTATAAGAATGCTTTAAATGTATGGAGATGGATGTGACCTCGGTTTCTATGGATGACATTTCCTCTTTCTGAGCCCACTGAATGTATGTCTTAATTTGCGCCTGCCCACCCCCCACCCCCACAAAATAAACCCTTGCTTCCATTTAATTTCAGCCTGGACAAATGAACCTGTGATATTAAAACGTGATTTGCTCAGATCTTTGCCTTCAGGGAGAATGCAAGGATGCTGCCATCAGCCAGAATATTTGTGATCTAATTTAGAGGCAGTGAGGCATGGCACTTATTCTTGGTGGCTCTGGAAAAACAGAGCTAGGTTCCTCCTTTTTTTATATACGATACTGTAAAAGATTTCTCTTTAGTGTGATAAAAAATGTCCTTCAACTCAGTGCAATATAAACATACGGGCGGGGGCAAGCTCAGGTGCCAGGGGGCTTTATAGCACAGGGCAGCAACTGCAGGCGGCCCTCGGCCTCACTTTATGTGGCTCCCAAGAGTGTAGTGGTTAAGAGCGGTAGACTTGTAATCTGGTGAACCGGGTTCACGTCTCCGCTCCTCCACATGCAGCTGCTGGGTGACCTTGGGCTAGTCACACTTCTCTGAAGTCTCTCAGCCTCACTCACCCCACAGAGTGTTTGTTGTGGGGGAGATAAAGATTGTTTTGATGTAGACCAGGGGTGTCAAACTCCGGCCCTCCAGATGTTTTGAGACTACAATTCCCATCATCCCTGACCACTGGTCCTGTTAGCTAGGGCTGATGGGAATTGTAGTTCCAAAACATCTGGAGGGCCGGAGTTTGACACCCGTGATGTAGACCAAAGGATGCTGACAGACTAACTGGCAATTTGACCTATGTGCCAGTAGGCATCCAGGAAGCTGTTGGAAAATTGGTATGCATGGGCGGGGTGGGGATGGGGGGAGAAAGACTCATCTTATGCAAGTTTACAGGGAAGTAAATTCCAATGGATTTTTTAAAAATGCTTTTAAAAAATAATGTTTTTCTATTAAATAAAATATCCCCCATTACTAGGGTTGCCATATCTTCAAGAGCAAAAGGAGGACAGCACCCTCCCAAGCATGCATGCGCCCCCAATCCCCCCCAAAAAACCAAAATGACACACCCCCCCCCCCCGGACATTTCCTTTAAAATGTAAAACTTCACCCAGATGGGCATGCTGTCCCCACAAAAGAGGGCATGTCCGGGTTTTCCCAGATGTATGGCAACCCTACCCTTTACGGGTGTTTTTTTAAAGGAAGAAGGGCAAACACTTTAAAATAAAGAGGAAATGAACAAGATGGAAGGCACACTGATAGGATGGGTGAGTGGGTCAGCTTCAGGAGAAGAAGAGTTTGGATTTGATATCCCGCTTTATCACTACCCTAAGGAGTCTCAAAAGGGACGCGGGTGGCGCTGTGGGTTAAACCACAGAGCCCAGGGCTTGCCAATCAGAAGGTCGGCGGTTCGAATCCCTGTGGCGGGGTGAGCTCCTGTTGCTTGGTCCCTGCTCCTGCCAACCTAGCAGTTTGAAAGCATGTCAAAGTGCAAGTAGATCAATAGGTACCGCTGCAGCGGGAAGGTAAACGCCGTTTCCGTGCGCTGCTCTGGTTCGCCAGAAGTGGCTTTGTCATGCTGGCCACATGACCTGGAAGCTGTACGCCGGGTCCCTCGGCCAATAAAGTGAGATGAGCGCCGCAACCCCAGAGTCGGTCACAACTGGACCTAATGGTCAGGGGTCCCTTTACCTTTAAGGGGGGGTTAACAGCTCCTAGCAAAATCCCACTCTGCCACGCTGACAGCGATCCTGGCAGGGACACAAATATCATTCCAACGCCAACGTAGTTGGGCAGTATATTAACAGGGGGGGGGAGTGTTGGCTCTTTGCATGGCCGGTAATGGCTGCACCTTCAGACAACCTTAGCATTGTCAGCAGGAATCTATCAGGCTCAGGCTTTAAAAAAATTCCACCCACCTAGCAGCTCTGGTGGAGTCTGGACTTACAGCTCCTGTTGAAGCATTGCCCCCCCCCCCAAAAAACACCCTCTCCTCCCTCCTTCTTTGCCTCCCATCCATCCCACCTCTAAAAAGCAATTTAGTTTAGAACGACATGAAATTGGTTTCCTCCAGTAAATATTTACGTGTTTGATTTCACCTTTCAAACATGATCGCTCCCAAAGGAGAGGTGCTTTTTTTGAGAGAGGGGGTGGTGGTGGGTAAAACATCCTAGGGGCAAGGTGAGGAGGTAGGCCTGAGCATACATTTGGAGAAGCTGATGCCTTCAGAAAGGCCTTCTGAATGAATGTGAAGGCAGTGATTAATTGCAAAAAGTTAAAGCAGTTAGGCGGGGAAATGCCCACTTGGTACAATTGCCCTGCTGCTAAAATAATAATAATAATTAATTACTTACTTACTTATACCCCGCCCATTTGACATGGTTGCCACAGCTACTCTGGATGGCTTCCAACGGAACATCAAACATTAAAAGTCTCCCCAAACAGGACAGCTTTCAGATGTCTTTGGGTAGTTGTTTATCTTTGAATTGTGCCTAGATATGTACTGGGAGCTGGTGTAGAACCTGTAGGACCAGTGTTATATGGATTAATTGTAGTTTCCGAGTCACCTTCAAAGGTAGCCCCACATAGAGCTCATTGCCGGAGTCCAGAAACAGTCCTTCTGCCTAACTGCCTGGCTGTGTAACAAGCCCTGCCCCTGGCTGCTTTTACAAGAAATTCCATGATAAAGGCTCAGAGCTGTCCCCAAGTAACTCGGCCCAAAGTCATTGCAGACAGTCAGAGGCTGGCCGTAACCACGGTTTGCCAAAGGCTTGCCACACCACAGCTGGGTTTTGAATCTGTGGAGCCTCAAAGCCAGTTAGGGATAAAGGAGATGTTCTGTTTTGCATGCTTTTTTAATGAGAAGCTACCTAATTTGCACTTCTTGAACCAATATACGAATTGAAATACAGCCATCCTTTGAAATTCCCACTTCTTGCGAACTTTGCAACACAGTTCTGCAACTGTGCCTGCACTAATGCATATATTGGGGGGAAGGGGTGCTTTAAATGCATGTATTGGTAAAGATAGCATGCAGAAGTGCGTTGCAGCATGAGAACATACTTGCAGAAATGTACAACTAGTCAAAACTGCATACACACAAAAAATGTGTTTATTAGGAGAAAATTCACACCAAAACGCTCATGAATCTTCAAAAAAATCACAAAGTGCTGCAGAAACATGGGGAGTTGAATTTAACACTGGGGAAATGAGAGGAACTGAAACTGACAGACCTGCCCACCCATCCAGCTGTGGACCAATCAAATGTGAACACAGCCGGACTAGAAATGGCACAGTGGCACAACGGAAGACGCGAGTGACCGAGCGAGAAACCAGGGACAGGTGAGCAGCCTCAGCAGCAGCTTATACTTGAAAGGAAAGGGCACTTGCAAAACAAAGCATTGGCTCAGGGATGAAATAGCCCAGTAGCAAGCCGGAAAGGAACAGGTGTTGATGGAGAAAGGAAGAAGGAAATCTGCACGGTACACTCAGGGAGAACTCAGGGATGAGAAGACTCTACATTGATAGGTTGGCAGATCACCTGGTGGTGAAGGGAAATCTAGAACGAGAAGGCTGCTACACAGACAATAAACTCAACAATGGATGTGACGCCAAGCTCATCTCAACACACACACACACACACACACACACACACACACACACACACACACACACACACCCCTTCAGCATCCAGGCCTAGCTCAATGCAGTTTGCTCATCCCTAGGCTGTCTTCGGACAAACGCCGGCTCCCTCGGCCTATAGAGCGAGATGAGCATGCAACCCCAGAGTCGGACACGACTGGACCTGATGGTCAGGGGTCCCTTTACCTTTACCTTAAGGTCGACCCTGGCTGGGAAGGTCCCCTACGTGACCCTCTGAAGACCCCTCCCATGGTTTCCTCCAAGTGGTATCCAAATGCATTGCCGCCTCCTGCTGTGGTTGGTAGCTATTGCCTAATCCTCTTTTAAAGCCATCCAAGCAGATGGCCTCCTAGGGGAGCAAGTTCAATAGTTTGACTATCCCAGCCATTCTGCCTGAGATCCTTTAATGCAGGAGACGGGGATTTCAGCAAAGATTCTCCACTGCTAAGTTTCAGCTATTCTGCTCCAGCTCAACCCCTTTCCAAGACCTAATCCAGGGGTCGGCAAGGTTGACCTTGCCTGGGCCGGATCAGTCCTGCGAAGCCCCCTCCGTGGGCCGGATAGCGACCACATGTGAGCACGCCCACCTGCGAGTTCCAGTGTCTGTGCGAGTCTGCACATACGCAGACGCGATTTCCGGTGACTGCGCGAGTTTGCACATGCACAGGTGCAATTTCCAGGGTCTGTGCGTGCGCAGACGCGCTTTCCGGCGCCACAGAAGCGAGTCCCCGGACCGCACTGTGCCTGTTAGCGGAGTGGCACAGGGACTCGTCGAACGGGCAGCTCAGTTCTGGTGTGGCTCATGGGCCAGTTAAACAGCCTCCATGAGCCACATCCGGCCCATGGGCCACAGGTTGCCAATGCCTGACCTAATCCCTTCAAACCTGAGCTAAGATCTGTCCACTTCAAGTATCCAGGGGGGGGGGATAAAACTCTGCAGACAGAAATCTGCATGGTCTTTTTCAACTGTTTCTTGAAGAGGGAACAAGCTACCCACATTCCCACCGTCCCACCAACCCCCAGAGAGAGAGAGAAATGGAAAATTTGCACTCAGTGTGTGATTTAGCGGCACCCTTCGCTTCCATAAAGCCATTTTACGCGTCCCTTGATTGCTCACCATGCGTATAAATAAAACCCAGAACCCTCTTCTCAAAATAGTGTGCCCAGAGGCCTCGCACTAAAATAAAACGAAATTGTGCCGATTGTGGCGGGAAAATTATACAGCCATATTATATCTTTGCTTCAAAATTGCACTGATTAAGTCTTTTGGAGACCCTGCCCATTTAGCAGAGATAATTAGGTATATTATAAAAAGCCCTGATATTATAAAATAAATACGGAATTCAAAAATAGAATGAAGCCGCAGTCAGCGGGGCTCCCCAAGTGGCGTTCCATTTTTTGGGATGTTTATAGAGCATGAGTGCCACCTAGTGGCTGAAAGAAAGAAGTGCAGTCTGGCAGTGAGGAAAGCTTCATAGAAGGAACAGGACTGCGCTAGTTTGCCAGCGTTTCAGACTAAAACACAACCTAACCATGAAGAGCTGGTGGTGAAACGAAATGATACACAGTTTTGCATTCAGGTGAATAATCTCATGTTCTAATTCCTTTTCAAGTGAAAGATTGCTTGGGTCTAGAAAAGAGCCCTTCCAATTCACTGCAGAAAGTGTTAAGGTGTTTTTCCAAGTTTTACAAATTGCACACTCAAAGATGCTTAAGAAGCACTTGGGAAAGCACTGCAGAGAAACCTCAGCATTGCAGAAAGACTACACGAATGCCCACTGCCTGTATTGTCTTAATCCTGCTTGCAAGAACTGGAGAAGGAGTGGTCCGCGATATTGCTCAGATTATCGCAATAAGATCAAAACAGCCTGCTGGATCCCAGGAGCTTCTGGTGGTTCCCTCACTGCAAGAAGTAAAGTTACAGGGGACCAGGCAGAGGGCCTTCTCAGTAGTGGCACCTGCCCTGTGGAATGCCCTCCAGCAGAAGTCAAGGAAATAAATTTTTAGAAGACATCTGAAAGCAGCCCTGCGTAGAGACGTTTTTAATGTTTGATGCTTTATTGTGGTTTCTTATTTTGCTGGAAACCACCCAGAGTGGCTGAGGCAACCCAGTCAGATGGGCAGGGGCATATTATTATTATTATTATTATTATTATTATTATTATTATTAAAGTCTCTGTAGTCTAGCACCTTCTCCACAGCACCATTGAGTGTGTGATGCACAGACATAAAAGTCAGTCCCTTCTGGAATTTGCCTGGACGAAGCAAGTGCTTCATAATGCTTTGTGGGAAGGCAGTGCAATCCTGCACGTGCCAACACAGAGGTAGACGTTTGTCCCATCGAGTGCAACATCATTTACTCCCAAGTAAGCAGGTGCAGGAGCACAGCCTAAAACAGTATCCATCTTCGCTATCAAGCCCACACCTGCCATTAAGGAATAAATTCACCCCTAGCGCGATCAGGAACGTGAAGTGTCAGTGAAAGCCAGTCGATGGGATAATAAATGTGGTATGAAATTTCTTTCCATAATAGCAAGTACAGAAGGATAACTATTAGCACACAGGCGCTAATGTTCCCCTCGTCCTCCTATTTGCTGCCTGATTTATAAGGTCCTTGCTGTGTAATAAGCCACCTCTTTTTAATTACCCATTCACCCAGCCGAAGGGGAGCAAAAATATCTATATTCCGATTTCTTCAGAAGCAAAAGATACTGCAGGTGGACCTCACCAAATGCCCTGTGGGCTTCGGCACACTAGAATATAATTGGCTGTTTTAGGGGCTTCGACACAATTTCCTTTTCAACTACGAATTGGTGGGTACATTTTTCTCCTTCATTTGTTATGGCTCGACCTTGCAGCCAATGTAACTGTTGATTGTTATTATCCCTGGGGGAGGTTAGGAAACTTCACTGAACCAGTCAACAGCTAAAAAAGTTGTTATGGGGCAAAATGTGCAGGTACCTTCTAAGGGATTTTTGTGAGATGAGAGTGGTGCAAGGGGTTTTTTTGGGTGGGGAGGGAGTCCCTGTTGTTATTAGACGGCAACAGCATTAGACGGCAACAATCTTTTGTTGGAAGCTGCCCAGAGTGGCTGGGGAAACCCAGCCAGATGGGCGGGGTAGAAATAATAATAATAATAATAATAATAATAATAATAATAATAATAGTTGTTGTTGTTGTTGTTGTTGAGGTGGCTGTCCCTCTCATTCTGTGCTATGCCCTGCCCGCTCCAGGGCAGCCATTTTACGACTGGTGCCCCCCAGCACTCTCTCAAAATTGAAATGTGCCCATTAGTCTGAGGTTAGCAACACCTGCATTAAAGAAATATACGCCAGTGGGTAGGGTTGCCATATTTGTAGAGGTAAAAATCCAGACACAAAAAGTTGTTGAGCTTTTTTAGGGCAATCACCACTGCTGCTGAGCCCGAGCCTGAACAGCCCCCCCCCACACACACACACAAAAACAAGCAAAAACCCCAAATCCAGGACATTTGCTTTAAAATGTAAAATTCCTCCCGGCTGGGCATGCCAGACCCCCAAAAGAATTCCCAGATGTATGGGAACCCTACCAGTGGGCTACACACATGTACGTAGAAACCTCTGACTTTTGCATGGCTGGGATGTAACTTACATCCCGGTGTGGTGTAGTGGTTAAGAGCGGTGGACTCGTAATCTGGTGAACCGGGTTCGCGTCTCCGCTCCTCCACATGCAGCTGCTGGGTGACCTTGGGCTAGTCACACTTCTCTGAAGTCTCTCAGCCCCACTCACCTCACAGAGGGTTTCAGACAGCGAGTCAGACAGAGAGCCAGTGTGGTGTAGTGGTTAAGAGCGGTAGACTTGTAATCTGGTGAACTGGGTTCGTGTCTCCGCTCCTCCACATGCAGCTGCTGGGTGACCTTGGACTAGTCGTCACACTTCTTTGAAGCCTCTCAGCCCCACTCACCTCACAGAGTGTTTGTTGTGGGGGAGGAAGGGAAAGGAGAATGTGAGCCGCTTTGAGACTCCGTCGGGTAGTGATAAAGCGGGATATCAAATCCAAACTCTTCTTCTTCTTCTTACTCTTCAAAGGTAGGAGTTACACACCTGTTTCTCCACCCAATTTTACCTATAGACCCATCCACTGCTCCCTCCAAGGCCCCATCTACGCTATGTCCTGTTTTGGGGGTGTCAAAATGGCGTCCGGGGGGGGGGGGATTTTGCCGAAGTGGCAAAATAAATGTCTGGGAAACCCCCCCATCTCAGCAATTTTTGGGGGGTCTTCCTATAAAAAAAGCTCAACAATTTTGCAGGTGTCAGTAAAACCCTAGTCTTCCCCCAAAAAATCATTGGAAGTGTAATTGGTAAGGGCACTGAGAGTTGTTAGGAGACCCCCCCCCCCATTCCCTTCACAGAGCTACAATTCCCAGAATTCCAAGGGAAGAGCCCCCCCATTCCCTTCACAGAGCTACAATTCCCAGAATTCCAAGGGAAGAGGCCCCCATTCCCTTCACAGAGCTACAATTCCCAGAATTCCAAGGGAAGAGCCCCCCCATTCCCTTCACAGAGCTACAATTCCCAGAATTCCAAGGGAAGAGTTCTGAGAACTGCAGCTCCATGAGGGAGATGGGTGAGGCTGCCGGACAGCTCTCCTCGCCCTTAACAAACTACACCTCCCAGGATTCTTTGGGGGAAGCCACAACTGTTTAAAGTGGTATGGTACTGCTTTAAACGTATAGTGCAGACAGGGCCTAACATAAGGTTTGGTCTGAAAAGGGTGGCGTACCCTGGCTCCTTGTGAGGAAGGGCAGGATACCACTTAAAAACAGAAAAGGAAAAGGTCACACCAAAAAGCGAGCGAGAAAGAAGCACCCGCGCACATATAATGGTAGCCATTTGAGACGCAAACTCTACCAGAATAAATGGCTTGCTTTGGAAGAGGAATCTCAATAAGTCCGGCTTTCTATTTGGTGGGCAGGGAACTGAAGCAGCAACATGAAAATCAATTTATCTTTACCTCGCCTTTTTGGGGCAGCAGCATCCTATTTAGCACTAATCGCGTGTGCAATATTTATGTCTACATAAATAATTCAGTGGCTAATTAATCCAATTCTTTTATAATTACCTCCTAGAACAGCACAGAGCCTAAATCCCAGCATCTTAATTGCTACTTAATGGAGATATTTATGACACAGATCCTCACAAACGATATAGGAGCTCTCACTTCATTTACACCAGAGCGCCGGAGCGGCAAAACTCCAGATCTGGGTTTTGAATTTCTGGTTATTTTTGCGGGGGGGGGGGGGCGGGCAGTAATGCAGGGCAGGGGGAGGCGGGCTGGGGTGGGGGGAAAGGTCAGCTCTTGTATCAGGAATCTCAACCAGGCAGAGCAATCCAATCCCCCCATCCCTTTGTACTTGTATTGGACGGAGATGTCCGTACTCTAGCCCTGCCGGCCTCACCTCGGCCATCACCTGCAGAGTGACATCAGTGTTGCTCTGCTGCCTCACAGCGCCCCCTTCTGGCCGGAATCCCAACAATGGCAGCCAGCAGGAAAACCCCAAATTATTTCTGCCTGCCATTGCTGTGCAATTTCCGGAAGTTTTTTTAATTGGAAATGTTTCCTATGTAGAGATCCATGTGGCTTGCATAAGATAATTTGCATCAGATATTTTTAGCCTGTTTCAATAATGGTTTGGTTGTTTTTTTTTAAGCTCTCAAATTTATCGGATCCAACATGTTCATCTCGCTTGTGTTTAGCCAGCAAAGCTAAAGACTTGGAAATGGCCACGCTTGACTGATTTTTACTCACAAGTAGCATCCATTCATTGATGCTAATGCTGCAATTCCCAGATTTCCCTGGGAAGAGGGATTGACTGTTAAGCTACTCTGAAAATTATAGCTCCAGTGGACTCGCCTACCAATTCTCAGCACCCTTGGCAAACTTCAAATCCAATGATTCTTTGGGGGGAGACTATGGCTGTTTAAAGCGGTATGATACAGCTTTATATTATGGGGCCTGAATTAAATCCTTACCAATCTGGGGAGGCATGCCTCTTGCTCCACACTCTACTGCAGTCACTTGGCATCTCAAGGATGTCAGGGGACCCAATTTTTTGCCTGTGGGAAAAGACGTCTGTGCAGTGCTTCGCAAGTGCTGTCAATCAGCTGAGGTAGGGCAGGTGGGCATGGCCAAAGCAGCCTCACAAGCCAATGGGGGAGGCCCATCCCTGCTTTACTGGGCTCTTTAGTTTAGACTGTGCTTGGCCAATCACATCTGCAGGCTGTTGCTTTGGACAGAGGCGGGTTTAGGGGAGCGCAACCGGTTTGGTCACACTGGGTGTACAGTCTCAAAGGGAGCCACAACCGTTAGGAAGATTGGTTGGTGAAAGGTGTCACACCGGGTGGCAATAATCCCAAGATCCACTAGTGCTTTAGAACAGGGGTCAGCAAACTTTTTCAGCAGGGAGCCGGTCCACTGTTCCTCAGACCTTGTGGGGGGGACGGACTATATTTTATTTGGGGGGAGAACAAATACCTATGCCCCACAAATAACCCAGAAATGCATTTTACATAAAAACACACATTTTACTCCAGGGGTAGGCAACCTAAGGCCCGTGGGCCAGATGCGGCCCAATTGCCTTCTCAATCCGGCCCACGGACGGTTCGGGAATTAGCATGTTTTTACATAAGTAAAATGTGCCCTTTTATTTAAAATGCACCTCTGGGTTATTTGTGGGGCCTGCCTCGTGTTTTTACATGAGTAGAATGTGTGCTTTTATTTAAAATACATCTCTGGGTTATTTGTGGGGCATAGGAATTCGTTCATATTCTTTTTTCAAAATATAGTCCAGCCCCCCACATGGTCTGAGAGACGGTGGACCGGCCCACGGCTGAAAAAGGTTGCTGACCCCTGTTCTACTCATATAAAAACACCAGGCAGGCCCCACAAATAACCCAGAGATGCTTTTTAAATAAAAGCACACATTCTACTCATGTAAAAACAAGCTGATTCCCGAACCGTCCGCGGGCCGGATTTAGAAGGCAGTTGGGCCGGATCTGGCCCCCGGGCCTTAGTTTGTCTACCCATGCTTTAGAACATCAACCAATAGCTATAAGTCAGTATGACTGTATGTTTAGGTTTAGAGGTGGTATACCCAGCCACCAGCAGATGGGCAGTGAGAAGTCTATTGCCTTGCCTTCCCTGTCCATGGGCTTCCTTCCCCCTTCAAGACGACCTGTTGTAGAAGGTTAGGGGATGCTCCAGAGCAGAGTGGGAAGGTGAAACAGGGGGCTGCAAGGAGGAGGGTTTTGTTGTTGCTGCTGCTGCTGCTAAAATTAGTCCCCCATCCCATATGGCAGTGGGAGCCTCTGCTGGTTCAGAATCCCTTCCACAAAGGGAAAGGGGAAGAGCAGTACCAGACCCATGCCATTGCATGTTGATGCCCCTGTAGGGTTGCCCTGTACGGATGCCCATGTAAGAGACCCCTGGACGGTTAAGTCCGGTCAAAGGCAACTATGGGATGCAGCGATCATCTCGCTTTAGGCCAAGGGAGCTGGCATTTGTCCACAGACAGCTTTCTGGGTCATGTGGGCAGCATGACTAAGCCGCTTCTGGCGCAATGGGACACAATGATGGAAACCAGAGCACACAGAAATGCCGTTTACCTTCCCGCCGCAGCGGTACCTATTTATCTATTTGCACTGGTGTGCTTTCGAACCGTTAGGTTGGCAGGAGCTGGGACAGAGCAATGGGAGCTCACTCTGTCGCGGGGATTCAAAACGCCGACCTTCCGATCGGCAAGCCCAAGAGGCTCAGTGGTTTAGACCACAGCACCACCTGTGTCCCTGGACTCAGCTACATTAGTCAAAAAACAATGTTTTGGGAAAAGCCCGAGGGGTAGCCGTGATACTTAGTAGAGACTTGAACTTCGAAGCCACAACAGTCCTAAAAGATAAAAAAGGCAGATTCATCTTCGTTAAAGGGACACTGGATGGCAGAACCAAACTGACAATCGGCTCTATATATGCCCCAAACTCAAAACAACTAGAATTCTTTCAGAAGACACTAAACAAGTTCCTCTCCTTCTCTGAAGGGGAAGTAATCCTAGGAGGCGATCTCAACCTAAATATGAAAGGCATATCCTTGAAAAACATCCACCCTACAACCTCAGGGGTAACCTTCCTCAAAAAGAAACCCCCAACAACTAGGGATTCTTACAAGCTACTAAAGATGCTAAAAAACAGGGGTCTCTATGATATTTGGGGTGAGCAGAATCCAAGAGATACCAGCCATACATTCCAATCTGCACGTCACGGCACGGTATCCAGACTGGACAGCATTTTACTTACACAGGGTCTGATCCCTTTAGTAAAATCGTCAAACATAGGCAACATCCGAATCACAGACCATGCCCCAGTAGAAGTCACAATTAAAATTGGAGTAGGAACACAAACCACCCCATCATGGTCCTTCAGTCCCATCTTAACTACTAATAAACAAATTCGAGAAAGTCTCACCAAAACTCTCCAAAACTACTTCAAAGAAAACGACGTAGACAATATAATAACCCCCCTCTTATGGGACGCAATGAAAGCGGTTACCAGAGGAGCATGCATAAAAGAGAAAACACTCCTTAAAAAACAAACCTCCTCTAAAATTAACGAGTTAGAACAAGACATCACCGCCCTCTCGTCACGGTACAAACAAACAGGATCTAAAAAACTCCTTCAACTCATGGAACAAAAAAGAAGAGAAATAGACTCCCTAGAAATCAACAAAACAATGATCAACATTTTATACTCTAAACAGCGTTTCTATGAATACGGAGGGAAAAACTCCAGACTACTGGCAAATAGATGTAGGAAGAAGGCACTCAAAGCAAGAGTGCACTGCATCACCAAAAAAGATGGCAGCACAACATTCTCCCCCGAGGAAATTTCTTCAGAATTTGCAGATTTCTATTCCAACCTATACACCTCCCGCAATCCACCTGAAAAGGAAATCAGAGAATTCCTAACAGGACTGACCATGCCTACACTGACTGATGAGGAACGGGAATTTATGGACAGTCCTATCACCCCAGAAGAAATAGACACGGTCCTCAAAAACTTGAAACCACACAAAGCCCCAGGCCCAGACGGCTTTACAGCGGAATTCTACAAGAAGTTCAAAGAACCCCTGATACCCTACATGACACGTCTATTCAATGACATCATGAAAGGAGGGCCCATTCCCGGAACCTGGACCCTCTCCAAAATAGTCTGCATCCCGAAACCACTGAAAGACGGTCTCAAAGTAGAATCATACCGTCCGATCTCATTAATAAACCAGGACTATAAGATATTCACATCAATCTTGGCCAACCGCCTGAAAATATTCTTGTCCAAATTAATTGCCCCAGATCAGACTGGCTTCGTCCCTGGCCGTAATATAACAGACCCCATCAGGAAACTACTGAACTTAATTGAACACAGTAAGACAACTAAGCTCCCATTGACAATTATGTCCCTAGACATCCTCAAAGCTTTTGATTGCTTAGAGTGGAAATATCTATTAGCAGTACTAACCAGCATGAAATTTGGCCCCAACTTCCTACAAATCCTCAAACAAATATACTCCCAATCCTCAGCAAAATGCAGAATCAATAACCTGGACTCAAATACCATAGCAATCCAAAGAGGCACGAAACAAGGATGCCCACTGTCTCCTTTCTTATTTATCCTGGCTCTGGAACCCCTAGCAATCCGAATCCGAGCAACCACAAGCATCAAAGGAGTGGAAATAAAAGGTAAAACCTATAAATTAGGGCTTTTTGCAGATGATCTAATGATCACGACACCTGATCCCTTAAACACAGCACCCTTTCTAATTAGAGAACTCAACACACTTGCAACGGTGTCGGGCCTACAAGTAAATTTTGCAAAATCAGAAGCCATGTGCTTCCACACCCCTCCTCATATTCAAAGAGAACTCACTAACATCACCAAGATAAAACTCTGTCATACTAAATTCAGATATCTAGGGGTACAAATAACCAAAAACCTCAATAAATTATACCTCCACAACTACAAGCCCCTGTGGCAACAAATAAACAAAGACTTAAAAAGATGGAACAACATGAATTTCACTCTCTCGGACAAAATAGCCATGATCAAAATGATCACCCTTCCTAAACTAACCTATCTCTTCCAAACCCTCCCAATCTGGATTCCTCCAACCCAACTCCGCAAGTGGCAGAGAAGGCTACACTCTTTTATCTTTTCACACAAAAAACCAAGAATAAGCATCAAATACCTACACCTCCCCACCTCAGAAGGAGGATGGGGAATCCCCAACATAGAAACGTACTACAATGCCAACCAAATACGCCATATAATACCATACATACTAGAAGATGAGACAAAACAGTGGATACACTTGGAGAGGGACACAATTGATAATATCTGTACTACAGCATACCCACTCCTCCCAAACAAACTAAGAAAAATCCCCACAACACTTAGTAGGTACACACAAACCATGTTCAAAACGTGGAAAACAGAAACAAGCAAACTACCCTCAACCCCATCCCCACTAATTCCCCTAGTCCATCACCCATTATTCTACCATGCAGCACAGAACCTCCAAATAAAAACCTGGCAAACAAAAGGCCTATATCACTTAACAGACTTCTACAAAAATAACAAACCCTTGTCAATACAGGAAATACAGGACAAATTAGAAGACACCCAAATGCCCTGGTTAGCACAACACCAAATACACGCCTTCTTAAACAATCCAGCAGTGAAATCAGCAGCAACTAGACCTCTGATGGCCCTCGAAAATCTCATCCTAACGACAAAGGGACAAGGCAAAGGAATGGTATCCACAATATATAAAATACTGCGCAAAGATCCTACAAACTCCCTAGAAGCAATCAAAAAACAATGGGAGGCCGACATAGGCTATGAAATCAACCCCACCCAATGGACCAGAATGTGGTTTAAACCACCCTTTAATCCATATCAACGAAAAGAAAAGAACTCGCCCTAAAACTAACCTACAGATGGTACCTGACACCAAGAAAATTAGCGTTGATATGCCCAGGAACCTCACCAAAATGTTGGAGAGGATGCATCTCCACAGGTACATACCTCCATATGTGGTGGGAATGCCCCGAAATTCAACGATTCTGGACAACAATCATGCAAGAAATAGCTAAAATAACCAAACAAGTTCTAGAAATCACCCCCGAATTGGTCTTGCTAAACATCTTCCAAGACAACAACGCCCACTCACAACACAAAGAACTCATCACCCATCTACTCTCAGCAGCCAGAAACATCATTACCAGGCACTGGAAAGACCTGTCAGGAGCAAACATGGACCAATGGTACCAAGTAGTATGGGAAACAGCCCTTCTAGAAAAACTAACCAATAAGCTGAAACTGACACGGGGACAAACAGAAGAAGACACCTTCATCCCGGTATGGCTCCCCTTCATCACATACACAGCCCAAATAGACAATGACAGAAATCTACCGGCAGCATACAAATCAATTTGGCTAACCTAACCAAAAACACTCACCCACCCCTCTCACACAGGAAACCAAAGATCACCACAGCCTACCACAAATGAACAATCACACCCTACACCAACCCTGACCTCTCTCACCACTAAAAGAGCACAAGCAAACAACAGAGAACCTACACAAAAGACGCTGACACTCAACTCTGCATATATTAAGTAAAATAGAAATACCGCCACCCCATCCTACCCATCTCCCCATCCTACCCACACCTCTCCCCCTTCTCTCCCTAATGTCTCAACAAATGAAACTGCTGTATAAAAATGTTACATGGAAAGAACAAGAATGAAACAATGCATATACCTTTACAAATCAAGAATATCCTTAATTTAAAAAATAAATAAATGAATGAATGAATATATGGAAGATAACTATAAAGCTGAAACACTGGCAGCACCATGATAATTTCAACAGAGTTAAATAATTTTTGATGGCTGTAAAAGTGGAAAACTGATTTGCATGGAAAATATGCGGGAATGATATGTAACATGAAGGAGAAGAAGGGCAGTCATTGGTTATTTTAAAGTTTGTAAAATGTTTATTTTGAAATGTAAAATTGAAAAATTTAATAAAAATTATTATTAAAAAAAAAAACAAACAATGTTTTGGATGTGTTATAAACATGCAACACCAGATAGCGGACAATTTTTTTGCCATTCTTCATAGTTTTTTCTTTGTTATAATGGTTTAATTTCGGACTTATTTATAGCGTCCCCGCCCCCTGTGTGTAGATCCACCCCTCCATCATTTCTCTGATAAAAATAGGGACCTCCTATTCCATAATAATAATATAAATAACAGCTTTATTATTTATACTCTGCCCATCTTACTGGGTTGCCCCAGTCACTCTGGTCCGCTTCCAACAAATGTAAAAACATAAAACATTTTTTTAAAAAACTTCCCTATACAGGATTGCCTTCAGATGGCTTGGGGATCGAATAACTCCATACCCTCCAACATTTCTTCAATGAAAATAGAGACTCCTAAGGAAAAGCAGGACAGATCAGAAACTGGGACAGCTTCTGTAAATCCGGGACTGTCCATGGAAAATAGGGACACTTGGAGGGTCTGCGTCCGTTCACATACATACGTGTTTGACCCAATTTCCACCGGAACTCTCTATTCAATTAAAGAGTAGCCGTTAAAAAATGCAGCCTCACATTTTAACAATTAAAAATCCCATGGCAATTTCGCACTCAACAATGCCTGATGTTAAGGATTTTCATTATTAAATCTGATTGAATATGATTAAATATGGCCCACGCTTTCCAAAATGGGCTGCGCAATAGATTAAAACGAACTCATTAGCGGTTAATGCAGCAAAGCTCTTTCTAAATGCTAATGTTTGGCTGCCATTGGCTTGTTAATTAATTTGAAGATTCTGTAATTATCAGAGCTGTTGATTAGCATATGTCTTGCCCTTTCTATTGCCATACGATATTGGTTGGCATGTAAGCATAAGAAATTAAATTATGTGCATAATGGAAAGAGGGCAGCAAACTGACTTCCCGGGGTCTTAAGGTGCAAAGATTTATTCTCCCTCCCACTGTTGGGCCACGTTCCGAGTTCTTGAGAAAAAACTTTTGCCGTCTTTTCCCCTGGTGTGAATTGCTCCTCTGGAACACAAACTCACCTGAGGTCTCTCCTGAGTGTAACTGGATCCATCCTCCCAGCAACCTCTGCAAAGGGAAGCTACTGAAAACCTCGTGTTTTGTCCCCAGACTTGTTTCCCTTGTGTTTCCCACCCTAACTAGTTACATCACTGATGTCCGGGGTCCCCAAAGAGGTGGGCTGCCTTGCCAAGGACCTCTGGTCCTTAGACTAGAGAGGGCCATCGCTCAGTGACAGAACATCTGATTTGCATCTCAGTGTTATTGCACTCATGCCCTGCTAGCAGGCTTCCCATAGGCACCCTGTGAGAATCGGATGCTGATTTTGGTGGGTGACTGGTCTGAGCCACCAAATTGTTGTTGTTGTTACCGTTGTACAGTAGGGTACATTCCAGCCATGCAAATTTCATGTGCTTCTACACACAGACACTCCCCATACGACCTCTTTATCCTCCATCCCAGAATGCAAGAGGCATGATCACAGTTCAAGGACATGTTCATTCCAGGCCAAAGCACTTGAGGATACATCGTGAGCAGTGTGTACTGAGAAGAGGGAGTGTGGCCTAGGAGAATCCCAAGGGGCAATCTGAAAGCCCTGGCAGTCTGGATAAGCCCTGCCTCCCCTGTTTGAAGTTTCCTGCCTGTTCTACAATATCTTAGAATCCAACAAATTGTAGAGTTGTAAGGCAAGGGACGCCGGTGCCGCTGTGGGTTAAACCACAGAGCCTAGGGCTTGCCGATCAGGTCGGCGGTTCGAATCCCCGCGACGGGGTGAGCTCCCGTTGCTTGGTCCCTGCTCCTGCCAACCTAGCAGTTTGAAAGCACGTCAAAGTGCAAGTAGATAAATAGGTACCGCTGCAGCGGGAAGGTAAACGGCATTTCCATGCGCTGCTCTGGTTCGCCAGAAGTGGCTTAGTCATGCTGGCCACATGACCCAGAAGCTGTACGCCGGCTCCCTCGGCAATAAAGCGAGATGAGCGCCGCAACCCCAGAGTCGTCCGCGACCCCTTTACCTTTAAGGGACCCCAAGGGTCATCGAGTCCAAACTCCTGTAACACATTCATCACAGCTGAAAAAATCCCTGACGGATGGTGATCTAACCTGTTTAAAAAACTTCCAATGGAGAAGAGCCCGCCACCTTCTGAGGGAAACCCGTCCTCTTATTTTCAGAAAATTCTTCCTAATGTTTACTTGGAATCTCTTCTCTCATAATTTGGATCATTGGTTCACGTCCTACCCTCTGGAGCAGCAGAAATCAAGCTTGCTCCATATTTCATGCAACAGATCTGCAGATATTTGAAGATGGCTATCAGGTCACCTTGCAGCCTTCTCTAAACATACCCAGTTATGGTGATTAAGAACTCAGCATAAGTTCATAGAGAAAGCAGTCTTTCCCCCCCCCCCCCTTATCTCCATGGCTGTATCAGATACAGATCTGATGGTAGTTAATGGATTTTCTGCATTGCCAGGGGGTTGGGCTGAATGAGCATTGAGGCCCTTCCAGCTCTAAGGCTACCTCTGCACTATGCATTTGAAGCATTGTGATATCACTTTTAACAGCCATGGCTTCCCCAAAGACTCCTGGGAAATTTGGTAAGGATACTGAGAGTTGCCAGGAGTCCCTCTTGCCCTCACAAGAACTAGAATTCAGTTTCATTATCACACCACTGGGAATTGTAGTTCTGGGACGGGAGCAGGAGTCTCCTTCTCTCCCTCCCTCTCTCTCTCTCTCTCTCTCTCTCTCTCACTCACACACACACACACACACACACACACACACACACACTGTCGTGTCCCCAATGATAACTGTAGCTAGCTGTCAAGAACGCACGCCACTCCGAGAAGTCAGCGGAAGAAGTCTTGAAGTTTATTGTACAGCACACAGAGATACGTGAAAGTCCGTGAGGATTCTGAGGAGGCCATCTCAGAATCCCCCTTTAATACACCTTGCTGGGTGACTCCCAATTCCCCCCTCCCTTCTGCCCTAAAGGTCCGGGGGTGATCCACTTCCCCACCCGGGATGGCTTGGACAAAAGAGTTAACTGCTCTGGTCTACCTGCACTATTCATGGGTGCTTTTTACATTGTTATTGTGATGCTGCCGGTTCCGCCGCTGATGGCTCGTTATCACCCATCCTGGGGTTGTTTACCCCGTGGGGCATGCCTGGGCGAGGTCGGGCCTTGCTGCGCTCGGTTTAACCCCTGCGTGCCTGGCTCCGCTGTTGCCCCCTTTCCGGGCCGCTGCATGGTTCCCCTTCTGGCGCCCGCATG
>JAWWNF010001069.1:0-140543 GCA_034641395.1 Darevskia armeniaca
AATCCTAAAACTGAGATAATCCAAATAAGATTTGCAACATTTTGGACACCCGGCCATTATTTATTTTTAAAAAACAAAAAGTAGACATACGCTGGGAAGTGCAGTTTTGGCATAATGGTTAGCGCTGAAGCTTTCAGTAGTTCTTTCAGCCTAAACATGAAATGAAACACTTTATCCTGCTAATAGTGCAGAATCATAAGAGCATGATCATATAATAATAAAACAAAGAATAACGAAGTCTTAAAACCGAAGACAAATGCAACATTTAAATTACTGAGCATCAAAGAAAGGAAAGGAAGGCTTAAGAAGAAATGAAATGGTCCTGTTAGCTGACTTCACCTTGCTCTGCTCCAGAAACCTCCTAGCTGAACAAGCAGCAAGAACATCCAGCACGCATAGCTAGTAAGATTATCCTCTCAAAACCTTGCTTTTTGAAAAAATCAAAACTGCTTTTGCTGGCAGAAGCACCGATTCTTTCACAGAATAACGCCAGCCGTGCAGGTTAGCATGTTACTGGAGCCCTCAAGAAGTGCGGCTTTGTCCCAGATCCTCAGCACGTGCTGTGCTGCCATCGTCTCCAAAGAGCTTTTTCTAGCGAGGTCAGCGGCCCCTAAGAAATCCATGTGGGAAAATGAACGCTTGACTTTCGCCTTTGGAAAGAGAAATCAATGCGTCAAAATAACATGTGTGTATTTTCTTGACCAGGTTCTCTGGGTATAGAAGCTGGATGAATTACACAGAGCTGTTGGTTACCCAGAGGTCTCTTCTGGTTGGTCCCAGGGACTGGGAGAGGAGTTGGTGGGTGGGTGCCTGTGCTTTTTGGGCTCCCGTTTCCCTGGTCCCTTGTTGGTTCCCCCAGTCCCAACTGCCGCTCTCCCTTCCTCTTAAGTCAGTATGTGGTTCTTACCTTGAAGGGCTTAGAGGTGCCACGTCTCCTGAAGGAGGGCAAACCACCAGAGGGACTTCTTGTGAATGGCTTTGCTCTGCCCCGGCCACTTTCCCACTGAGCATTTGCCGCCCTACATTTCAGAACATGTTTGTGTGTGTTCACAAGGACGCTCTGCTCATGCCCGACCATAGCAGGCAAGGATTCTTCAACATCAACTTCGTTGGACCGGTCATGTTGCTCGGATGCCTGATGGTCTTCTTCCAAAGCAACTACTCTATTCCCAATTTAAGAATGGACAGTGAATTGCTGGTGGACAACAAAAGAGGTTTAAAGATGCTCTCAAAACAAATCTTTTTAAAATGTAGTATAAGCACTGATAACTGGGAAACACTGGCCTGCAAGCGCTCCAGGTGGAGAACAGCCTTTACCCAAAGATGTCACAGACTATGAAGACGCTTGAACTCAGGGCAAAAAGGAGAAATGTGCTAAGAGGAAGGCACGCTTGTTAAACCCTCACCGGGATCAACTCACACTCGGAAACCTATGTCCCCACTGTGGAAGGACGTGTGGATCCAGAATTGGCCTCCACAGGCACTTAGGGACTCACTGTTAAGAGCATGTTCGTGGAAGACAATCTTCCTCAGCTACGAGGAATCGCCAAAGAAGACGACCATAGCAGGCAAACAAGTCTCCCTGCGTGAGCTGGAGGCCCGGTGTTGAGGGATCCCTGGGGTGATGGTTGTGGTTGGATCTCGGCTCCTGCACCGAGGTCACCCAGTCCAGGACTTCTTGGCTGCCATGCTTACCACAAGTCTGTCCCAGTGTGTATATGCATGTGAGCATGCTCTTGACTTTGTCTTGTTGACTCACCAGCAAGATGGTGAATATGAAAGGGAGGGAATTAACATCTATCGCATTGTCACGGTCGGATCATTTCCTGTTGAGGTTAAGACCTTCAGCAGCCGTTTCCCTCTGCAGGAGTGCCGGAGGGGGGACCTGTTATTAAACACTCCCCTCCTGGAGGCGGATGGATTCCGGAAAGCTCTGGGGGATTTCCCTCCTGGCGTGGCTGATGCTTCTGTTGAAGATGGGCTCACTCTGTGGGCTGTGGAGATGATCTGGGCAGTTGACAGCAGTCCTGATGCCCTGATGCCCAGTTCAGCTCCCTGGTGGGCACCTCTGCTGAGGGCAGTGAAGCAAAAGAGGCGGCAGCTGGAACAAGATGGAGCAAGACCCTTGCGGAGTCCCACCAAGCCCCAGTTAGAACTCCTGTGGGGGCCTCTTCTGCGTGGCAAAGAGGGAGCTGTTTTCTGGGGCTGAGGCCTCCTGGCATTACAGACAAGGTGCTAGGCCCAGCCCAGCCTACCACCGATCTGGCTGGGTCCAGGAGTCTGCAAATTCCTCCTTGTTAGAGGGCCTGACGCCAGCAGCCTTGATGTGTGAACCACTACTTAGAATCAGTTTATATTAAAGAGCTCTAATCCAATAGGTCTCTCCAGATGTTTCCATGGATCTGGGGAGGTAGTCTCGATTGATTGTTGCTTCTCATATGCAAAATGAAGGGATCTTTTTAGCACTTTTAGGGCTTCCGCCTTCCCTCAACACTTGGCTCCAGCTCCCTCCCTCCCTCCCTCCCTTCCATCCATCTAGTCCTTGTCAAGGACGCATCCTCTTAAAACCTTGTGAGTATGGCAACGGGAGTGAGCACCTTGGGACAAGGTCACACCTGCAGGCCCTGCTCATCTTTCCAACCACAAGGTTAGGAAAATCGCAGTAGAGATTGCGTAAGTGCCTCTCGTGCAGTGAAGCCACAAGCTGGTGCCTGCAATCCATGCCAGGGAAGAACTTGTGTGCTTCTCTGACTGTGCTTAGAAAAACCAGTGACAAGAAGACACTGGGGGTAAGGACCCAGGTGGCTCTGTGGGTTAAACCACAGAGCCTAGAGCTTGCCGATCAGAAGGTTGGCGGTTCGAATCCCCGCGACGGGGTGAGCTCCCGTTGCTCGGTCCAGCTCCTGCCCACCTAGCAGTTCGAAAGCACATCAAAGTGCAAGTAGATAAATAGGTACCGCTCTGGCGGGAAGGTAAACAGCGTTTCCGTGCGCTGCTCTGGTTCGTCAGAAGCGGCTTTGTCATGCTGGCCACATGACCCGGAAGCTGTACGCCGGCTCCCTCGGCCAATAATGCGAGATGAGCGCCGCAACCCCAGAGTCGGACACGACTGGACCAAATGGTCAGGGGTCCCTTTACCTTTACCTTTTGATTCTGGCACACTCTGCTGTGCATTGCAGGGGGTAAGACTAGATGGCCCTTGGGGTCTCTTCCAACTCTACAGTTCTATGATTCTATGAGTGAAAAGCAAGCTGGCCTTGATGCCCTGGAGACAAGGCAGTTGCAACAAGCTCTTGCACAATGCACAATATTAACCCAGCAGTGATGATTTATTAAATTTATATACTGCCCTTCATCCAAAGATTGCAGAGTTGTTTGCAGCATAAAAGCACAAAATGCATAGCGTAATAACAAAACAAAAATACGTCCGTCCCCCGCAGCCAACGGCCTGATTGAAGAGGAATGTTTTCACCTGGAGCCTAAAGGCATATAATGATGGCTCCAGAAGACCACAAAGAAGGGCCTCAGATGACCATCACAGGGTCCGGGTCGGTTCACATGGGGAGAGATGGTCCTTGAGGTATTGGGGTTCTGAGACATTTAAGGCTTTATAGGTCAAAACCAGCCCTTTGAGTTGGGCCCAGAAGCTATTTGGCAGCCGGTGCAATCGGGTTGGGGTTGGGGTGATGGGCAGGGTGGGAGAGATCCTGGCTCCAGGCCCCCTTTGGACACCAGGCATGGTTTGGCAGCTGCCTGGGGCTTGCGCCTGGAGAGCCCTGCGTCCTGGGAGGCTGGACCACAGCTCCTCTTCAGCTCTGCGCTGTGCTGCACTGATTGCTTTGCTGTGCTAATTCCCATTTCTGTGTTTAATTCTCTCTCTCTAAAACAACAGAAATCGCCTGCCAAGAAGCTGAGCCATGCCATTAGTAAATCTCTTGGTTGTGTACCCAGTCGAGAGCCTCCTCACCCCGTGTACCCGGAGCAGCCAGAGAAGCCCCTTGACCTGGCCCACACAGGGTGAGTATCTCTTCCCTTCCGCGCCAATGTCTCCTCTCGCTTTGCCGTGTGGCGCCTGGGTTCTGGAAAGGCGGCCAAGAGAAACGCAGAGAGGAAAGGTCTCTGCCCGAAAAGGCTATCTGTACGGGGAGCCTTGAGAGTCATTCTGTTGATCCTCTTGGAGCAGATTCTCGCTGTCTGGTCCTCGCCGTTGTGCTGTGGATGGAAAGGTGCTCAGCTCCAGGACTTCCTTCTATAGCTTCTCAAGCGCTTGCAGAAGATGGGCTGACTGCAGCCTTTCCCGTTGTGCTGCCCAGGCTGATGGCAGTTGTGGTCCAGAGTGCCTGTAGGGGGCAGTTTGGAGGATGCTGGCTTGTCTCTAGAGGCAGAACTGTGGCAGGGGTGTGTGTGTCTGTGTTCCAAATGGCTGGTTCTGTGTTTGGCCTTGCTGGCATCCTTGAAGCAGCAGCATGTGAGCTTCTTCATGTGGGGAGGTAACACCAGCGTCCAGCTAGTCACTTTCTTAGCAGTTACTGGGTGAGCAGAACCTGGCAGGAATCCTAGAATTGTAGAGTCCGAAGGGACCCCGAGGTTCATCTAGTCCAGCCCCTTGCAATGCAGGAATCTATAATCCTGCTCTGGTCCGATTTCCAGGGACATTATGTCGTTGAATGTTATTGAACTTGTGCGCTCACCAGATTTAATCCAGAAAGTGGCATCACAGGTGTTAAATCGGAAAAGGTCTGCGGGGGCCTCTTGCTGCAGGGGCAGTGAAGTCGCGGGGGACCTTGGTTTTCTCAGGCTGGGCTTGGTTGAGGGGGTGGCTCTCTCGCGCTTGTGTGGTGTGATGCTCTGCAAAGTCTCTGCAAACAGGTTGGAATGGATGCTGAGTAAGCAGCCAGCATTGTATGACCTCCCTGCAAACCTTCTGCAAATTAATCAGGGTGAATGCTCAGGAAAGAGGTCGCAACCTCAGTACCCAATTATAGGCAGATCATTTCATCTCCAAATATTGGGGAGGGGGTGCTACTATCCCCTTATTCTCCTAGTTTTTTCAAGGCACCTCCATCTTTCTTTCTCGCATTCCCCCCACCGGGCCTCACCGCAGCTAGCAGAAGGCTGCGCCACCCTGTGCTGTGTTGGGAGGTGTGTGACATCGCATGACACGTGCATGATGTCACATGTGTTGCACCCCCCCCCCCAGTCTTGGGGGCAACCTGGCACCTCTGCGGACGGCAACAGTCCCAGGGTGGATAGTCAGAAGAGGCAGGATGTGTTTGTTGCATTTTACTACGCCTTGTTCTCATCTGATGTTGGGCACAGTGTGCCATGGAAATGTTGCGTACAGATAAGCTGCTGACGGCATCTTGCCTTCTCTGTCTGTCTCTGCCGCCTCCCTGAGGCTCTCGCCACCCTCTTGCTGCTCATCTTCAGCGTGCGAAGGGAGCACGGAAGTGGCAGCCTTTTGCCCAGGTCTCAGTGACTTCCTCTGAGCAGTTTTCCAGGAAGTCTGGAGCAGGCAGAGAGGTCAGGCCATTGGGGGTTTGCATTGGATTGGAAGGGTGCTGGCAGGGGGATATGGTTATTTAATTTAGGTAGCCCCCCAAAGGTGTCTGCTTGTTGGAACAGCCCTTTCTAAAATCCAGCTAAGCGCTCCATGGTTTTCAGGGTGGGGTCCTAAGAGACGAGGAGGAAGAGTGTTTGTTTCCTGCAGAATTCCTAGCTTGACACTTATTCCTTGGGGTGCCTGTATCAAGAGGACACGGAGCAATGGATTCAAACTACAAGAAAGAAGATTCCACCTAAACATTAGGAAGAACTTCCTGACAGTAAGAGCTGTTCGACAGTGGGTTTTGCTGCCAAGGAGTGTGGTAGAGTCTCCTTCTTTGGGGGTCTTTAAGCAGAGGCTTGACAGCCACCTGTCAGGAATGCTTTGATGGTGTTTCCTGCTTGGCAGGGGGTTGGACTGGATGGCCCTTGTGGTCTCTTCCAACTCTACGATTCTATGATTCTATGAAGAGCAACCTCCTTGGCTTCGGTTGTTTCCTAGGTCTGTTTTAAAGCACACGGCCAGATTCCCTTTACCAGCCAGATGGGCGGGGTGTAAATAATAAATTATTATTATTATTATTATTATTTATTATTATTATTATTATTATACCACCTTTCCATATTGGCAGGGGCGGTGGGTAGGTGGAGTTCCTGTAGCAAACATAAGCAATCTCTTGCCCCCTGGTGCCCGTCTGGTCTGTCCCCCCCACTGTCCCCCCCAGAATACATTTGGCCACTGCCCATGTGTCCCTGGCAACACAGAACTCCTACCACACTACTGCAAAAGCTCAGCCCTTGTATTCAAGCAAGCTGCATGCTTTATAAATGAGCAGTTTTGTGTAAATTGAGCATCGATTTAGAGGTTTTATATAATATATAAAGAAGCTGCAACCTTAACCTAAACATTAGGATGTAGAAGTTAGCAAATGAACAGAAATTAGATTTGGTCTTTCCTGGTAATTCTGATTTGCTAATGGAACAGATGAATCTGGCAGCATTAATCGCTGCCTTTCCCCTAAGTCGTTTCACTTTTGAAAATTTGGAAGGGCGGATTTGGAACGGTGGGGTTGCTGTTTACTGCACCACCGCCTGTTGGGCAGGTTTAGCTGGTTTGTTTATTTATCGCCCTCCACACATGTCTCAATGTACAAAATGCAATAAGAAAATAAAACAGGAAACAAAGGCTGATGAATTTGGAAAGCAATGCAAAGCAGGCATCCATGGCAGAAACCTATTCCTCCAGCTGCGGAAGCTTCAATTGTGGGAACACAAATGCCTTCAACTGATTTTGAAAGTGCAGGCAGTGTGCGCTTGTCATATCTCAATAAAAATGCTGTTCCCCAGACCAGGGGCAGCCACACTAACAGCTCCGCTCCGAGTTACTGCAGAGCTGGCTTCTGATATCTTTGGAAATTGCAAGAGAAGCTCACCTGCAGACCACAGCAACCTACTGGGTATGAACCAGTTTGAGGGTTCCTTTTCTTTTACAATTAAGCAGTATATAGTATATAGATTTTAGGAGATAACTAGCTGACCCGGGCCACGCGTTGCTGTGGCTGATTTTATGCTTATTACCAGCAGCAGCAGCAGCAGCCAAAATAAACCCCCACCTACCCCCGCCGGCGTCATGTGCACTCTGCACGTGCTCAGGTGCCCTCCCGTGGCCTGTGGCAGAAAAAGCCGAGGAAGGAGGCCTCTGACGCTGTCTGAGGGAAAAGCACTATGGAAACGCACAGATAAAAAACACACATCGGGAGATCACTGAGGGACGATCACGGTGGCCATTTCCCGGCATTCCTTGCCTGTGGCCTTTTCAAGGGGAAAAGTGCTAGTAACCCTCTACAGAGAGGATTTGATTCCATTTCCCAGAGTGCCTTGAGCGCGCGGTTGGTTGGAATAATAAGCCCAGCGTTTCCCAGCATGCCTTGCGGTTTGGGCGAAAGAGCTTAGTTCACCCACAGGGCACCTTGACTCCATTTCCCAGCGTGCCTTGCTGGTCTGGCCTAGTTAACTGCGAGAGGCAGCGGCCTCCATTTCCCAGCGTGCCTTTGACAAAAGAGATATTTACATTTCCCTGTATCCCAGCCAATTTAATCAGGAAGCCGCTAACACAATCAACCCCTCCTTCCTTGCAGAGAAACAGTTTGTCAGTTTGGGAGTGAAAATGGAGACAGGCCTGCCGTTGCTAGAGGGCGAGGTTTTGCTGTGATGTCATATGTGCGCACCAATTTCTTGCTTTTGTAGCTGTAGTACCAGTATAGCCGTCGCTAGAGGGCGCTGTTTTGCTGGTGGTGTCATATGTCTGCGACAGAATTTTTTGCGGTTTTTCTTTATTTTAGGTATGACAGGTGTGGTTTTTCTGAATTTTTATTACACCAAAAAACATTGAGATGGTAATGGAAACGCTGTGTCCAAATTTGATGCGATTTGGTTCAGCGGTTACGGAGCAAGGGTGTTTCGGACAAACGCACAATGGGAACATTTTTATATATATAGATTATATGGGATAAGACAGTCTCACAGTCCTGCACGCTGTAGGGCTGTATATAGTCCCAATACTAGCATCTTGAGCTTGGCCCCATAGCAGAGTGGTACCTAGTGCAAATCCTGGAAAGCAAGGTGTGAGGTGCTGGGGGCATTTTGCCCCCCCCCCCAATCAAGCATTTTGCCCCAGCTGCACATTGTTGTTGTTGTTGTTTAGACGTTTAGTCATGTCCGAATCTTCGTGACCCCATGGACCAGAGCACGCCAGGCACTCCTGTCTTCCACTGCTTCCTTCATGTTGGTAGCTTCGAGAACACTGTCCAACCATCTCGTCCTCTGTCGTCCCCTTCTCCTTGTGCCCTCCATCTTTCCCAACATCAGGGTCTTTTCCAGGGAGTCTTCTCTTCTCATGAGGTGGACAAAGTATTGGAGCCTCAGCTTCAGGATCTGTCCTTCCAGTGAGCACTCAGGGCTGATTTCCTTCAGAATGGATAGGTTTGATCTTCTTGCAGTCCATGGGACTCTCAAGAGTCTCCTCCAGCACCATAATTCAAAAGCATCCATTCTTGGGCGATCAGCCTTCTTTATGGTCCAGCTCTCACTTCCGTACATTACTACTGGGGAAACCATAGCTTTAACTATACGGACCTTTGTCGGCAAGGTGATGTCTCTGCTTTTTAAGATGCTGTCTAGGTTTGTCATTGCTTTTCTCCCAAGAAGCAGGCGTCTTTTAATTTCATGACTTCTGTCACCATCTGCAGTGATCATGGAACCCAAGAAAGTAAAATCACTCACTGCCTCCATTTCTTCCCCTTCTATTTGCCAGGAGGTGATGGGACCACCATTACAGTAATCCAGGGGTGGCCAACTCCCAAGAGACTGCGATCTACTCACCGAGTTAAAAACTGGCAGTGATGTACCCTCTTTTGGGGGGTTCAGGTCAAAGTTGTTGAGCTTTTTTTAGGAGGGAAAGCCCTGTTTCTTTGGGGTTCAGGTCAAAGTTGTTGAGCTTCATTGAGGTGAGCCAATGATCTACCAGTGATCTACCACAGACGTCCAGTGATCTACTGGTAGATCACAATCTACCTGTTGGACGTGCCTGCCTGAGTAATCCAATCCTGAGGTTACCAATGCAGGGACCAAGCCATCCTGGCTAGGATCTGCCTGTTCTCCAGGTATTCATTTCTGCTCATTTGGTAGAGCAGAGGCAATGCCTCTGGACCAAGGACCACCGTGAAACCCGTGTGTGTTTGCATGGAAACAGATCTCGCTGCATTTAATGGCCTTGCTCCCAGGAAAGTCTGTAATAATAATAATAATAATAATAATAATAATAATAATAATAATAATAATTTATTATTTGTACCCCGCCCATCTGGCTGGGTCTCCCCAGCCACTCTGGGCGGCTTCCAGCAAATATTAAAAAACTATACATTAACATGTTACAGATTAAAAACTTCCCTAAACAGGGCTGCCTTCAGGTATTTCCTAAATGTTATATAGTTGTTAATCTCTTTGACCTCTGATGGGAGGGCGCTCCACAGGGCGGGCGCCACTACCGAGAAGGCCCTCTGCCTGGTTCCTTTGCTTCTCGCAGTGAGGGAACCGCCAGAAGGCCCTCGGCGCTGGACCTCAGTGTCCGGACTGAATGGTGGGGGTGGAGACGCTCCTTCAGGTATACAGGACCGTGGCCGTTTAGGGCTTTAAAGGTCAGCACCAACACTTTGAATTGTGCTCGGAAACGTCCTGGGAGCCAATGTAGATCTCTCAGGACCGGTGTTATGTGGTCCCGGCGGCCGCTCCCAGTCACCAGTCTAGCTGCCGCATTGTGGATTAATTGCAGTTTCCGGGTCACCTTCAAAGGTAGCCCCACGTAGAGCGCATTGCAGTAGTCCAAGCGGGAGATAACTAGAGCATGCACCACTCTGGCAAGACAGTCTGCGGACAGGGAGGGTCTCAGCCTGCGTACCAAATGGAGTTGGTAGACAGCCGCCCTGGACACAGAATTAACCTGCGCCTCCATGGACAGCTGTGAGTCCAAAATGACTCCCAGGCTGCACACCTGGTCCTTCAGGGGCACAGTTACCCCATTCAGGACCAGGGAGTCCCCCACACCCGCCCGCCCCCTGTCCCCCAAAAACAGTACTTCTGTCTTGTCAGGATTCAACCTCAATCTGTTAGCCGCCAATCCATCCTCCAACCGCCTCCAGGCACTGTATAAATCTCTGCAGTCTCAGTGCGACAAGGCTGTTTGGGGCTGCCCCAGGTGAGACAGGTGTTTCTGGCGGGCAGCCACGGATGCATTGCAGAAGAAAGAAAATAGTTTTGCAATTAAAATCTCTACTTAAATTGTACCGTGTAATTTCTTCCCCTGGATTGCTATTTACCATAAAGCGTCAAGCATTAATTCTGGGAGGAAAGGAAATTTAAAAGGAGCCGGCAATTTTGCATTAAAGCAATGCTCCAAATTGCAAGGAATCCCAAGTACAGAGCACTCTTTGTAGCGGTAATTTGGGAAAGCAATTAGCACACAAATGTTTTCCTTCTGATGCAGCTTCTTGCTCTGGCTGATGTGTATTAGGCCCCGAATGGACTTGTGTAATGATCGTAAAGCAAATCAAGCCATGACGGATGGCTGCAGGTAAGTTCTCCTCCTCTCTGCCTCGCCAGCCGGTTCCTGCCAGGAAGCAAAATGGCATCTCCTTCTACAGCACGGAGAGGAGGCAGGAAGTGGGCAGAGGGGAGCCAGCAAGGAGTGCCAGCGGAGAATCAGCCACGGGAGTCTGTAGAGCTGATCCCTGCCTTGCCTGGCTCCACAGGCACACAGAGAGAACACACCAGTATCCAAGATGGCTGCCGAATTATTGATTCTTTCCACCCCACCTTTCTGTCCATAAGACACCAAAGGCAGCAGATAAATTCCCACCACCACACAGCCAGTGAAACATACCAAACGCAGGACATCTTGCAGGATAAAGCTAAAGGTGGTTATTACTTATGATGGCTGTGTTTATGGAAATCTGTAGTAATAATAATAATAAAAATCTCTCACAATCTCACTTTCAAACTTATCCGGTGGCTTGAAAATTAAATTTCTGTTGCAATACAGAGCCACTGTGAAATTATTGGAGGCATAGAAATGTATTTAATTGACGCTTCCTCACTTCCAGGCTGAAGAGTCAGCAACTGGCAGACTCCGGCCCAAATCGTCTGTCTACCCAGAGCCAAAGGAGTCACTCTTGGGTCCCTGCACTTCTGGCTCAGGGCTCTGTGTTTACGGGCAGGAATGGAGGTGTGGTGGGAAAGGGGGGGTCTCCAATGTGCCTCCCTTCTTGCTCCCCAAACCTCTCTATTATTCCATTTAGGGCTTGCTAGTTACTGTCATCTTCCTTCCTTTGTTCCGTCCCAGAGTTGCACAGGATCATTTTCAGGCTTAATATTGGTTTTTTTAAAGAAAGAAAGAAAACCCACCTTAGGCTCACCTAGATTTATTTATAGCTGGATCCTAGGCAGGTTTCGTAGGACAAAGCTGGTCTAAGATTCCAGCCCTGTAATGAACATATAGAGAGCTTCTAGCACAGGGGCGAAATCCAGTGTCAAGATGCCTGCGCCTCCTTTCCTCTGCCTGCCCTGCCCTCCAAGTTATGCCGCCTCCTTCCCAATCTGCCAGCCCTAGAGGTGCCCTTCATTTTCTCAGGGGAGACAAGAGAAGGGAAGAGCAAACCGCTCAGCTGCAGCCTGGCAGGTACAGAAGTTGCTTCCCAACTCTCACCCCTGCCCCGTCCCGAGAGCTACATCCGGCTTGTGTGGTGCAATTTCCCCTACTGGCTTAGGAAGAGAGGCCATTGTAGATCAAAACTCCATTCAGACTTTTTAAAAAACTTGAAATGGATAACTGGCAGCGTAGAGGCATAACACTCAACCACCTTTGGGTATGATGAGCTTAAGATTCAAGCTTGCACACTCCTGCTTCCTCTCCTTCTTAAGGAGAACAATGAAAAGCTTCCTTTCCTGGTTTAAGGGCAGTTCATAGCTTTCGAAAGCACAGCAAAGTGCAAGTAGATGAATAGGTACTGATCCGGCGGGGAAGGTAAACGGCGTTTCCGTGTGCTGCTCTGGTTCGCCAGAAGTGGTTTAGTCATGCTGGCCACATGACCCGGAAGCTGTACATCGGCTCCCTAGGCCAGTAAAGTGAGATGAGCGCCGCAACCCCAGAGTCGTCCGCGACTGGACCTAACGGTCAGGGGTCCCTTTACCTTTTATAGCTTTCCACTTCCAACCGCTATGACTTGTGTCAAATCATAGAAAACGGGTGAACCCATACTTTGCCATCTTGGCATGTGAGCAATCTCTGGTTTGCTGCCATGCTAGGAATGAAGGTCTTTTGTCACCCTATGATAAGGAAGAGAGGCACGCAAGCCAACGACACATGCACATCGTGCTCAACCATGGCTTAGTGCTGCAGCTTAATAGCCCTGTTGTACACCAGTCACTACAGACACTACTGAGCCAGGTGGAACCAATGGTCTGACTCTGTACAAGGCAACTTCCTACGTTTCTAAGGGTAAGCAAATGTCAAATTGAATAACCTCAGGATCCAACCAGGAAGCTAATCCTCAACTATACTGAAGAAGCGTGCATGCACACAAAAGCTCATACCAAGAACAAACTTAGTTGGTCTCTAAGGTGCTTAGTTGGTCTCTAAAGTGCTAAGCCACTCTGGGCGGCTTCCAACAGAATATTAAAATACAATAGAAGCTTAGCATCTGAATTGTGGTGGGTACCTAGCATTCTGGAGCCATTCCCTGCTGCAGCCCTAAAAGCAGGAGGGCGATGTAGCTTTGGCTCTTCCCGTACCAAGAGTGGGTGAGTCAAGATGAGAGAGGCTCTTTCCTTGCCTCACATGAAGGGTGGGGTTTCCCAGCCCCCAGAGGCTGACAAGAGGAGGGCTTCTGGGTGCTGCTGCAAGACCTTTCTGCAGAACAGCCTCGGCCACCCTGCTACCTGCCGGCTGAGCTGATGGGAGTGGCAAAGGCTTGAATATTGCCCTAAAGTCATGCTTTTGCATTGTTTTCCTATTTTTTCAAAAGAGGAAACGGCTCTAGGTGAGCATCAGGGGCTCATTGGCAAGCTTGCTGCTTGGGGGCAGGTTTCTGCTTAATCCTAAAGCAGTGAAGAAAAATGCCAAGGTGCCCAGAATAGATTTGCTGGTTCTCCATCCCCCTTGTTCAGCAGAGGGACGGCACTCCTGGTATTGTCTCCTTTTCAGCTTCTCTGCAATCCTCTTGAGTCGGGTTAGACCAGCTTCCTTGCTGGATGTGACTGTCCCATTTTTGACTGTCCTGTGTTGCGGCCACTGGCTCGCCGCTTTTTAAGAGCATTAATGCCAACGCTGACCTTTTGTTCCCCGCCCTCCTAAGACAAAGCTCAGCATGAAGCTTCATGTTTGTTCTAGAGTTTGCATGCTTTTTAAAAAAAATCTCTAATGAGATCTCGTGTAGACTTTACGGTGTAATTGCAGAGCCTTACAGATTCTTGTTTAAATTAGTCGTGGGAGTCACTTAAACCATGTGACTGAGGGAGCGTCAGAGATGTTTATCTTCTGGTACCCTTAAAGAAAAAAGAAAAAAGCAGGAGAAACCCTGAGCTGCATTTGGGTCAGGAAAAACAGCTCACCCTTTTCGTTTCCTTCCGACTCTTTCCCTCTTGCTGTCACTGTTCTTTGTGGGTTTCGCCACTTCCTCCCTTTTGGATAAGGCAGCCCAAGCCAAGATGCAGGCAAGAGAAGGGAATAACCAGAACGGCTTTCCTAGATCAGGCCAATGATCTGTCTGGCTTCATGGCCTCTTTGGCTGTGGCCCCCAGGATGGAGGTGGCTGTTGCCCCTTTTTTCTCTCTAGCGCTGGCTTTGAATAAATGGGCATCATTTTCTAAAATGCTATTTCTGCCCCAGCAGAATAATGCCAAGGTTGCAGGTTTAATCCCCATATGGGACAGCTGCATATTCTTGCATTGGATCCTCAGGGTCCCTACAATTTTATTTATGATTTATGACTCCTAAGTGGTGGCTTTTACAACACATAAAGTTACAGCTGCATATAAACAGCCATATAAACCCGTCAACTGGGAAAGCCAAACATAGGCGCCTGATAGCAAAAGCCTTGCTGGGACAAAATGGCTTCGAATAGTTCATTGGAAGCCGTGGGCAGAGGGGGCATGTCTACTCCTCCTCCCCAAGGCCAGGAGCTCCATAAAAGGCCCCTCTCTTGCCCACCCTGCTCAAATGTGCCGCCACCCGAGGGGGATCCCTTGGGATCCCATGGCTGACGTCCAAAGAACTTAAGAAGAGCCTGCTGGATCAGGCAGTGGGGCCTCCAGTCCGGCATCCTGTTCTCACAGTCGCCAACCAGGTGCCCCCAAAGGGAAACCCATAGGCAGGATCTGAGCGCAAGACCCCTCTCCCCTTCTGGGGGTTCCAGCAACCAAGATTCAGAAGCATGGCTGTCTCTGACTGTGGAGGCAGGGCAGAGCCATCCCGGCTAGTGTCCACCAGGAGCTTAATCCCCGTCCAAAGCTATCTTGGTTGGTGCAGAACCCATGCAGAGCCTCCCCTTCGTGAAATTGCCCACTTCATTTCAGAGTTATCCTGTAATGTAGCCCTGAAGGATAGCTCAGTCGGTAGAGCATGAGACTCTGAATCTCAGAGTCATGGGTTCGAGTCCCAAGTTGGGTGAAAGATTCCTGCATAGCAGGGGGTTGGACTAGATGGCCCATGTGTGGCCCCTTCCAAGTCCCTGTCTGTCTGAGGCAGCCTTCCCCAACCTGCCGCCCTCCAACCTGATGCAACTGCAGCTGCCAAACGGATTGTGGAATCTGCCTGGCTTTTGTGCCTGCAAACGGGGGCTTCCTTAGCTCTGGGACCTGAGCATCACAATTCCTGCAGGACCAGCTTGTGTTTTGAGTCTGCATTTCAGAATTGGGGTGAGCGTGTCTCCCCAGGGCATGCTGTCTTTGCGTGTGGCTGTCCTCCCTCCACCCCGGCGCCTGCTGGCTCTCCCTGCTTCCTTCCCCTTCCTTCCCTCTGCTCTCCTCCTCCTCCTCCTCCAGGCCCCAAGGGTGTGTTTCTTTCGAGAAGCTTCTCTGCTGTCAAGGAAATCTGGCTTTTGAAAACGAAGCGGGTTTTTGCTGGCCTTGCAGTTATCTGCTGTGCCCTTTTTCAGAAAGGGGAAACTCCTGTATCGCCTGACGAAGATTCCCGTTGTGACGGGGATGGGAGCCAGCGAAAAAAATAAATAAATAAAAATCCAGAACCCAGTGGCAGCTCAGTAGGAGCGTAACCGTGCGCTTTATGAATTCTTCAGCGGAAGAAGGAGCTGTCCAGGCTGCCGAGCCGCTTGAAAGGGGAGATGCAGGGAGGACGGAGTCTGCCAAGGCGACAGCTTAAAATAGATGCTGCCTCTGGCTGGAGCCAGGTAGGGGGGAGGTCCTGGGGCCTCTCTCACCTTGAGCAGCTGGAGGTTTAGGTGAGTGTACTACACCTGCCTCCCCAGGAGGCCTTCCTGGGGGGTACCTGCTCTTCCCCAAGAGAGAGAGAGAGAGAGAGAGAGCCAGTGGTTGGCAGGGGGGAGATCCGCACGTGACACGTCTGTTTCCTTAGAGACAACAGAGGAGGAGGAGGAGGAGGAGGAGGAGGAGGAGGAGGAGGAGGAGGAAGAGGGCCGGGCCACGGCTGCCGCCTCTTTGGATGCCTCTTTGGCAAAGGAAGGCAGAGGCACTTGCTCTCCAGCAGGGAAGGTTTGCTGTCTTTGCTTCTCTCTCTCTCTCTCTCTCTCTCTCTCTCTCTCTCTCTCTCTCTCTCTCTCTGCTTTAGGGCTTTTGCATGCACTTGTCGGGGCGCTGCAGGGAGCCCTTTCCCGTGGCCCAGTGAACTTCTCAGAACCCCGTGGATGAAAAAAAAACCCAACCTTTTCCAGCAGTTCTTTGTGGTTCTTTGTTATGGGGTGGGGGGGGGGTGAGTAGGTGCAAAGAGTGAGCAGGTTTCTGGTGCTCCCTCAGTCCCCTTGAAGGAGGCTCTGGGGTGTCTCCTTCCACAGTAGGGCAAGGGCCAGCTGCTTCCTGGGCTGCTGTCACCCTCCAGACCTCCTTTGTGAAGTGGCCTCCTTAGCAGGAAGGGTTTGGGGTGCAGGGCAGGAGGAGAGACACCGTGCAAGTTCAGGGGCTGCCAATCTGCTCCAGCAAAAAGAACTCCTGGAGCCTGAGGGGGGGCTAGATTCATCTTAATGTTTGCCATTGATCTCTGAAGAATTGCTCTAGCGATTACATCTAAACACTCCTCTGTGGTACCTGATGCCTTTTTCTGTACCAGACCCTGTCATGCATGGAAGCTCTTCTTCTCTCTCCACCCCTGACCTGTGTTTCCCACCCCCACCCCCAATGTGAGCATTTTATAAAGCTGACTGAGAAGTTTCAGCACCAGAACACACTGTTTTGAGCGGCATTGTTCTAATTAATGTAGATTAGCACTTGCTCTTTAATGCTCGCCTTTTTGATGCTCCCTTTTCAGAGTGGATTTCTGCTCTTTTTTTATTGGAAGCCAAAGTCTCTCAGCCTCCCTTTTCCGATGAAATATAGCTAGTCTGGCGAGTTCCATCAAAAGGGAGGCTGACATATGTGACTCTCAAAACGGCTTTTGCTCTGTTCCCTAAAGATGGATGGAGAGCCTCTGTCCAGGCTGAGTGGCAAGAGGCCATGATCCAGCCCTTTAGGGTGGAGGGGGGAATCTGCGCTCTCCTCCTGGCTGATTGCTTGGATGAGGGGCAGCAACCTTCTCCCTCCTTGATATTATGGGGGGGGGGGATCCACAGCCATCTCTCTCTCTCCTCCCCCCTCCCCTTCAGCTGTGCTAACAGAAGTTTTGGGAAATGAATGAATCTGGGGAAATGGCCACTATGACACCTGGGGAGTCCAGGGCACCAAGGTAGTTTCCAAATTTGACCCAAGTTTTATATGTTTGTTACCTGGGCACAACTGCCCCTTCAAGCCTGTGCACAAAAAAATCATTTTAAAAGGTTGCCGTTTTAAAGACATAATGCACACTCCTCAGAAATATAAAAGCATTAATGAAGGCGGCTGCAATTAATATAAAGCAGAATGTAATAATGTTTAAAGTTGTCTCTTGAAATGAGGTCGCTCTTATTTCCTGGAAAGAGTCTCTTAAGTGAAGTTACCCTTAGGCTCTCTGTTTGTGGGGTGTATGTGTTTGTGCATTACACAGATATAGAGCCCCCCCCCAACGTATGAGATGCAGAATGGCCTTGGTGCTCTGTCTGGGGGCTCTGCTGACCCACTGCCTGTTTCCGTGCCCCATAGCGATGGCAAGGCAGCCAATAACTGGATGACCCCAGGGCTCCCTTCTGACTCTGCAGCTCTGTGATTCTGTAAGTGAGCCAGACGAGCCTTTGATGGCACAACAGGTGCCTGACAAGGGACACGCTCCCCCCGGGCTCCCCTTTCAAAGGGGTGGGGGCAACTTCAGCGCAGCAAGTGGGATGTTTCTTTGGATGGGGCAGGCAGACGGGAACTCCTTCACGTGTGTGGGCCTGAGCTACCTGTTCACGTTAGCATCTCCATCTCCTAGGCAGCAGCACAGGGTTGAATCCAGCCGGGGTGCCTGATGCCTCCCGAGTGGGTGGGGACTCGGCAATGGAGACTGATGGAGGGGCAGCCTCTGGTGGCATGGGAGGGGGCCCCATGGCTGGAGGCAAGGCTGGCACTGGGCGCCTCGGACAGTCGGAAGGACCAGGGAGGGATGACGTGGCAGCAACCCACCGGGTCCCTCCCCTGGCTTGGATTCCTTGCCCACTGTGACCCCTTCACAGACCCCCAAGGGTCATCTAGTCCAACCCCACAGTGCAGGTGCGCAACCTGGGAGTCATTTTGGACTCACAGCTGTCCATGGAGGCGCAGGTCAATTCGGTGTCCAGGGCAGCTGTCTACCAGCTCCATCTGGTATGCAGGCTGAGACCCTCCCTGCCCGCAGACTGTTTGGCCAGAGTGGTGCATGCTCTGGTTATCTCCCGCTTGGACTACTGCAATGCGCTCTACGTGGGGCTACCTTTGAAGGTGACCCGGAAACTGCAACTAATCCAGAATGCGGCAGCTAGACTAGTGACTGGGACCACATAACACCGGTGTTGAAAGACCTACATTGGCTCCCAGTACATTTCCGAGCACAATTCAAAGTGTTGGTGCTGACATTGAAAGCCCTAAACAGCCTCGGCCCAGTAGACCTGAAGGAGCGTCTCCACCCCCATCGTTCTGCTCGGACACTGAGGTTCAGCTCCGAGGGCCTTCTGGCGGTTCACATCCCTGCGAGAAGCCAAGTTACAAGGAACCAGGCAGAGGGTCTTCTCAGTAGTGGCGCCTGCCCTGTGGAACGCCTCCCATCAGATGTCAAGGAAATAAACAACTATCTGACTTTTAGAAGACATTTGAAGGCAGCCCTGTTTAGGGAAGCTTTTAATGTTTGATGTTTTATTGTGTTTTTAATATTCTCTTAGGAGCTGCCCAGAGTGGCTGGGGATACCCAGCCAGATGGGCAGGGTATAAATTTTTATTAATTATTATTATTATTATTATTATTATTATTATTATTAACATTTCACAAGGCCCACATACAGCTGCCATAACCTGCTGGGTCCCTCTGCAGGGCCACCAACCAGCAGCTCCTCCAGCTCCTCCCAGCCCTCATCCCGATCCTACCACCCTATCCAGGGCTGCTTCTCGGGGATCATGACTCGAACCCGCTGCTCCTGTTGCCACCTGGAGGGGCACTCTTGCGCTATGGTGCAAGGACTATTTGCGGTATCAGAAAGTAGAGGGTTTCAGCAGGAAGCCACGTGCCATGCTCTCATGGAGAATGAAGCAGTCTGTTCCCCCTGTGTGTCTTGGTGCCATCAGGAGTGCAGAACAGAGAGGTGAATTGTTGCTTCCTGGCGCTGGGCACACTCCTGGTCCTGCAGCCAAGGGTTGCATTAGCCTGCATGCGCCTGTTCTGCTCCTGTTTGTAAGTGCACCCACATTCGATCTGTTCCCGCCTCCCCTCCTTGGAACAGCATGCTCAGTTTTGCCTCTGCCGCCAGAGCTTTCCGTATAATTCAGGAGGGAAATGCCACCGCGTGCTTTGAGACTGTGGCAATGGCTGGCGCAGAAAGCCTCTGCCGTCTTGTCATCTTCTTGCCTGGTGCTGTTCTGGCCCAGCAAGCAGAGCCAGCGGCGGTGAGGGATCCGGCCCAGTTTTGTCCTGTGGAGTCTCTGGGTCTTCTCTGACGTCACTGCAAAGAGCAAGAGGAAGTTGTCTTTGGAAACGCAAAAGTGCTTGTTCGCCTCCTCTCATCCTTTGAAACAAAAATGAGGTCAGGAGAAGTGCTCCCACCACTGAGCTGGGCAAGGGAAGCTGCAGTGGGAGAAAGAAAAAGAAATTGGGTTTCTCTTCCCTCCCCACCGAAATTTGCTGCATCCGGGTTCCTAAAAACTGCCCTGAGTTCCGTGGGCTTTCTTTTCTCTAATCTCTCTCTCTATCCTCCTTTTCATTTTTGTGTGTATTAGAAATATCAGGCACCAATTTCCCACCTCTTGGCAGCAGTATCATCTAACACTGGGTTCTGGGTGTGGGCACCTTCACTGCCATGCCAGGCCAAACCTGCAGTAGGCTTGATAATATTCTGGACGGATGGACGGACGGAGCTGTCGCTCTTCTGTTCTTTTCTGTTCTCTTCTCAAGGCTGCTGCTGGCTGAGGGGTCCTGCTGTTCAGCTCAGCCAAGCAGCCGATTGCACACTCATCGAATCATAGAACTGTAGAGTTGGAAGGGACCCTGAGGGTCATCTAGTCCAACCCCCTGCAATGCAGGAATCTCAGCTAAAGCATCCACAACAGATGGCCACCCAACCTCTGCTTTAAAAAGTCCAAGGAAAGAGTCTTTGATGGATAGGCAGGGGCTTAGTGATAAGTGTGTGACACAGCCCCCTGGCGCATTTTGACTATGTTTTCATTTTTATAGGCCCCCATACCCAACCGGAGCAAGGAAATAATTCCCCCACACACACCCTTCGTTCCCTACACCACAGCAGCATTATTTTGCTACTGATTGGAAATTGGAGGCAGTGAGGACAAAAGCACATTGCCTCCCCCCCTGTTTTGTTTTGTTTTTAATTCTGCTGCCCTTAGTGCAGTTGCTTAGGCAAGAGATGTCTGGCATGCGGAGGAAGGCTTTCTCCCTGCTGCCTGGGATTCTTGCAGACCTTGGGGACCACTAGGGTGGGGTGGGGGAGAGAAGGATGTTGCTTGGCTTCAAGCTTTGCTGGGTGACAGCTTGAGGCAGCTGCAGACAAGCAGGTTTCTGGTTGCCTATTGAATGTTCTGAGCCTTGCGTGTTTGGTGGAAGCCACAGGGTGGAAGAAGGGTGCTCTTACGCTGCTCAGGTTCTGCTTGCGAACTTCCATGGGGGCATCTGGTTGGCCTCTGTGAGAACAGAGTGCTGGGCGAGATGGGTCTTTGGCCTGATCCAGCAACCTCTTCTTAGGTCCTTACTCCAGTCCCAGAAGGGCAAGTGAGCATCTGCATCTGGCTACTCACTCTGCAAACAGTTGTGCTTCCTGGCACAAGGTAGCGACTGGCCTGTGACACTTTGAGAAGAACTGGACTGAACAGGAGGAAGTTGCTGATTTGCCTAATAGAGGGAGCCGAGAGAGGCTTGGTCTGCTGACGGCAGGGATTTTGGTGTTGTTTTTGGTAGTATGCAGCTGGACACAAAATGTGGAATCGGAAAAAGAATTGTGCAGCTGGGAAGCTGATAATGTGCAGCTGGTAAAATGCAGGGCAGGACTTGCCATGTGTGTTTGTTGAGCACTTGAAGGACTGGCAATGCCAGGGACAGCTTGCACACAAACTATAGCAAGGTAGAAGGCACTCTGTTGTGTTCTCGTCATTTCACAGTTGGCTTTTATTTGTTTGTGAGCTGCCTCCGAGCTACTGAAATGAAAGGCGGTCGTAAGCAGATAGATCGATGGAGATGTCGCCCCCAGTGTGCAGCATCTGTGGAAAAGGCGAACGCCATACAAAGGGATCCTTCGGAAAGGAATTGAAAATTGGACTGCCCACATCACCGTGCCGTTATACCAGTCTATGATGCAGCCACACTTAGAGTGCTGTGTTCAGTTGAGTCAGCTCACCTCTGAAAGGAGATTGTAGAGTTGGAAAAGGGCCACCAAGAGTGGCAGCGCCTGGGACTTCTTAGCCTTATACCGGTAGAAAAGGGGAGTCAGAGGCGGCATGATAGATAGTTTGTAACATTGTGAAGAATTTTATAATTGAAGAAGAATGCACTACTTTAGAAAATATTATAGTCAAATGAAATCGCAGGCAGGATCCGAGGCAGAAGCGGAGGAAGCAAAATGGTAAAATGTTGGTAAATAGAGAAACTTTTTCTAACAGATAAAGACATAATGCAGTAGAAAAGATTTGAGTACAAACAATGCGGAGGTGGGAGTGGGAAGTCAGTTTATGAAAACAATGCAGTTATTTGAGACAGAGGATCATTGTGAAAATGTTTGAAAAATCTAATAAAAAATTATACCACAAAAAAGGAGGGGGGGCAGCATCTCCAACCAGCTACTGCCCCCGAAGATTCCGTGGTTGGTTTTCCTCCAGCCCTGTGCTATCTCTTGGGTCCTCGGCCATAACCCACCATAAAACCTTTCTGTTTCAGCCCTTCCTGGCCCCTCACGAACATGAATGATGCCATGGTGACCCACACGTCCTCCGGAGCCCCGACTCCAACGAAAAGGTAGGGATGTGCACTCCGTTTGTGAGGGGTGGGAGATGGGGGGCTCCTCTGTGGCCCCTTCAGAGAGAAGGTGGCTGGTGAAGGAGCAAAGATGGCAGCTCCTGCTCTGAGTGTTCTGGATATGGCTGGTGGTGTCTCTCCTGCTTGAGGTTCCCCACCCCAGCCCCAGTGCATTTGATCCAGGAGGCCCTGGGGTTCCCTGACAGCTGGGACCAGCCCTTCTCTCTCTCCCCACCCTTCAGGTCTGAATTCCTTCCCCCCAGGACCTGCTGTGCAGAACCTGAAACAAGTTCATTTCCCAAATGTCAGGAGGCAACTGAGGAGGATAAAACCAAAACTGACTGCTGGAGAGATCTGATTTGGCTTTTCCCATTGACTCTCTGAAGAGCTTCCCTCCTTTCTTAGGCAAAGATGAATTTGAGTCTTCTTTTTAAGTTCCTTTCGCTTGTTTTTTAACCACCAGTATGCTTTGGTCTCCTTTTTGTCTCCTGCGTGTAAAGGCTTCGCTTGTTTTGATCTTGTCCCTTAAGTGAGTTTAACGCAGAAGGATTATCCTGACCAGAATTAGCGGTGCTTGTCTCTTACCTGGCCCAGGAAGCGACCTCAGACTGGGCAGGGACCCTTCTCCCATTGGGTTGGAGCTCTTAAGGGCTCAGCGGAAAGGAAGAAGAGCCAGGCAATGTTCTCAAGTGGGCATTATCTGGGCTCTGGGAGAAACATCTCCATCTTCCGCTGCTCCAGCTTCTCATCCCTGCCTGGGAGGAGGCGGCAGAGTCAGGAAGAGAGGGCGCAGGAGCAGCTGCAGTTGGGCACCATCAGAGAGGGCACAACCCGGGCAGGACCAAGCCAGAAGTGGCCCTAAGCTAAGGCACCAAGGAGTTTGGCACTCTCGCACATGGCTTAAGAACATCAGGAAAGCCTGGCTGGCTGCTCTCCTCTCCTCTGCTTTCCAGCAACTGCTCTATTCAGAAGCATCGCTGCCAAGCATAGCCATCATGGCTAGTAGCCATGAGGAACCATTACCCTCCATGAATCTGTCCCGTCCTCTTTTAAAGCCACCCAGTCGGGGTCAGAGGAAGCGAGAGGCGCCTGTCCCTTGCCAGAGCGGCCCTTGCTAAGCAGCTGTGCCTTCAGCAGTCCTCCGCCGACTTGCCCTGCCTGTGCCACGTTCTCACGTCAGTTTTGCAGTTTTCACCTCCAGGGTTGAGAGAACGAGAATGTTCTGTAATAAGCGCACACGTGAACATTCAAGCAGCATCCGAGCTCTCTGCTTCGTGTAGGTTTCCTGCTGTCATTTTCAGGATTCAGGTGGAGGAACATGTTGGGGGAGCAAGTTTATTCTCGTTCTTTCTTCCCTTTCTCCGCTTGTTCTTCCGCAGCTGCCCCCATCCCATATATCACAGGCTGCTTTTCTGACGGATCCTCCTTGCCTTTGCCAATTGCACATTTTATTAGAAGCCTTGACACTCCGATGCCCACATGCCTGTGTCCGGAGAGCAGCTTTCTCTTTTGATCTAGGCCAAAGGGAGGCCTGCTTCACATATGCCGCCTTGTGAGCAAAGCAGAGGCGCAACCTGAAGTTGGGGTGGAGCTGGAGCCCACAGCCTCGTAAACGGGAGTCTAGCCACACCATAACGCATCTATCAGCTCACTTTGTGTTTGCTCTGCCCGTAAAGTGATGTCACGGCGAGTGTTACAAGCCTGGTTATGACCGTGTTGCCCCGGGGGGGGGGGCGCAAAGACAGGTCGTGGCCTTTTGTACTCCGGCACCGGAAAGCCGGTAGCAGAGCCTCAGGCATCCCTGAACGCCTGCTTTTCTTACGAGTTCTGGACTTATGAGAGAGGGAGAAGCCATTTGGGCAAGGAGACTTAAAACAGTCTTGAGAAATGTAACACATGAAGATCAGACAGGATTTCTACCACAAGGCAACGGGGATAATGTGAGGAACAGTGTTGAATGTTACTGCATATTTTGAAAAGCGTGTGATAAACAGATAGCCTTGGGTTTCATTAGATGCTGAAAAAGCCTTTGAACTGCCTTTCTTATAATAATAATAATAATAATAAATAATATAATTTTTATTTGTACCCCCGCCCTCCCGCGGCAAAGCCAGGCTCAGGGCAGCTCACACAATCAACAAATCACAAGAAAACATAAACACAAAAACGATCAATTAAAATACAGATTACAAAATTTAAAATGATTTAAAAATGATTTAAAAAGCCGCCTTAATGTAACTGCCCATGAATTTATAACAATAGGGGGATCTAGTCTTACAATGTTATATTATATTACTAACACAGAAGGTCAGACTGAATCCAACTCAAAGGCTAGGTGGAACAGCTCCGTCTTGCAGGCCCTGCAGAAAGATGTCAGATCCCGCAGGGCCTAGTCTCTGAGACAGTGCGTTCCACTCAAAATTGGGGCCGAAACAGAAAAGGCCCTGGCCCTAGTTGAGGCCAATCTAGCCATCTTATGGGTTGGGACCCTCCAACGTGTTATTATTTGTGGACCTTAGGGTCCTCTGCGGGGCATACCAGGAGAGGCGGTCCCGTAGGTACGAGGGTCCTAGGCCGCATAGGGCTTTAAAGGTCAAAACCAGCACCTTAAACCTGATCCTATACTCCACCGGGAGCCAGTGCAGCTGGTAAAGTACTGGATGAATAGTGATCCCACGGCAAAGACCCCGTAAGGAGCCTCGCCGCGGTATTCTGCACCCGTTGGAGTTTCTGGGTCAGTTTCAAGGGCAGCCCTGCGTAGAGCGAGTTACAATAATCAAGCCTGGAGGTGACTACATCGCATGATCACTGTGGCCAGATATCAGGGCGAGAAAGGTAAGGGACCCAACTGGCTTAATACGGCGGAGATGGAAAAATGCCGCCTTTACTGTGGCTGCAACCTGACCCACAAGTTCTAGTTTATATGAAAGAGGGAGAACACTTTTACTCTTTCATTTTCTCAATGCACGATTCACAATTTTAATTTACCTCCACCAATCTCCCCCCCCACTCACCTTTTCTCTCTCCCCAAGAGCTCACAAAGTATTCCTCATGGGGCGGGTGCTTCATCTTGCTCTGGTCATTTTGGTTTTCCCTTTCTGAACCTTTAATTCAAGCCTCTTCGCTTGGGGGGCCACCGGCTTTTGGGAGCTTTGTTCTCTGCCCCCCTGAAGTTCATCAGAGGAGGGAGAGTCATTGGCTTGCATTGTTTCTGTTCTTGCTTTTATTATGGAGTTTGTATTTTTATCTTGTATTTTCATGCTGTGAACCGCCCTGAGATTTACGGATGGAGCTTGGTATAAAAATTTTAATCATCATCATCATCATCAGGGTGAAACATGTCAGCACACAACCACTAAGTTAAAACCCAGCCCGTTACAAAAAAAAAGCTCCCTGGACAAGTGAAAAGTTCTCCATCTGTTGCTGAAAAGGCATCAAAGTTTGGTGTCTGGGTGGGGAAGATGAAGAGCCACATGCCCCCCCCCTCAGCAAACATTCACCCAGCTCAGCAGCAGCATTGCTCCCTCCAGGGGATCCCTTCTCCTCCTCCTCCTCCTTCTCCTCCTCTTTTGTCTTGCTCAAGATGGGCCATTGCCTCCTGGAAGGCCCCCCCCCCATGAATCTTACAGGGAGGGGGGCCTCCTTGTTTATGACTTTTCACTGCCACTAAGCCCAGCTTTATGGCAAAGCCATAAAACACTGCAAGCGGCGATTGAAGTCAGCTTGGAGGTGTAATGCCTTTAAAGCATGATGCGGGGTCAGAGGTGAGCCTTGTAAATAGTCTCATGCCATAAAAGTAATTGGGGAAAGGCCGCTCCAAATCGGAGAACAATCTTTGTGTACCGGGGAGAGAGGAGGCTGTGTCTAGAGCAGCCAGTTTGGTGCACCTCAGGAATAACTGGAACTACAACTCCCATCACCCCTGACCGTTGGCCATGCCGTCTGGGGCTGATGGAAGCTGTCCTCCAGCAACATCTGTGGGGCACCAGGTTGGGAAAGTCTGGCTTAGAGCAGACAGAAGAAGAGTCTGCTGGATCAGGCCAATGCCCCAGCTAGTCCAGCATCCTTTGGACGACCAGATGAGTCAATGGGAAGCCTGCAAGCAGGATCCGAGCACAAGAGCCCTCTCTCCCCTCCTGTGACTTCCAGCAACTGGGATTCAGAAGCTGGATTCAGAAGTGGAGGGCAGGGCAGAGCCATCCTTGCTAGGAGCCCTCAAGAGCCCTCCCCCCTCCTCCTCCATGAAATTGTCCAATCTCCTTTTAAAGCCATCTAAGCTGGTGGCCTCCTGTGGGCTGTGCACTGCGTGAAGAAGGACGTCAATGCAAGGAGACTCTTGAGAGTCCCATGGACTTGTTAGAGGAAATTCCTGGGTCAGAGGTTGCTCAGCACCCAGCCCTACGAGAGAAGCCCGTGGTTCGCAGCGGAGATCAAAGGAGAACAGCCAGAAGTTGGAGCAAAGGCAAAGGAGTTTATTGCGCAACAGGTTACAGCCACGAGACTGGACCCAGAACAAAGGGCGACAGAAACTTTTAAAACTTCCAGCTACAACCCAGAATACAGTTCACCATACATCACAACTACATCACTAATACATAAGCAAAACGTCAAGAAGGGGTGGAGAGTAGGAGGGTTCAACATGATTAACATATGGGTAAACAAGGTTTAACATATGGGTAAAAGGTTACAGGAACAGGTAAATGACACTTGGGTGGGTCAAATATACATTTTGAGTGGCAACCGGGGAAGAACAATGAGAAGCATCCAGGAGACTGTCTGTCGTCTTGGAAACCTGATGATGGGTGCTTGAGAGGATTGCCCAGGTGTGGCATTTCCTGGAGCACCTTGGGTGTGCGTATGTGATGTTCTGCTTAGGGGATTATGGAGGACCAGGGGTGACCTGGGGGGGGGGCAAGGCCAGCAGGAGTAGAAGGGCACAAACAGGGAGAAAATCCATGGAGGCTGTGATTTTAAATGAATTTCCAAAGGTTTAAAGGCTCTGCACATGCTCAGAGTTCAACTTGATACAATATATCCAAATAGTATTAATAACCACTTGAAACTGAGTTTCACGAGGGTTTGTGTGTGCGCTTGTATTACAACCTGTGGGGTAAAGGGGAAACTAGAGAAAAAGGGGGTGAGACCTGGGCGAAAGAGGGTCCCGCACTGGCTGCTGCTGTCTCTTGCAGCAGGCGGAGGGGAAAGACAGGAAGAAGGGGGGGTACCCCTCCTCAGCTACCCGTAACAGACTGCAAGAAGATCAAACCTCTCCATTCTGAAGGAAATCAGCCCTGAGTGCTCACTGGAAGGACAGATCCTGAAACTGAGGCTCCAATAGTTTGGCCACCTCATGAGAAGAGAAGACTCCCTGGAAAAGACCCTGATATTGGGAAAGATGGAGGGCACAAGGAGAAGGGGACGACAGAGGACGAGATGGTTGGACAGTGTTCTCGAAGCCACTAACATGAGTCTGACCAGACTGTGGGAGGCAGTGGAAGACAGGAGTGCCTGGCATGCTCTGGTCCATGGGGTCATGAAGAGTCAGACACGACTAAACAGCACAACAACAACAACAACAACAACAACAACAACAACAACAGGCAGATAGATAGATATATAGACAGACAGACAGACAGTGGAAGACAGGAGTGCCTGGCATGCTCTGGTCCATGGGGTCACGAAGAGTCGGACACGACTAAACGACTAAACAACAACAGGAGAAGGAAGGGAGTGAGGAGATGCTGCTTGAGAGACGAAAAGTGGCAAGGGGCATGTCTTTGCTGGAGCAGGGAGAGGTAGAAGCAAGCAAATCTTCTTTCCTCAGCCTTGTGGCAGAGAAGCAAAGTCTGGCCCATGTGAGCTGGAAGCAGAATGCAGGTGGCGGCCTTCTCCTGGGTCTCTCCTGATTATGGCACCATTTGCGCCAAAGGGGGGGGGAGCTCCTGCTTAGGCACACCCGGGGCAGTGTTTGCATTTTGGGACTCCTCAAGTGCCGGCCTCCTCCTCCCTCCTTGCGCAAGAGTCTCATTTTGCAGAAACACGGCTTCTCTTTGCCTGTTCCAGGTGACGTGGGCAGCTTTGGGGTGGGGGAAGAAATATGGGGGAAATCCAACTCTTTCTCCTTGCCACAGTGATTCCACACTCTTACCAACGAGGTTCCTGCACATTTCCTTCCATGTTTTGAATGTTTTTAAGTTTCCTTGTTTTAATTGTTGCTTGCCGTCATTTGCGTTTTCCCGAATGCCCTCATCTTTTCATTTCTGTGGTGTTGTTTTGCCTCCTTTGCTTTCCCCACCCCCAGGTTGCACTACAGCCCGGCCCCCTCCGAGCGGCTTAGGGATGAGCATGCCCTGATCGCAGCCTATGTGAGCCAGCTCCAGAGTGGCGCACGGTCAGTCTTAGAAGACGGGGGAGGGCGGGGGGAGCCCATGAACACGGCAGTCCCATGGACAGCTTTGCCCAAAGCTCTGAGTAGCCATAAACTGAAAGTTGCACATGGAGATGGGCCATGAGGCTGCAGCACTCAGGGCTCCAAAGGGTGCGTGTGCATGCATTGGATCTGGGCGCAGGGCCCAAAGAGCAACTTAATGAAAATTTTGTAGAGCTTCTAAATGCTTTTCGAGAGTCCTGAGATATTGAGCAGTTCCGAATGAACCATCTGTAGCCCATGGTTCAGACATGTTTATTACAGGGCTCTCATTTTACCTGCCTAAATTTGGTGAGGGGTTTCCTCTGCAATAATGACTATTTCACCTTGACGCATGGTTTCAAAATGAGGAAGCAGCCTTGTTTTGGGGGTGGAGGGAGCCATGATTGTATATATAAAACGTGCAGCTTGGCTGCCCAGACTTTGCACAAGGTAAGAGCACAGAAGTACCAGTAGCAGCAAAATTCAGCAAAACAGCACCAGCTGCTGAGTTTCAGAAACAACCTCCTTTCATTTGCTTTGAAGTTGGTGCCCCAGGATCCCAGCACATGGGTGCATGAGGCTCTGGTTTGCAAAATGCGTGCTCACCGTTGTGTGCAGAAATGCACACCATCCCTGACATAGGTAAAGGTAAAGGGACCCCTGACCATTAGGTCCAGTTGCGGACGACTCTGGGGTTGCGGCGCTCATCTCGTTTTACTGGCCGAGGGAGCCGGCGTACAGCTTCCAGGTCATGTGGCCAGCAGGACTAACTGCTTCTGGCAAACCAGAGCAGCGCACGGAAACGCCGTTTACCTTCCCGCCGGAGTGGTACCTATTTATCTACTTGCACTTCATGCTTTCGAACTGCTAGGTTGGCAGGAGCTGGGATTGAACAACGGGAGCTCACCCCGTCGCAGGGATTCGAACCGCCGACCTTCTGATCGGCATGCCCTAGGCTCATAGTGAGCATCTTTTTCACAAAGGAAAGCCCAACGAAAATGGAATACACACAATCACTTGCTCACCCCACACATTCTCACACACAGCCCAACAGCCAGGGTACATCTTTCCCAGAGGAATTAGGGGGATGCCACCTCCCAGGGCATCTTCATCCTAAACAGAAATCAGGATCCAATTGTGTTTAAGATGGATCTTCCGTTGGGTTCACTTCTGCTCGGCAGGACATTTGGTTGTCACGTCATTTTAAACGGCAAGTTTCCTTCCTTTTTATTTTTACGCACAGGAAACCGTCCCAAATGACTCAGCCACTCCGCTGGTTGGTGCTGTGTCCATTCAGTTTTAGGTTGCCACAGCTGAAGCCCCTTCAGATTTACAGCCTGAGCGCTCAGTCCAATCCCTGCATCCCGTTTCTTATTCTGAAACTTAGACTCCCATTGTCCAATTCCTCTTTCAAGTTGGTACCAGCCGTATATTCCTGAGGCCTTTTGCAGACTCCAGCCGGCTCCCTGTTCCCCAGTTTGCTCAGGCCGTTTTGTCATCTTTGTAGCGCTTCAGATTTGCAAAGCACTTGACAGCTTGCCCTTGCAAAACAAACAAACCAACCTGCGTTAAAGCCAGTTAAGACAAACACAAGCAGTAAAAGTTTAATAACCCATCGGAGATTCTTCCAGATCCCGCCTCGCTAAAAAGAGGCCCCAGACATTCCACCAGCTGCCAGGGCGGGGCCACCACCTAAAAGGCCTGCCCTCATTTGCCACCCTCTGGACCTCCATGAAGAAGGGCCTCAGGTGACGACCGCAGGGTCCAGCTTGGTTCACCTGGGGAGAGGTTTGCCCTGGAGTTTTCGGGGTTCTGAGCCACATAAGGCTTTATAGGTCAAAACCAGAACGTTGACTTGGGCCTGGGAACTAGCCAGAAGCCTTTCCCCACTTTTGACGCTGGTGTGGCAGGAGGTGAGGTGGGAGGGCTCTGACTCCTGTCTGGTGTTGGGCAACTGCCGGCTGCCTTGCCTAACTGGCGCTCACGCTTGTTGGCTTTCTCCCCCCCCCCCCCGCCCCCAGCAGCGTCCTGGACAGCCCCAGCAGGCTGGACGAGGAGCACCGACTCATCGCCCGCTACGCTGCCAGGCTAGCTGCGGAAGCTGGAAACGTGGTAAGCAGCCAGTCTGGCCCCCCCTCTCGCTAACGTTTTCTCCGATGGCTGTGGTACGGTATGCCCAGCTGCTGCTTCCCTGGGCAGGTGAGCTGGCAGCGCTCGGCTTCTTTCTAAACATGCTGCAACAATTAAGGAGGAGCATTTTGCGCTACTGAGTGTGTGTCCCTCCGGTCAGTTTCGTCACGTTGCACCACAGGCGTGGTGCTCAGCCCCCCACCCCACCCCCCGGGCAGATTGGGAGTCACATAATTAGTTGGATGCCAGGCTGGAGCCATGCAGGCTCAGTGTCCCCCGGGGGGCTTCCTCCCAGAAAGTCAGCATATTGGAGCAAAGAAAATCTTGTATGCTTGCTTGCTTACGCTTCGCAGCATTTTCATGCTGCCCATTAAGAATAGGTTCTCTGGGTGGTGTACAACTTTTCTATTAAAAAGCAAAAAACAAAAAGCCACACCATAAAAATATCAAAATGCAGAACATAAAAAGGTTAAAACAGCATCAAAATTAAATGAACAGCGGACAACAGTAGCACCCCCAGTCCACAAAGCACTGAAGCATGTTTTTAAAAGTGAAAAGCCTGGTGAAGTTTCTAAAAAGGTTGAAACCGGAAGGACCACAACACAGGCGCCAGGTGAGCCTCTCGGGGTTCGTAACTAGGGTGCCACCACTGAAAAGACCATCTCCTTAGTAGCAACTCCGGCAAAAACCTGAGAAGAGCCAGCTGGATCAATCCATCTGGTTGGCCGCAGAGAGGGCAAAATGATGGACTACAGGGTCCATTGGCCTGATCCAGAAGGCTCTTCTTATGTTCCTTATGGAGGATCTGCCCCTGGGGGACAAGGCACTAGCTCAGTCAGTAGAGCACGAGACTCTATCCCAGGGTTATGGGTTCAAGCCCCACGTTGGGCAAATAATAATGATAATAATTTTATTATTTATACCCTGCCCATCTGGCTGGGTTTCCCCAGTCACTCTGGGCGGCTCCCAGCAGAACACTAAAAACAGAATAAAACCTCAAACATTAAAAACTTCCCTGAACAGATTCCTGCATTGCAGGGGGTTGTACTAGATGGCCTTCGGGGTCCCTTCCAACTCTACAATTCTATGACAACCTGATCTGATTTCCTTCCCCATCTTTACCACCACCTCCCCAGCGCTGTTGGTGATGGGGAGGGGGCTGCTCGCGTGTGTTTCAGTGCTGGGTCCTCGCTGAGCCGTGTGTGTCTTTGGGGTCTCTTGACAGCCACGCCCACCCACAGACCTGGGGTTCAACTTCGATGCCAACAAGCAGCAGCGGCAGCTGATAGCAGAGCTGGAGAACAAGAACAGGTCAGGGGCCTTGGGGGGCGTGGAGGAGGGGGGCAGTCCGGCCTTCATGGGTTCCTGTGCAAGAGATCTTTCCACCCTTTCCATTGCTGCTGTGGGCGGATGCTTTGACAAGGGGGGACCCCACAAAGATGGGGGGACCCCACAATGCAGCTGGTGGATTTTGCAATCCTTACACTCCATCAGTTCAGTGAAAGGTTTTATTTTTGCATAAGAAAGTTGGGGTGGAGAAAAATGAAGGCTTGGCGTTTTAAAAGGGGCATGCAAAATATGAATGCCCTGGCATGGCAAAGAGAGAGAGAGAGAGAGATGAGGGGACAGTCTGGACAAGGTCCCCTCTATGCCAGACTCTGGAAGAAGACGGGGATTGGACTGATGGACCCCCTGGGACCCCTTCCAACTCTACAACTCTGTGAAAGCTGAGGGCAGCCCATTCAGCCTCCCCACTGGCCTTGGGTCCACACCTGTGCAAAACTAAGCCTGCCGCAGGTGGGTCTCCTATTGCATACTTTTTTCTAGGATGTATCTCTACCTGATGATACAAACCCACCCAAGAATAATTGGGGGGGGGGGTTGTTCTGCAGAATCCTGGTAGGCAGTCAGATTGCAGCCCAGCCAGGGCCTGTAGGCAGAGTCCGCCGACTCCATTGACATATTAAACCCTGTTTGGCCTTCCCTGGGAGTTTGGAAAGCAAGAGGGCTAATGCTGGTTTCTTTGTTTTACTTGCACAGAGAGATTCTGCAAGAAATTCAGCGGCTGCGGCTGGAGCACGAACAGGCCTCTCAGCCGACACCAGAGAAAGCCCAGCAGAATCCGACGTTGCTGGCGGAACTGAGGCTATTGCGGTAAGAATGTGAGGGGGGACGGGACCCCAGGAGGGAGGTTACTTGCACAACTGCAGCAAGCAGTTCAGCTGTGGAACTCCCTCCCACAGGAGACAGGGATGGCCACCAACCTAGATGGCTTGAAAAGAGGATTAGATGAATTCATGGAGGAGGAGGAGGAAGAGAGGGCTGTATTGTGTTCTTCTGCTACTGGTGGTTGGCAGTGGCAAAGAGACTGAACAGACAGCAGAGCTGTGCCCGTCTCTGATTCTGTGCCACCTTTACCTAAGGGTTTGATGCCTTTCCTTCACCCTCACAAATGCCCTGCATAAATATTCTGCCCATGAAGATGGGGAAGGATAGGGGCTGAGTGTGCTGGCCACTTGACCTTCTTTGAATACCAGTGGAGCTGCCCTTCTGGCCAACTGGCCGCTTCTCTTTCTTCAACCCAAACAGGCAAAGGAAGGATGAGCTGGAGCAGCGAATGTCTGCCCTTCAGGAGAGCCGGCGGGAGCTGATGGTGCAACTGGAAGGGCTTATGAAGCTGCTCAAGGTAAGGCCTGTCAGCGCTCAGCACCTGCCACATTCGCAGCTACCAGGCAGTTTGTGCATTAAACCTGCGAGAAGCCGTTTCTGTCCTGCCTTAGGCTGAGTCAGACCATCCTTTTCAACTGGCAGCACTGGTCAGGGTTGGACCCAGGCCTTCCAGCACTCAAAGCGGGTGCTCTGCCTGACCATAAGCTACAGCCCTGGCCCTTGTCCTGGGAGGAACCACCTCCCTGCAAGACCCAGCCTGCTGTAGCATTCAGAAGCCCATTCATACTTGGCCAACGGAGCCCCCAAGAGGGGCTGACCTCTTCTCCCTCGTTGTCTTTTGTCCCTTCCTGCAGAGAAGGAATTTGCCTGCAGCCTCTTCCAGGTGGTGTGGGTCTTTAGAGGTCCTCTAGTCCAACCCCCTAGGGCTCCATGCTGGAAATCCAGTGCTAGAAGCATCCTCTATCCTCAGGTATCTGTCCAGCTTCTGCCTGAGGACCTCTAGCAGGGGAGATCCCAGCCCCCGACTAGTTCCATTACTGCCTATCCTTAGGAAGCCCCCCCCCCCGATGTTCAGCCCATTAGGCCCAGCAGGAGGAGGCGAGAGAGAGCCTTTCCCCTCCTCCTGTGTGTTAACAGCCTTTGGGGGGCTTGAAGGGTGCTCTGCTGTGTTGGGATGTGAATAGATGCCAGGAGGGGATATATTTATTAGATATTATCATTCCTTCCTCATGTTTGTGAGTTCAGCAGAGTGCATCCCTTTGCAGCTTAACAGGGAAGCTTTGATAGACTAGTTTTAGCCTTTTCATTTAAGTATTCCAGGGTGCTTTAAGTCAGCCTGGATTTTCCTGGTAATTTCCCCCTTTTCTCCCCCTTAAAACAATAACCACGCAGTCTTGTAAAAGGTAAAAATAACATTTACTCACTCAGAATACTTGTCGAAGAGTAACCGATACAGCAGCTTTGTTCAGGCAGGCTTAAAATAGTAATTCAGTTACAAGGACATACATAAATCTAGCTTAAGATGTCGCCTGAGCATGGAGCTCAGATGAGCAGGTGTTCTCACATTGCTGGCAGAGAGGGAAGAGGAAGAGGTGAAAGGCAGCGTGGCCAGGCAGGTAAGAGAATATACATGGCTATGCCCTCTCCTTGTCAGGGCACAGGGGGAGCGTCTCTCACAGAGTTCTCTCTAGCAAGCTCACAGGAATACGCGGAGCTTCAGCTCCTATCTTGTGCCTAACAAAGCAGGAATTGTTTGTTTGACTATATGTTAAATACCCCACATCCTGTCCCCTGCTCAGTCCTCTGAGTGTTCCCGATCCTTCAGCCGTTCCTCACATGTCTTCTTTCCCACCCAGGTTTCCTGCATGCAGAGTCCAGACCTCACTCACTGCCCTTCCCTCTCTCTCGCTGGACCCTGGGCAGCTAGACTCAGCCTGTAGTAGCATCCCTGGGAGGGAGGGAGGGAAGGGAGCCAGAGGCAGGCGTGATGGTCTCACACAGCGCAAGGCAGCGGCTCCTGCCCTCCTGCATCCCTTCCCTTTGTCCTCCTCCTCCTCCCTTGAGTGTCAGCAGACATGGGGGTTCCTCTTGGGGATCCCTGCCTGTGTCTGTTCCCCCGTCCTGATAATGATTAACTGTCCTCTCTCTTTCTCTCACACGTTTGCTTACTGCTTATAGGAAGAGGAGCAAAAGCAGGCAGTAAGTTGATGCCCCATGAATCTTTTCTTCCCTTTGGTTCTGCATGAAATGACTCTGTGCGGCACTTTCCCATCCTGGTGGGGTTCGGGTGCCCAGGAGGCAAGTGGTGCAGAGCCACCTTTGGGTGCACAGTGCAGGATGAGGGTGCTTCTGTCTTCTGCAGATGCAGAATGTGGGCTTATTAACCCTTGACACACCGGCTTAATTTCTTGATGTATCTATTTCCCAAAACGTAAGACTAACGAGCCAGTCCCGGTTTGATTTGTGTGTGTGTTTTTTGTGTTTAATGAAATGTGCATGATTGACAAGACATGGAAATGCAGAGATCCTCCCATGTTGCTCTGGTTGCTAGTTCTGCCCTAAGGCACCTGATTGTCTCCTGTCTTGGGGAAATCCTTGCATTCTCCTTCCTGGCCACGCGCACGAGGCCACGCATGGAAACAGACAGCCCTGTCTGGCCCTGCATCCTGCTGCCTTGACAAGCCTGGCTCAGCAAAGCTGTTTCTTCCGGGGGTGGGGTGGGGGGCTCCTCCAAGAGACCTCCTTGTTGATTTGCTGTTTGTGCAGGGCTTATGCAGAGGTCCAGAGATGATGCAATCTTCCGATTGGTTTTGTGTGGAGGTTGCGTGACAAGGAGCGTCTGTCCTGGTCTGCTTTTGTGGGTGGAGACTTGGCTCTGTCCCGGCTCCTGCCAGCCTAGCAGTCCAAAAGCACACCAGTGCGAGTAGATAAATAGGTGGCGCTGTGGTCTAAACCACTGAGCCCCTTGGGCTTGCAGATCGGAAGGTCGGCGGTTCGAATCCCCATGACGATGGGGTGAGCTCCCCTTGCTCTGTCCAGCTCCTGCCAACCTAGCAGGTAAATAGGTACCGCTGTGGTGGGAAGGTAAACGGCATTTCCATGCACTCTGGCTTCCATCACAGTGTCCCGTTGCGCAAGAGGCGGTTTAGTCCTGCTGGCCACATGACCCAGAAAACTGTCTGCGGACAAACGCCGGCTCCCTTGGCCTGAAGTGAGATGAGCGCCACAACCCCAGAGTCGCCTTGGACTGGACTTAACCACCCAGGGGTCCTTTACCTTTACCTTTTTTTTTACCTTCTCTGTCACTTGCTTATCTGACACTTATTGGTGCAGATGGCTGCCAACCAACCATTTGTGCATTTCCCCATCACTTTCCTAACCGCAAAAAATACTTTAAAAAAAAAAGTAGACTTGTTGCACCAGAGTGCTCTAATCCACATTAACTGCATAGACCTCAACTTCCAGTATGCAGCTGAAGCTCCCCAGCAAAATACTGACAGTCTGCAGGAGACGGTCCCTCCCCACCTCAGGAGATGTTCTTCAGTCCTCGCACCCCTTATTCCTGCCCGGCAATTAACTCCGAATCCCCTCCAGAGGGAGCCATCCTTCTTTCTTAAGCCAGCAGGAGCAGCAGGATGGAAGAGAACTGATGGAAGCGCCAAACCTCCTCTGATGTGCAGGTTCCCCGAAGACTGGGTTTGGGGAAGGAGAAGCACATTTTCTACCTCTGTTGCAAAAATCTCCCTAAGTGGCGGAAAGAGGTGCCTGGAAGCCAAGAATGAACACTTTCCTGCCCTGTTGAAGCCAGAGTGACACCCCCCCACCCCCCTGGTCAGGCTTCAAATGTGCAGAGCCTCCTGATGACTTCACAGTTCTAATCTATCGTAGTTTCTGGTGAGGGTTCACATCTGTCAAGTGCTTCCCCTTTTCATGACACCTTAATGATGTTTTAGGGGCTACTTCTGGGTTCAGCGCCGTCCACATGTACGTCGTTCGGATGCGCCTAAATCGGCAGTTGCCTGTATTTATTGTGAAAGAGAACGCATCCAGGCAACTATGCCCAGATCCGCTGTCTGTGGAGCCGTTGCCACAACTGGGGACCACTCTCCCCTCCACCAGTTCATGTACCTTCCCCTGACGGGCTGCGCACATACAGCCAGAGACTGCGCCTGTGTGGAAACTTCCTCTGCTTTTCCCACTTCAGTCGCCTCCTGGTTCTGGGAGACGGGATGCAGGAGAGGGAGAGGAAGCCCCTGGCCCTTCCCTTGCCTCTTCCTCCTCTACTTCCAACCTCTCCTGTGCTCCACCCTCTAGCTCTGAAGCTTCCCTTCCCTCTGCCTCTTGCCTCCTGGCCGGCACAAACCACTGCCCCCCTCTCCCAACTCCAGTCTGCGCTCATCAGCATCATGCCAGCCCCTGACAACACCTGTTGAGCAAACGGGAAGTGGCCATTTTGGTGTGTCTGACTTGGCGTGGAAGGAGCCCAGGGGAGAGACCTGCCCTGCCCACTTTTGCAGTTCCTTCCCAGGCCCCCTGCAAAGCCCCTTCCCCAAACCACTTGCACTTCCCTGCGATTCTGGTGGGAACAACCCCCTGTCCATCTGCAAGGCAAAGCAAACTTTGCCCTTGGTCAGACAGCAAAGAGGCTCTTGCCGTGTGACTACTGGATACTGACCTTTGCAGCGACCCCCTGGAACGTGGCCCTGCTGTCTGGCTACTATCAGGCAGTCACCGACGTGAATTGTCTCTCCTGCTTATCATCACAAATAGCCCCCAGGGCTGAGAGAATACAGCCCCCAACGGCACCTGGGTCTCATAAAAAGCTTCAGAGTTAAATATTGACATGTTTCACTCCAGAATGTGGAAGAATGGGTTGCCCTGCAGACTTTTGAAACTCCCATTTCTGTCTCCCGGGGAGGGCCCAGGAACCGGGCTAAGCCCCAAGGAGTAAGCCCCAAGGCTTCCCAGGGCAGCCTGGCTTGGGGCGGGGGGGGGTGTCCCCTGGTCTAGCTGTGGGAGGAGAGGCTTCCCATAGAACTTATAGAACTTAAGGTGGGTTTATTTTTCCAAACTAGATTTGGGAAAGAGGATCTGCTCCCACAGATCCATTTTTCCATGACATCATTGTGTGGAAGTACTCAGTGCATCCTGAGTAGACTGCAATTTGCCACGTCCAGAGAAACCTGGAAACGTGGTTTGGATCAGCTCTCCGTCACAGGCCTGGAGTCGGAGTGCTCAGCAAACTCCTTCAGGGCACCAAGTCCACGGAAAAGTTGCCGCGGCCACATAAAGAGCAGTTGATCCTGGGAATTGGCACCGCTCATCCTCCAGGCCAGGAGCCCCCAGTTTCTCGGCAGAGCCCTTTCCCGCCTCTCCTTTCAGCAGGGGTTGTGGCTGTTCCCTTTATCTCACCAGGTGCCCCGACTTCCCCACTGGTACTGCTTCATGAAAACTCTTAGGAATAAGCAAGGGCTGGAGCCCAGGATGCTTTCAGCCTGGGAGCCACGAAGCTCTGCTGAGGCTCCATCCTGGCAACAGAACTGTAGGAGGCCTTCCTGGGAAGCTCTGTGGGCCTTGCGAACGAAGGATTGGTGCAGAGAAAGGCCTCTTGGGCTCAGCTGCTGAATCCCACGGGAGAAGAGCCTGGGTGGGAAGCAAGGAAGCGTCACATGACCACTGCGGTGGGAGTCTTATCTGAAGGCAACGCCCCTCGGCTTCTCTGTGTCAGGAGTCCAAGGGGTTTTTTGGATTCCTGGTCCCACAAAGAGGAAAGAAGAGAAATCTGAACAAACTGGGCTTTGTGATGTTGGGTTTGGCACAGCTGCCTAGTATCTGAGGAATAAGGGTCTGCAGCCAAGCTGCTGAATGGGGCTGGAGCCTCTGAGTAGAGGGGGTGGTGGGCTTAGCCTTGGAGCCGCTTTAGCGGGGTATACAGTGGCCTCGATCCCTGTCACAAAGGCCAAATGTTGCTGCAGAGGAAGAGAAGGAGGTGATGTTTGCTGACAGGTTACTTAGAGGAACAACCAAGCATATAGAAGAACAAGCCTTGCTGAAGCAGAGTCAGCATGGCTTCTGCTCGAGCAAGTATTCTCTCTATTTGAGTTATTTGAGAGCGTCAACAAGCATTTAGAGGTGATCCAGGGGACATAAGGCACATGGGTTTTCAACATTCTTTTCAGAATGCACTGCACCAAAGACTCCCGAGGAATGGAATAAGAGGGGAGGTCCTCTTGTGGATCAGGAATTGGTTAGGGAGCAGGAAACAGACAGCAGAAAAAAATGGCCAGTTCTCCGAATGGAGAGATGTAAGAAGTGGCTTGGGGGGGGGTTCTGCCCAGAGGTGCCCCTCAGCTGATCTGAAGGACTTGCCCTATCCTCCTCCCCCTCCCTGGAGGCACAGGGGGCCAGTCTTGTGGCTCCCAGTTTGACCACAGTCGCATTGGGCACTTCCCAACACATCAGGTGTGTAGTGATGGTCAGTGCTGTGTGCCAGGGGTGTGGTACTGCGGATCCTGAGCCAGAGGGAGCCCAGGAGCCCTCAGGGCTCCTCTCACTCGGAGGCAACGTTTCTCTGAAGTGCTTCTGCTGACCATGTGGCTGGTTTCTTACTCTGATCCTCCTGTACCCAAAGATTTCTGCCTTGTCTCCGGCCCCCGCACATAGCTAGCCGTGCCAGGAAGCCGCCATGTTGACAACTTCCTCCATGAACCTTGGGAAGACGTTTGCCACCCCAGAAACTTCCCCACACTTCCTCAGAGACCGCCAGGGCCTTTGCTTGCCCACAGACGTCGTCCTGGTGAGGCTGAAACTTCCCTTGAGAAGATGGAGCTCAGGCACTGGCTGTAGATCAGGAACCGTGTTTGTGTTTGTGCTTTTAACTCAGGTGAGCTTGGCCTGCCCTGCTTGCCTGCCTTGGCTCACTGGCTGGACTCCTCTGGGGCAGTTTCAAGCCTCTTTCTGTGGGTCGCTCTCTCTCTCTCCAGACGGGGTCTGGCCTGTGCCTCTGCGGAGCCAGGGCTGGACTTCTTGGGCTGCCTTTGGCCCCTTTGCCCTGACGGGAGTAGCGCTCCATGCCCTGTCCAGGCAGCCCTGCCGGAGGGCAAAGGACAGTGGCGGCCCCTTCCCTCTTTGGGACCCCCTCTCTGTTCCCGCTTCACACAAGTTAATCATTAGGGCTGCTGCGATGAAGTCTGCCTTCTCCCTGCCATGGAGCCCCACTCCCGCTTTGCAAGGGAGGAGCCTCTGCCTCCGTTTACTCTGGCCTGGAACCATTGCGTGCAGCCAAGGGGAAGGAGCGAGGGCTGAGTAGGGGGTCTGCAGGCCCTTTTTCCCAAAAGCCAAATGAGCTGCTTCGCATTTCTGCCGGGATCCTCTCTCTCTCGGGCGTGTGCGTGCAAGCCCTGCCGCTCTGTCCTTGACGTGCTCCGCCATCTTAGCTATTTCTGGCTCCCTCGTCCTGCTGCCACGGCGGCGGCGGCAGCAGCAGCCCCCGCGCCACACAGGCTCCCCCGAGCACCACAGCTGCTGTGAAGGCCCCGGACGGATGAGCGTGCGTGCCGGCGCGCTTTAATTTAATTACGCAATTCTGAGCAATTAAACGCAATCTTCTGCCTCGTAATCCCGTCGGTCCTGCCTGCTTCCCCCCCCCCCTCCTTCCCATGTGTTTGATTAGACAGCTGTGCTTTTTTGGGAGCTGCCGGTGCCAGCGGAGGCCCAAAATAGAACATGCGAAATGGACGGTGCACGTCTGCCTGCCTGCCTCCTTCACTCCCTTCCTTCCCCCCCCCCACTGTACATTGCTGTCCGGGTGCCAGGAGCACATGCTGCGGCCCCCTCTCCTGGCTGCACACACAAGCACCTTTTCCTCTGCCGCCGCCAAGGCGTTTCTGCGCAGCCCTGGCGAAAGGCAGCAGCCGAGAGGGTGATGGCGTTTGTTTTGTTTAAGCATGCAGCGGCAGAAAGCAGGGAATTGTCCTCCCCAGCCATCTGCTCACCTGGCTGCCTTCCATTCGCTCAGGAGACAGGGGCGTACGTAGGGATGAAGAGCCTCTTTCATTCCGTTGCCATGATAACAGGGCCAGTTTCGGAGTTTTAGCAGGGAAAGGGTTATTAACGCTTTGGGGAGAAGAAAGGTTATTAGGCTGCTGGAGTAACAGGGATTGTTCTTGGAAGTTTTGCTGCAATGCACGGAGAGGGGCGACCAAAAGCACGAAGGGCCCTTGCGGAGGCAGGAGCCGCAGCTGGCAGGGGCCAAGAATAGGAGCTGCCTGCTCCCTGCCTTGCATGGGCTGCTCACCCTAAGCACTCTTCTAAGCGGAAGAGGGAGAGCCCTGGGGGATCAGGCCGGTGGCCCATCTGGTCCAGCATCTAGTTCTCCCAGTGGCCGACCACCTGCGGATGGGAAGCCATTAGCCCTCTCCCCTCCTCTGGCTTTCAGCAAGTGGTCTTCAGAAGCATTGCTGCCTCCCACTGCGGAGGGCAGAGCAGAGCCATCCTGGCTGGTGGAGATCGATAGCCCTCTTCCTCCATGAATTTGTTCAAATAGGTTCCCTTCAGCCTGGTGCCAAGTAGCTCAAGGATTTCTGGCCGTGCAACAGAGCTTTTTCTCCCTCTGCCCCCCACTCCCTCCCGCGTACCCCCTAAATCTGTTATTCGGCTTCCCCTGGCTCTCCGGAGCAGATTTGGGGAGGGGGGGGAGGAGGGAAGTCCTTTTGTGCTAACAGTAAGCCTTGCACTGGCAGGATGCGGGAGCTGAATATCACCCATGGACCCTAAGCCAGGACTGGAGCGCAAACTTTGCTTCAGAGCTGCTGTCAAGAGGAGGCAGTGCTAGGCGAGGTCAACCAAAGATGTGGCTTCATGAATCCATGTCTGGCCTCCAGGGGTAGAATCGTAGAGTTGGAAGGGATCCCACGGGTCATCTAGTCCAACCCCCTGCAATGCGGGAATCTCAGCTAAAGCTATTGGTCTACACTTCCCGCCAACACCCTTCCTGCCCCCTTCACTTTTCCTGTTAAGAACCAGGCCTGACTCAACCCCAAGTGCGCAGCCAGGTGGGGCCAGAAGCAGCCAGTGTGGTGCAGTGGTTGAGAGCAGTGGCCTCATAATCTGGTGAACCAGGTTCGCGTCTCCGCTCCTCCCCATGCAGCTGCTGGGTGACCTTGGGCTAGTCACACTTCTCTGAAGTCTCTCAGCCCCACTCACCTCACAGAGTGTTTGTTGTGGGGGAGGAAGGGAAAGGAGAATGTGAGCCGCTTGGAGACTCCTTCGGGTAGTGATAAAGCGGGATATCAAATCCAAACTCTTCTTCTTCTTCAGCAGAAAGAAGCAGCACATTGGTGACCCTCATGAACGGGAAAGTGTGTAGGGGGAACTAATCTCCAAGTCCTCTTCCAGGGGTGAAAGCTGGCCTCCTCCCTGGCTCAGCACGTGCAGCCAAGCCCAGCGTTTATCCTGGCAAGGAGATGCTCTTGCGCAGCAATCATGGATTTTGGTGGGACTTCCTTGCAGGAAACGAGTGCTCAAGCTCTGCTCATGCCTCTTCTGCGCCTCTTCTCATCTTTGCAGCAGAAAATGAAGCATCTCGGCCGGCCGGCTTTATTTATAGTTGGATTTCCAAGTGTGTTTTCTGTTCCTAAATGACTTGGAATGCGAAGGGACGCAGCCAGCCCATCCGCGGAGGCATTTGGCTCTCAGGGACCCAACTTCCTTGCCCTGTGCAGTCGGCCTCTGCATAGCAGGACTTCCATGAATCCTGGCTCAGGAGAACCCTGCAGGGTTATATAGTGCGGCCTGGTTTTATTTTTGTAGCCATCCGAGCCCCAGGATTATCGGCCTGCCAGTGTCCTCTTCCGCAGCCATGCCAGAATCGGGGTGGAGGACGACCCGCCTCTCTTGCTTATTTAAAAGAGCCTGGCGGGTCAGACTTCGCCTCCAAGCCAGATTCTGAATTGGCCCAGTTCCCGCGGACCACGCGCAGAAGCAACCCCCCCCCCGCCTAGTCCTGATCCTGGCACAGGTGGCAACGACTCCAGAGCTTCTAAGTTTTAATCATCATTCTTGATTTCATGTTAAACCACCTGAGGGGTCCCTGGAGACATAAATTGACTAAAAGAAACAAGTAAATTTGTAGTTGAGCACACAAGAAGAGGACATAAGAAGAGCAGCCGGATCTGGCCCTGTTGCCCATCTAGTCTGCCATCCTGTTCTCATAGTGGCCGCCCAGATGCCCATTATGGGGAGCCAGCAAGCAGGACCCGTTTCCAGGAACTGGCATTCAGAAGCAGTGCTGCCCCCGACTAGGGAGGCTCATAGCCACCGAGGGCCCTCTCCTCCTCCTCCTCCTGCTCCATGAATCTGTCTAATCCTCTTTTGCAGCCATCTAAGTTGGTGGCCCTCCCTGGCTCCTGGGGGAGCGAGTCCCACAGCTTAACTGCACATCCATGAAGAAGGACTTTCCCTGCCCTGAATGCTCCAGCATTCAGCTCCACTGGAAGTCCACAAGTCCTAGTGTTACAAGCAAGGGGGTGTGTTGGGGAAAGGCCTTTCACTGCCCGCTTTCTCTGTGCCGTGCCTTATTTTATAATAAATGTCTATCACGTTGCCTCTTCCTCGCAGCCTGCGGGACCTGCTGCTTGGGTCGCTCTTCACACGACTGGACTTTGGGGTCCTGCTCATTTCCTGTGAAAGCGCGATGACCAGGGGACAGGACTGGCTCCAAGGCCTCTCAGCATTCAGACTGACCGTATAAGGGGAGAAGAAGACGGTTTGGCATGGAAGTGGCCCCTGAGATGCCCGTTGGAAGATCTCTTCTGGACCTCCCTTGCACTTGCTTCTCTGGGGCTTGAAGCACAGCTTAGAACTCTCCCTGCCCAGAGGGAGCAGCTGCCCCCCAGGACAAGGGATTTGGAGCACCATGAAGGATAGCAGGCAGGGCGCAAGACCCGGAAAGTAGACCAGCCTCCTCCTGCTTGGATCCTCCAGGTGTTTGGCACTCCAAGTCCCATCAGCCCTGTCTGGGGATGATGGCAATTGTGCTCCAAACACCTGGGGGGCAACAGCTTGGCGAAGGCTAGGGGAGGCCCATCTTGGGGCGCGAACTGCAAGGAAGCCGCGTCGCACACAAATCCCAATGAAACGGAAGAGGGAATACGGCGGTGCAACTCCCATCCGCCTCAGAGAAATTCCCGGTGGATCATGCCCCATGTTGGTAAACAGAAGACGGCTCTCTGAAATCGGAATCCGCAGGGCCAGCCCTGTTCTCCCCCCCCCCCAAAAAAAGGCCGGCTGGTTAGAAATGTATGTGCAGACGCACTCTGTCCCCCACAAGGAATTCTCCAGCTGGACCAGCTTTTCTCCTCTGGCGTTGGGGGAAGTACGATTCAGTAATGGAATTTCTTTTCCAGCTCCCATCTGATGGCAAAGGAGTTGAGTTTATTTGGCCCACTGTCAGGAGCTGAGGTCACCCGCTGGCACTGACTCTGCAGGACCCTTTTGCAGGCAGAGTCGTCTCTCCAAAACGGAGCCCCCCCGTTCTGAAATGAGAGAGGCCCCTCTCGACCTCTCCCTGCTCCCTTGGGCCACTCCTGCGGTGATCTCCTGCTGGCGGCAGCAGCCTCCTGGTGCCCAGTTGGCCACCTCTTTGCCCGGCTTCTGCTGCCCACTGGGAATCCCTGCTGAAATGAAGCCTCTCTCTGCGCTAAGAGTCTGTGGAGCTCCATCCCAGCTGCTGTTCTTCATGGGCAGGCACATGGCACCCCTGCCCTTCCATTTCTGAGGTGCCATTTCTCTTCGTTTGCGGAAGGTTTCCATTGCCTCCTTCATCAGGCAGAATTTCTAAATGTCTGCAGGGCTCCGCATGGTGGCCAGGTAGATATCCCAATCCCCAAGCAGGGCAGGATGGGGGGGCCATGTCCCTCATCCCCTGCTTGCCCACAAACCCCTTTGGAGACTTTAAAAATGGTGGCTGGTAGATTTTGACAGGTCTCTCTTCTGCATGGTCACCTAAGCCTCCTTTTCAAAAATAAAAAAAACAACACAATACGATCACATCTTATGCATACCTAATATGCTGGTTTCAACCATACACAGGTGAAGGCAAGCCAGTTGAAACTGTTCAAGTTAAAGCCAAGCAAATCGGAGAGCATATAATCTCTTTTTGCACCAGGTCTGCTTGCGGTTACCCAGCACCTAAAGTGCTTTCAAGCTTGCTGGGCAAGGCCTGCTTAGCGCACAGCCTCTGGGAGTACAGGGGATTCTCCCTCTCACCCAGCAATGTGTGATTTCCCTGTATTTGCAGAACCCTTAGAAGTGAACCTCTGCGTAGCATGCAGTTGTGCTGCACCGATTTCTGTAAGCTTGCCTGGGAGCCTTTTAGGCTCAGTGGCAGAGCAGCAGTGCCGCAAAGCAGATCCTGCCAGCTTCCCCTGGGCAGTGGCAGCCGCCTCAGGGTGCCAGGATGGCGCTTTGCGGGAGCTGAGCTCTGCTGTTGTGTGTCCCACTATTTTGCTGCGTGTGACACGACTCCAAGAAACCCTTGGGAGGAACTTTAATTGAGCCCCCCTCTGCATGCGCTCCTCCTCTCCTGCCACCAGCAGCCCAGTCATTCCCCACATGGGGGGGGGGGCAACACCTGTGACTGCAGGGCCAGCGTGGGTCTGGGGGCACAGCAGGGGTGGAGCTGGAGCAGGGTGCGGGCGATGTGCCTGTGTGCCAATGTGTGGAGACACCCCTTGCTCCTCGGCTCAGCGGGAGAGAAGCCGCCCCATTCCGTGCAGTTTCACTCCGAGCGCCTTTGTGTCTCGCCTGTGGGTCCCAACTGGCTGCAGGGAGACCACATGGAGTTTTGCAAATGGGGTTTGTGTCCCAGGTCTCTGCCTCTCAGGTGTGGGGGCTGTTTATTTGGCTAGGATTTCAGGCTCCATCCTGCCCTCATTCCCGGAGTTCCCTCTAAGCGGCTGCATCCTTCTGGCCAGTTTCCTCGTCTGCTTGCCTGGAGAGCTGGAAGGGGGTTCATCCGGCTGTGATTTGGCTGCCTCATCCTGCAATAACCTTTCAGCTGCACCTTGGGCCTTTTCCTGGGTCTGTGCTCTGGTGCTGAGTCCCACCCGTCCGTTCCTGACTCTCCAGGGTGCCTCTGCTGCTGCTTTGCTGTTGAAAATCCCCCCTGGGGATGTGAGTGGTATTTAAATCTGTCTCAGCCCCTCTTCATTGCGAACCTTGATTCTCAGGTGGTGTGTGGGTGAAAAACCCGCAGCAGACCTTTGCTGGCAGAAAAGGAAAACGAGGTTTTTCTGCCTTGTGTTTCTGCATCTTGCAAGAGAAACCCCACAAGGAGGCTTTCTGTTGTTTTTCTCCCTCCTTTCCCCACCTGGGGCTGGAACCTTTGGGGAGTGCTTTGCCGTAACAACCGCAGGCTGCATTTTGTTTCGGGATTCGCAGGGCTGCTGCCCACACCTTTCTCTGGAGGAGAGTTCCAGATTAAGTCCCTGCTGCTCTTGGGGGCAAAGAGGAAGGTCTCTGCCGCCATCAAGGAATGTTGTCCTCCAGCCCGTCAGCATCTTTCCCCCAATATCTGCATCAGGGTGTATGTTGGAAAGGGGGTGCAGAAACAGGAGGTGGGAACTCCCTGCTGCGGCCACCTTCGTGCCAGGATCCATATTTGCGGTGGTCTTTCTCTGCTGTCAGTGAAATCTTGAATGCGTTTCTGTGTATTTACAGACATGCCTGTAGGAAGTGGTGATGAGGGAAACAAAGCAGACAGACTTGGAGTTTCATCCTGCAGTCAAAATCTTGCTGCTGCTGCAACAACAACCTCCCCCCCCCCCCCCGCCGCCTTTTGTTTTTCCTCCTTGGGGCACAAGACAGCAGTCGTCACGATTCAGCCCCAGCATCCCAGTACTGGGAAAGCCCAGTGTCCCAAAGGCTCCGGAGCAGAATATCTGCCCAAGTGGGCAGGGCTAAGAGCTTTGGACCGTTCCTTCCTTGGTCGCCCAGAGCCACATGGGGCAGCACACCAGGGGGTTTGACCCTTGCAGCGGGCACCTCTGCCCCTCCAGGCAGGAAGGCTGTGCAACCCAGGAGGAATCCCAGCCTGAGGATATACTAAATAGGGAACACAAAGACACAAAGCTGGCGGCTGGAACGAGCGAGGGCCCCTTTGGCGTGTGCCTGACGTGCCCAGGTGGGCAGAGGCAGCCTTCCTCAGCAACTCCCGCCAGCCCCAGCCAAGAGACTCCGTTGCTCCTCTGAACTGCCAGGCAACGCAGGGGCAGAAGGGAGTCCAGGGCTCTCCTGTGGGACAAGCAGCCCTTCGTCCGTCTGTCGCTGGGAGACCCTCATCAGCGCAGGCTGGGAAGCTGCAAACAAGGGGCTGCAGCAGACCCCAGCCTTTGAAGGTGGCAGCTGCAGGAAAACTCCACCATCAACTCCTGGTTTGACCTTGAGGCTCCTCTAGATACCAGAGTCCTGGCTGTGGATCCCCTGCCCTGAAGTGCTGCCTGTGCTGGCATGTGGCTTGGGATGGAGCAGGATCTGGGTGATCACTAAATCCTGAGCAAACTCCTCTCAGAGGCCAGTTTAGGGTGAGGTCTCCATTTGGGTCTTAGGAGAGGCAGTGCCGTGGCAGGAGCTGCTGCAAAACCCACCCAGGCCCAGAGAGACCCTCTGCCATCCCTCGAGCGAAGCTCTGTCGAAACCGACTCCGCCCGACTTCCTTTTGTGGGCACTGCCAGCCACCCTCTGCTCCGGTGACGACACAGTTTCCATAGTAGCAAATGTAGTTCAAAGGTAGGGGGCTGTTTCTTTAAGAAAAGAATTTAAAAGGGGATAAAGACCAGATGAAACAACAGCGCAAGCTGAACGAGAGAGGATGTGTTGGGCCTGTAAAATGTTAATGGGGTAATTATGGCATTAGTCACAAGCATTGAGGCCTCGGCAGCCATGAGCCCTTCCGGCCGTCTGTGTGACACGGTGTGCAGCTCAACGCATAGAGAGGGACACACAGTCAAAAGGCTACCGTCACATGTCAAATTAGACATGGCACCGAGACGGAAAGGGAGTGCTCCCCTCTGGCTCCTGGGGCCGCCTGGCTGAGGCCAGCGTGGGGCCGTGGGTCGAGTCTGAGACCAGGACCTAGGAGACCCTCCCACTTGGCCGTGAACCCCACCGTGTGGCCCCTCTGGGCGAACCTCAAAGGGTGGTGGGGAGGGTGAAATGGGGTGGGGAAGAGCACAACCCGGAGGTCTTTGGAGGGAAAATGGGGTGTAAATGTGGTAGAGGTGGAGGCACTGGGGGTGCTAGGAGACTTGGGTCAGGGTCCAAAGGGTGGCAGGAGCTCAGGAAAGCCCCACAACTTTATAGAATCCGAGAATCCTAGCATTGGAAGGGACCCTAAGAGGGCTGGGCTGCATGAGGCCCTTTGGTCTATAGGGCTTCTCCGAGGAGGAGTGAGGCAGTCAGGCTGCTGTGCCGCCTTTTGGATTATTAAGTCTCCACAGTCTGGTTCCATTGTTTCTGCACCTTCATGGCAATGGTGCCATCCTGCCCAGATTGTTTCTCTTTTGTGTCCCTTATTGGACCAGCGTGGAAACAACAGTGCCGGCCGGTTTATTGAAGTATCTGGGCCCCAAGCATCCCCCTGGACCTTCCCCAACCTTGTGCCTTCTGGATGTTGTGGACAAGCCTTGGCCGGGGCTGATAGGGGTTGCAGTCCTTCAGAACATAAGAAGAGCCTGCTGGATCCGGCCAGCATCCTGATCTCTGGGAAACCTGCAAGCCAGGACCAGAGCACCAGAGCAGCCTTTTCCCCTCATGTGGGTTCCAGCCACAGCTGCCTCCAACCGTGGCTCTTGTGGCCTTTGAGAGCCTCCTCCATGAATTTGTCTCTTCCTCTTTCAGAGCCACCCAAGTTGGGGGCCATCCCTGCCTCCTGTGGGAGGGAGTTCCATAGTTTAACGCTGTGGTGCAGGAAGGGCTGTATTCCACCTGCCCTCAGTCTCCCAACATCCACCTTCCTTGGGTGTCCATGAGTTCCAGCGCTATAGGAGAGAGAGAGAGCACTTTCCTCTGTCCGCTTCCTGCTTACCAGGCATAATTTCCTGAGCTGCCCTTTTCTGCAGATCATCCGAAGGGCACCAGGCCTGTCCCTTTTTCACTCCAGCCCAAGATTTCCTTCTCTGGCATCTGTTCCATGTGGACCACCAGCTCAGCACCCCCATCTCCCCAGGGATGCCCTGTGGGCTCTGTCTTCGCATCACTGAATGCCCACTGCAAATGTGCTGGATTTCAGGCAGGGCTTTGGGGACCAAGAACCGTCTCCTGCAGGGAGACTCATCCCTTCATTCCTTAAAATGCTCATCTTGGTATTTTGCTCACCAAGAACTCAGCTTACACTATTTTTGTTATTTGCTCTTATTTATTATTTGGGCTGCTCCATAACTAAAGGTTACCTGGTGGCCTTAGAGCGGGAATAAAAAGGTTTACAACAGGAGCCCCAACCATAAAACGCTTAAAAATCATGGTGCAGCATAAAACTTGAGCAACAGGAAATACTACAAGCTTTAAACTAGGAACAAGTTTTGCAGACAAGTTGGTTTGATGCCACCAGGGAATGTGGCTTTCATAGAATTGTAGAGTTGGAAGGGACCCCAATGGTCCTCTAGTCCAACCCCCTGCAATGCAGGAATCTCAGCTCAAGCACCCCTTGCATGTCCTTTTGCCTAAGCTAAGAGTTTGGCGTTCCTGAGGTTGGCGCCCGCCTTCTGCTTTTGGAAGAACTGTTCAGGAGAAGAGAATGGACTCAACGGGTCTCCATCTCTTGTTTCAGGCTCAGGCCGCAGGGTCTCCTCCGACCTCCCCCGGCCACGGGACGGGGCGCTCCATGCCCATGCCAGTCCGGTCCACCTCCGCCGGCTCCACCCCAACTCACGGGCCCCAAGATTCCCTGGCGGGCGTCGGAGGAGACGTCCAGGAAGCGTTTGCACAAGGTGAGTGTTTTGAGAACCCCGCGGCACTTGATAGCTGGGTGAGTGCAATTTTGTGCCTTTGCATATAGTGCCCAGACAAATTCATTTCATGAGTTTGGGCCTCGTTCGCCCATCAGTTAAGGTCATCTTGAATCCCAATTCTGCAGCAATAGCTACCCTGCCCATTTGCCCTCTGCAAATTTGGGTGTTGAGTAGGAACTGAACAGCCCCTTTGCAATCTCAAGCCCCACTTCGGAAGCCCCCACAGTGCTAAGAGGAATCTTGGGTCAGTTGTCAATAAGCCATACATATATACCTACCTACACATAAAAGGGGTGTACGCAGGTGGCGTTGTGGTCTAAACCACTGAGCCTAGGGCTTGCTGATCAGAAGGTCGGCGGTTCGAATCCCCGCGACGGGGTGAGCTCCCGTTGCTCGGTCCCAGCTCCTGCCAACCTAGCAGTTCAAAAGCACATCAAAGTGCAAGTAGATAAATAGGTACCGCTCCAGCGGGAAGGTAAACGGCGTTTCCATGCGCTGCTCTGGTTCGCCAGAAGCAGCTTAGTCCTGCTGGCCACATGACCCGGAAGCTGTATGCCGGCTCTCGGCCAATAAAGCGAGATGAGCGCCGCAACCCCAGAGTCAGACACGACTGGACCTAATGGTCAGGGGTCCCTTTTCCTTTACCTTTACACATAAAAGGGAGGAATGTGTTAAACACGTTACCTTCTGTTAGTAATTGCATGATGTAACTCCTTACAATTTTTTCCGTTTGTATTTCGGAAAATCAAATGTTTTAAAGAAACAACAACTTCCCCTGCCTTTCCTTCCTGGTGTGTAAGACCTTGAGTCGGAGAAACACTGCTGGTCCTTGCATCCTCAAGGGGCTTCTCCGGTGCCTCCCCCTTAAGGCCTCCCACTCCCTCATTGAGCATCACAAAGACAGCCAGTGTGGTGCCTGGTTAGAGTGCCTGGACTCCAGAACTGGGAGAGACCAGGGTTCGAATCCCACTTGGCCACAAAGCTCACTGATGTGGCCTGGGGCTGGTCACTGCCTCTCAGCCTAAGCTGCCCCACTGGACAGTTTTGTGGGGATTCTATGAGGAAGAAGAGAACCATATCTGCCACCTTGAGCTCCGTGGAGGAAAAGATGGGGTATAAATAAATCAAGAGCCTGAATAGCAACGGCTAGAGATAGGATCCCCCTGGCACCATGGGTGGACTCTTCCAGGGGAGCCTCACTTTCTGGGTGCAGACTGTTCCCCTCAAGGATTTGTTGGGAAGCTGGCCATCGCATTGAAAGGCCATCGAAAGGCCAACCGTCTCTCAGGGTAGGGGGCATTTCCGGTTCGGACTCTCAGACTCCACATCACGGGCAACGCAGAGGGGCATCGGTGCCCCTGTGTGTCTCAGAAAGGGTGGCTCTTCACCTTCCTTACTGCCTCCATTTCTTCCTCAGGGACCCGGCGAAATCTCCGTAATGATTTGCTGGTAGCAGCCGATTCGATCACGAACACAATGTCATCGTTGGTGAAGGAGCTTCATTCGGGTGAGTGGGAGGGGGGGCAGGGGGAAGGGGCCAAGCCAGCGGGGTCGGCCAGCATCCTCTGGTCGAGGTGCCTGAGGCGAGGGTGTCCTCAGAACAATCTGCCCCAAGGCTTTGTTGACCAGGACCACTTGGCTCAAGAAGCCAACACACAGGAAGAGCTTCATCTTCCTCAAGAGCAAGGTTGCACAGTGACTGCAAGCAGACGCTTCCGGTTTGGGAACTGGGGGTGGACTGTGTGACCCCCTGGGGTCCCTCTAGTCCACTGGAACGAGCCCCCTATTCTCCAGCTGCCAAACAGCTAATAGCCAAGAAACACTTGTGACCCTCAGGCAGCCACTTTCCGCATTGCAACAGGTATATAGGAAGGGAGGCCTCTGGTCCACCTGCCTCCATCCAGCTTTCCCTGCAGACTGACTGGCTAGTGGGTTTGTGGCCTGGGTGGGGTGAAGCTGATGCCTCTGCGCTGCTTATGGGGAGCCAAACCGGGAAGGAACGACTTACTTGCAATGGAGACAGTTAACTAGTGCTACAATAAATTTTTGAAGGGTTCAGGTTTTCCAGGGGAAATTGCTGTTAAGTGGGGGGCAAAGATAGTTATGGAAAAGCCACTACTTTTTGCTCAATTTTCCATGCCTGTTCTCAGCCCTGCTTCTCCCCAGCTAGCTGCTTCTTTGACCTTCCTTCCTTCCTTCCTTCCTTCCTTCCTTCCTTCCTTCCTTCCTTCCTTCCTTCCCTCCTTCCTTCCAGCTCCTCCAGTGAGCGATGCCATCCAGCTGAGGATTGTGGAGCTAAACTAATTAAACCACAGAGTTGCATCGCCAGCTGGGTGGCTCTGACTACCTGACAGTGTCCCTAAGGGCAGATGAAGCCTTTCCGTGGCCCTCACTAAAGATGGGGGGGGCGAGGGAAGAGGGAGCCCAGGTCAGGCTGTGCTGGAAGTTTCATTTGCCCACAAGGACTGGCAGGAAAAGGTCCATCCCGAGCTCTTGGTTGTGCGTGATTGTGCAGGCCTCATTGTGTAGAATATGGCTGCCAAGACTTTGCTGGATTTAGGAGGAATCAGAGCACGTTGGAAGGACATTGGGCTGGATAAGTTCAGGTGGATTAAGTCTCTTCTGGTCGTACATCCAAGAGCATTTTATCTACCCAATGAGCTTTAGGGGGGGGTTGGAGGTCTGCGGAGCCCCTCCCAATTCTGATTCATAGAAGCACAGAGCTGTAGAGTTGGAAGGGACCCTGAGGGTCATCTAGTCAAACCCCCTACAATGCTAGAATCTCAGTGGAAGAATCACCCAACCTCTGCTTAGAAACCTCCAAGGAAGGAGAGTCCACCACCTCCCGAAGTTCTCTTCCATTCCTTGCATTCCCAGAGAGCGGCTCGATCCCTCCTGGTCCTTCTGGAGCACAGCTTCAAAGGTGGAAGGGCCGCAAGCCCACCGCTCTGCCTTCCCTGTGGCCTCTCTAGACCTGGAAGGAGGCCTTCCTATGTGAGGAAAATGCCCATGCCTGTGGCAAAGGTGGCCTCTGGGCCAGTGACGAGCCCGGCTGGCCTCTGCCCCGTCCGCTTGGTGCCTTTGGGCTCTGGCAAGAGGGAGCCCTGTGGCTTCCCGTCAGGGCTGCCTCCTTCCCTCCCTTCCTTGCTCTGGGAAAAGGCAGCCTCTTGGGCAAGAGCAATCGTCAACAAAGCAGGGCTTGTTCTGCCGGCGGCTGTTGCACCGAGCTCTTGGGCTGCGCAGGCAGATGACAGATGAAACAAACTGCAGGCTCCCACTTTGATAAGATGCAGGCGAGGGGACCCTGGGAAGTGTCTGGAAGGATCTCGTTTGCTGGAGCATCCATGGAAACAGCTGGAGTCGGGAGTCCGTCCACAGCAAGCTCTGGTTGGAGCCCGGCTTCCATGCCCAGTGGCCTTGGGCTACAGCTTCCGGACCCCTGGGAGAGGCGTTGTGGGAATCAGCGCGGGGTGGGCTGGATCACCTTGATTCCAGTAAGGAAGCCGGTGGGGGCCCCGGCTGCGTCCTCCGCCCCCTTCCTCCAGAAGCGAGGCTGCCTGCCATCTTGCCTCTGGGGTGTTGGATGCAGATCCCCAACGGAAGGCCTGTTGGTGGGGCAGCTGGGGGCTTCAGGGGAAAGTAGATCTTCCCCAGCACCCCCCGTCCTCCTTGAGGGTCCAGGGATGCAGATTCCACTCCCCCCCCCCACCCTGGCCCCAGAGTTGTTGCTCCTTTTCACCTCCTGGGACAGTCTCCTCTTCCTTTTGCCTTCCTGTTCTTTTCTGCTCGTGCCCCTCCCCCCCCCCCAGTCTGCTTCCTGGGTGTCTGAGGGAACACACACACAACACCACACTCCCTCGTGGCTCTTTAAGAAGCGAACTCAGAGTGGCTGAGACACTGCATGTCTTTTACAGGGGGACCTGGCCTATTTAACGCGGACATTTCCTCTTTTGCAATCGTGCTGCTTTGATGCTGACCACCCTGAGCAGCTCTGGGGAGGGAGAAGACGGGCCGTGGATGCTTGGATCTCCTGCCAGAGTTTTCCACCCGTCCTCTCTCATCTTTCCTCCTGGGAGAATGTTTTGATGTCCTTGCTTGGCATCTGAGCTCCAGCTCTTATCATCTAGCACCCCACAGCCATGACCCAACGACTTGGGAGCAAGGAAACTGCCTAATAATAATAATAATAATAATAATAATTTATTATTTATACCCTGCCCATCTGGCTGGGCTTCCCCAGACACTCTGGGCAGCTTCCAACAGAACATTAAACTGCAATAATATATTAAACATTAAAAGCTTCCCTAAACAGGGCTGCTTTCAGATGTCTTCTAAAAGTCTGGCAGTTGTTTTTCTCTTTGACATCTGAAGGGAGGGCGTTCCACAGGCCAGGTGCCACTACCAAGAAGGCCCTCTGTCTGGTTCCCTGTAGCTTTGCTTCTCGCAGTGAGGGAACAGCCAGAAGGCCCTCGGCGCTGGACCTCAGTGTCTGGGCAGAACGATGGGGGGTGGAGACGCTCCTTCAGGTATACTGGACCGAGGCCCTTTAGGGCTTTAAAGGTCAGCACCAACACTTTGAATTGTGCTCAGAAACGTACTGGGAGCCAATGTAGATCTTTCAAGACAGGTGTTATGTGGTCTTGGCGGCCGCTCCCAGTCACCGGTCTAGCTGCCGCATTCTGGATTAGTTGCAGTTTCCAGGTCACCTTCAAAGGTAGCCCCACATAGAGCGCATTGCAGTAATCCAAGAGGGAGATAACCAGAGCATGCACCACTCTGGCCAGACAGAAGGACTCCCCCCCCCTGTCCCCTGGAAGGGGCAGCAGAGTCACTCTTGCCCATGGCCCTGGCAGCCTGACCTGTGGACCCCTCCCTGGAGACTCTCCCTTTGGCCCAAACCCTCACTGCTGGTTCTTTGTTTTGTTTTAAAAGGTGAGGAAGGAGGTGAGGAGGAGGAGGAAGACAAGATCCAGAATGGGAAGGACCGAGGTAAGATGGGGGGGGGAATCCCCATGCCTGGTGGTGGGCAGGCCAAGGTGGTTGGGTGCTGCCACCTTTGCACAATGGGTGCTTCCCTCCGTGTGGAGCAGGAAAAAGTCTCCGTTGGTGCAGAACGTCCAAGCGCAGCTCTTCACAAGCCATGGGGCAGGATGAAGGGGCCTTCTTATGTTTCCAATGGGTGGCAGCTGCAACAAGCCCTCTGAGCACCCCCCCCCCCCCGTTAGATGGTGGTGCAGAGCAAGGTTTGTGTTAGTGCCTCCCCCAGGGGTGGGATGCAGAAGCGGATGCTTCACAGCACCATCTCCTGCCCTCTGGTGCTCTTTGCGGGGGTCCCTGGTGGAGGGAGGGGGCTGGCCAATTCTTCCCAGCTGCAGTACGGTCGCATCCTCCAGCAGGGAGGGGTTGATTCCAAGGGTTCCCCATGTACACAAAAGCACGTGCCCTCTGCTCCCGGTTAAAGTCTCTTTTTGCACCCCAAGCAGCCCCAGCGCAAACAGAGCATGGAAGTTCCCTGCTTTGCTTGCATCCGGCTTGTGGAATTCCAACCAGCCTGCCTCCAGCCACCTATGGCTGAAATTAAATGGGTGTAACAAGTGGGCGTCAGATGCAATCGTATTGTCCTTAGTTTGCCTCTCTGGTTGTCTTTGGAGCTCCACTTTGTCTTCCCATCAGATGTCAAGGAGATAAATTAACTAGACAACTTTTAGAAGACCCCTGAAGACAGCCCCGTACCGGGGAGTTTTTAACGTGTGATGTTTCATTATGTTTTCATATGTGTTGGAAGCCTCCCAGAGTGGCTGGGGCAACCCATCCAGATGGCCAGGGTATAAATCATAAAATGACTTTTGGTATTATTATTATTCATAATTCTTTAAAAATGCTTTTGGACATAAACCACGGCAGGTGCTTTCTTCAAAGGCATGGTATAGAACTTTCAAGCCAAATACATAAAACCTTGCCTGGGTGGGGTTTTGCGGCTGCTGCCACCATCGCAGTTTGTTCCTGGCTTTCTCAGCCGGTCCTTTGTCTTGTCTCGCAGGTTAAGCGGAAGACTCCGCCCTGGCCAGCCATTCAGGTGAGCAGGCGCTCTTTTCTTTTCCAGGTAAGGTGTAGGCACAGTTGTGTTTACAGAGGGACAAAAGGCAGGTTGCAGGACTGCCTGCCTGCCTGCCTGCCTTCCACACTGGCCCCCCAGTAGGCAGGGTCCCATACAGGACAGGCAGGGAGACCCCGCTTTCGGGTCTCAGGGACTCCTGAACATCCCTTATGCCCTCAGCACAAGGGGCTTCCTCCGGGGCTGCGCTTTTGACCCTGGCTGTCTGTGGGGCCAAGCAGAGACCCTTTGTGGCTGCCCAGCGCATAGGGCAGCTTCCCCCAACTGAGTGCCGGTGGTGTCCAAGCCATGGGTGATGAATTTGTCGTTTGATGTGGGGTGACCCCTCAGTACTGGGAGCCCCACCCTCCCTGTTCCTGGCGCTTGGCAGAAGGAGAGGCTCCCGGCTTCAGATCATGGAAGCGTAGAAGAGTTGGGAGGGACCCCAAGGGCCATCGTTGCTCTTAGCTCCTGTGACCACCTAATAGCTCTGAAAAGTCCCGCAGTCAATGCCAGCAGAGCTCCCTCCCGTCCAAAAGGGCTTCTCAGACCTTTCCTTTTCCGGAAGGGATCTCAGGTGTGCGCAGGTTCCGAAGGACACGCACATGCCCTCCCCACAGTGCAAATGTCCCCTGGTTTGAAACCAGCTTTGACGGCTCCTGGGTCTCCGCCAAGGAACCTCAGGGACTGTTGGAAGGGACATGAATAGGCAAGCCTGAGAAAATCCTCTGCGCTCTCAAACCAACCGCAAACTCCTCCAATTCCCAGGGCTCATTGCGGGGGGAGGGGGCTCTGAGGGGTACTGGGTGGGCTCCGGCTGCAGGCAGGAGAGCCAGGCTCCGCCTCACTGGCTGCTCTGTGTCTTTGGCGCAGGTAAAGAGGCGCGAGCTCCTCTCCTCAAGACGTTTCCACATCCTTCCGACGAGGCATGCTCCAGCCGACACATCTGCCATTGTCAAGTCGCGAGGACTGCAGCTCACAGGGAAGCCGCCTCCGCTGACGCCTCTTTCTGACGGACCGCGTGGCGGCCTTCCTGGGGGGTGGGGAGGGCGGGGGCATCTCCTTTGGTTTGCATGTCCTGTTTCCATCCGTGTCCCCCCCCCCCCCCGTGCTTAATTGGGCAGCACCTCATCTCAAGTTTGGACGAGAAGACGTTGCTGAGAGACCGGCCATGTCTCCCGCGAAGCATCCTCTTCCCTCCCCGGCAGAGCGGTCACCTCACCACCCACGGCCGCCACCACCACCCCGTGGGGTCTCCGGTCCCCCTTGTGGGGAAAAGCAGACTTCTTACTCCATGTGGCCGAGTTTCCTTGGGCAAAGTGTGGGCGGAATGCTCTGTTGCGGAATGCTCTGTTGCGGAATGCTCTGTTGCAGAAGCCCCTCTGGCCTTTCCCCACATGAATGTCGGGTTCCCTGGGCCGTTTGCAGCTCACGAAGGGCAGGCTGGGGGGCAAGGGGGATGGATGGCTCACTGGGAGGCGGGCAGTTCTGGCCCCCAGGGCACAGCCCACCAGGGTGCCCCCCATACAAAGCCCACTGGGGTGAATGTGCCAGCATAGCCCCCACTTACTTCAACTGTGGTTGTGCAGGGAGCATCCTGGAGGATTGTGCCCTGTGTTCGAGGGACGGGATGGGCTGCCATTTGGCTCTTCCCCCCGGAGTCCCCGAATGTCTTGTGCCGGCTCCAGGGCCAAGAGGAGAGGAGTGGGGCGGAGGGAGGCCCAGCCTCTAGAGGCCACCCTGTGGGGAAGCTTCAGGTGGTGGGGCAGCAGCAGCAGCAGCAGCACAGCTCGCTCAGTTGACTCGTAGCGTTGGAAGGGACCCACAAGGGGCATCTAGTCCACCCCCTGCCATGCAGGACTCATAAAAAGCAGCTGGTCTTTGAACAAAGAAGACCCTGGCCCACTTGGGTAGTTGGCACCAGAAGCCAATCTCTCTACCTGCTGGCTTTGTTTGGGGTTTGGAAAGTGGCTCTTAGTGGATGGGCCAAAGGCAGTGAAGGAAGGCAGAGCAATAATCCCTGGAGCCCAGTTGGCACAGAGTGAGCTGCCCGGCTGCCCTGGCTCTCTGGGGGTGGGGAAGCGGGTTCCTGCATGTGTCTCCATGTTCTGGGGGGGGGGAGGACAGCCATGTTTGCTGGCAATATAGGCCAACCAAAATATTGTGACTGGGCTGTCAAGCAAGGAAAGGAGTGATGATGACCTGTTGGGGGGCGGGGCTTTGCTCAAGGCCAGAATCACAGAACTGTCGAGTTGGGAGGGACCTCCAAAGGGCATCTAGTCCAACCCCCTGCAGTGCAGCAATTGCAGCTAAAGCATCCCTGACTGAAAGGGCTCCTGGCCGTCCTTTGGTTTGGTGACAATCCGCTGTTGGACTCAGGCCGGTGAGGTGTCTGGGGAAGGAAGAGCTGCAAAGCACAAATCCCAGCTGGTGGTGCTGAAAGGTTCAGGCCTCAGCGTTTGAACGAGGGGGGCTGGGCTCAATCCGCCCCTTTGTGGTGGGGGGGCAGTTCTACTTCTCCCCTAAGCATTGGAAGTGGTGTCTCTGACTGCAGGTAACTGTCTAGGCGTTTTTTTTTTTGTTCTCGTGAACGCAGAAGAACCGGCAGTCAGAAAGGAGGGGATTCGGAGAAGAGCTTTCTGACACGTTGCCATACACAGGAAATGCCTGGCTTGGCTCAGACCAGACCCCCTCCATCTCGCTCAGAGGCAAAAGACAGCGAAGGAAACCCCCCAGCCCCATCCCTGGGCCTGCCACCTCCCCTCCTTTCAGCCAGATTGTGCCCCTGCAATAGCCTAAGAGGATTGTCACCAGTCCTCCCCCTGTTGGGGGCCCCTCCTGTCACTCTGGGCCCACTCCTACCTTTGGACTGGCCCCAGGAGGAGCCCCCATTACCCCCTCCAAGGCACCGGTCAGTGATGCCCGGGGTGGTGACCAAGTCCCTGTCCCTCAACTCTCCTGGGACTTCCTCTTCTGACTTGCTGCCAGTCAAAGTGCAAAGTGTGCAAAGTGACCTTCTAGGCCGTCCTCCTTGGCCCCCCCCCTTGCCTTGCAAACTCTGCACATTTTAGCAGGCGCTTCAGCACACCAGAGCCTGCTCTTAGTCTTCCTGAGAGCGGCAGGAGTTGGAGAGGCAGTTGGTGGCGAGGGGGCCACAGACCCTCTCTGCCTCCCCAGCAGCCACGGGGAAGGGGGGTTGTGGCCAGCCCCACGGCCGCCTGCCATTTTGAATGCTCCAAGGCCTCAGCTCTGCGTGGGGCTGAGCCAGGGCTTTCCAGGGGCGCCTGCACAGCCTCTGCATCTCTCACTTCTCCTGTGACAGCCGGGGCTGCTTCCGGTTGTGGAAATCCCCCTGAGCACCTCCCTGGCTTCTCGTGAGAAAAGGGGGCTGGGTAGGCGAGCGGGAGAAGGGGGCCGAGCTCTTCTGCCTGCAGGGGCTGTTGCAGAGAGGCCAGGAAGCTCCTGGAACCATCTTCTGCTTGTCATAGGAGCTGGAGCTCTGCCAGAGCTCCGTTGTCAGGCTTGCTGGGGGCCCTGCCGGGACCTCGGAGGCTCCGCCGGTTTCTGCCTCTTCTCCAGGTGCAAAGCTTCTGCTCTTGCAGTTCAGGCAAAACAGCCTCCGGCTGCTGGGGTTCCAGCTTGGCCTAAAAGAGAGGGATTTGTCCTTGCCTGTGGGACGTCCCCACACCCGCTTTGGGACACCATCCCAAGATTGTTATTAATAATAACAAAGGATCACAGGGCGGTGTACAATATAAAAACTCAAAAATATGTACCATAGTAGCAAGCAAAAGCAATGCTCACCCACCCAGCCCAGTTTAAAAGGCCACCGATGGCTCCCTGTAGCCAATAAATAATGCTTCCGGTCACCAGTTCCTGGATCCCACAGGAGGGGAGAGGGTTCTCCTGCTCGAATCCTGCTTGCGAGTTTGTGGGTATCTGGTTGGCCACTCTGAGAGCAAGATGCTGGCTGGATCCCTTTGTGGTCTTAAAGTAGCGCTTGGCTCTCCTTGTGGTCTTAAAGTGGCGCTTGGACATGAACCCTCTTTCCAAGGCACACTTTGCTTGCTGCCGTCCCGACGGTCGGGGCCTCCTTTACAGGCGCTCCCCAAGGGCTTCCGCTGTCCCTGTGGGGTGGCTGCCTCCACCATCCGGGGCTGCATTGCAAAGGCCTCCATGCCTTAAAGGTAAAGGTAAAGGGACCCCTGACCATTAGGTCCAGTCGTGTCTGACTCTGGGGTTGCGGCGCTCATCTCGCGTTACTGGCCGAGGGAGCCGGCGTACAAGTTCCAGGTCATGTGGCCAGCATGACAAAGCTGCTTCTGGCGAAACCAGACCAGCGCACGGAAACGCTGTTTCCTTCCCGCCGGAGCGGTACCTATTTATCCACTTGCACTTTGACGTGCTTTAGAACTGCTAGGTGGGCAGGAGCTGGGACCGAGCAACGGGAGCTCACCCCATCACAGGGATTCGAACCGCCGACCTTCTGATCAGCAAGCCCTAGGCTCTGTGGTTTAACCCACAGCGCCACCTGGGTCCCTTAGCGCCACCTGGGTCCCTTACTCCATGCCTTACTGTGGCTCAAAGTGGGGGTCCCAGAAGGCTCTCTGTGGCTGGTGGGCTCCTTGCCTTTCATTCCTCACACCAACAGCCACCAGTTTTCCCTTAACCTCTGCAGGGGCACCTCTGGGCTCACAGTGCTGGGCCTGCAGCTCCTGGAAGCAACAGGGAAACACTGGATCATAGAATTGCAGAGTTGGGTCATCTAGCCCAACACCCTGCAATGCGGGGATCTGTTTGCCCATCGTGAGGCTCTAACCCACGACCCTGAGATTCAGAGTCTCAGGCTCTGCGGACTGAGCTGTCCCAGGGAAGGTGCAAAGTGGGTAAAGGGAAGGAGGGGCTGGTTGTGTTTTCATTCCCAGTGGGTCAGTGGCTCTCCCAATTCTCTTGCTTCTGGGGATCAGCAACAGAGCTGCTGTTTTTTGTGGGGGGAGGGTCAGCTGCCTGTTCATATCTTCCCACATCACGTCCCCCCAGAACTGCAATTGGACTCTGTCTCAAATGGCATCTGTTGCCCCTGAATCTGACCTTCCCTCACAACAAGCATCCATGTGCAAAGTTACATCCTGGATATTTTTGCGAAGGAGAGGTGGCAAATTGCCAGCCCCCTCCCAAGCCCCTGGAGACTGGTGAAGGTGGGCTTTGGGTGGGCTCCTGGGGGAGAAAGTGAAGCGTCTGAGCAGGCACCGCCTTGCAGATGCCTTCTGCGTTTTCAAAGTCACCCGGCAGCCAGGTGGGGAAGGCCTTGGCAGGCAGACTTGGCGCCTGTGCCAGCCCCAAGCCCCTGGTGGCAGCCTGCCCTTCGCCCGGGGGCTTTTGTCACAGCGACTCGAGGCCTGGGGAGCTTTGCCAAGTGCAAACAGGTGTGGGCAAGGTGACCGGAAAGGAAGTCAAGGCAGCGGGAGCTTAGAGGGCAGCAACTGTGCCAGGGCTCTGGGGCTGGGGTGGCCGAGAGGAGCTGCTGCTGCTGCTGCTGCCATTGTGCATGGACCCAGTTCCACCAGTCCAAGGTTGCCAGCTAGCCAATCCCTCAGGCCTGTGCTCTGCAGTTATCTGGCTAGTGAAAAGGAACGGTCTCATTTTGCAAAGCCTGTCAGAGGCCTCTGGATATTAGTTGGTGGAAATCGCAGGTGGGGAGAGGACAGCCACTGCGCTTGGGTCCTGCTTGTGGGCACCAGGTTGGCCACCGCGAGGGCCTGGGACATGGCGGCGATGTTGGAGGGGAGAATGGTGGCCGGGTGTTTCTGTGGAGCTGCAGGAGAGGAGAGTTGAGTTTCCTCCCAGGTGAGAAGCGGAAGCGAATCAGCCGGGTGCCAAGTGGGGGCCATGATAAGCAGGAAGTGATCAAGGGGGCCCAGGCCCCTGACGCTTATGGCGGGCATGTGCCTGATCTCAGGTGCTGCTTGTCGCACTGGGTAGCCAGGGCTCGTGCCATGCCTCTGGGGAAGCAGGATGGGCTCCCCTGAGTTAGCCAGGGTGTGAGGGAGGGCTGGGCTGGGCAGTGGCATTGGGGATCTGTGCCCTCCCAGAGCCCTGAGTCCTGGCACCTGCTTCATGCCAGGACCTTAGTTGTGAGCACATTGGAGAGGCCACGTGGGGTCTGTGTTTTCCAGCCCAGGCTAGATCTCAAGCAATCGCTCGGACTGCAACAGACGACGGACGCTTCCTTGTCCGCTGCGGAGCACACCTGAATCTGGGCACTAGGTGAGGACCCTTGTAAGAATTCCAGTTTACAACCACTTCCCCGCTTCTCATGTCTGTGTCTGCCTGTGTGTGTGCATGGGAGCACACACTTGAATGTATGAATGTGAATCCTGAGCAAGAGTGTTTTCATTTTACAAAAAAGAAAAAGAAAAAAAGGTTGAAATACCTGGGAGATTCTGTACATGTTGGGAACACGTCTAATTGCAAGCTGTAAACTGGAAGCCACGTTCTCTCATCTGCCAAATATTTAATAAAACGAGTCCCGTCCATCTCACTTGGTGTGTGCCCTGAATTTCCAGTGGGACCAGGCAGGTGATCTGAGCGAAGCCCCAGGGGCACAAAGCCCCCTTTGCCTGCCCCTTCCTTGGCTGCTTCCGCTCAGGATGAGGCCTCGGCAGGTGGGCAGGCGCTGGCTCCCTGGTGCACCTTGCGCTGCCTGCAGTCCCTCCTTGCCTCTTCTGCTCTCCTCCGCCTCTTCCCCTTTCTGGCTCCAGGCGGCTCCTCTCCAGACCCCGGAAAAAGCCAAGACTCGGAGCCCTGTTTGTCCTGGCCGGATAATGAGGGGACGGCACAAAGGTCCCCCGCGGTGTCATTGAGCCTGTGTGTGTCGGCACCTAATGAGGCTGGCGGCCGACTCGCAGGGGCAAGGGAGGCCTGGGCTCCTCCTGGGGTGCTGGGGTCAGTGGGGAGCAGGGAAGGTGAAGGGGTCAGGCTACTTCTGGAGATGGACAAATGGGGGTGGGGTATTAATTCTAGAGCCCCGTCTGGGCTAGGAGGAGGACAAAGGAGGAGGGGGGCTGGCAGGCCCTTCCTGCCACAGGTTGCCATCCAGTCGTGGTGCATCTGGGGCAAGGCGGGGAGAATGTAGGGAATGAGAGTAATTTAATAGGCATGTACTTTATACCCAGTCAGACCAGTATAGCTCAGTATTGTCTACACTCTCCCAGCCCAACCCAGAGGTGCCGTTGTGGGCTGAACCGGGGGCATCCTGCTTCAAGGTGTGCCCTTCCCTCCCAAGGCCTTGCACGCCCAAGTGCTTATCTTGGGACTCGCAAGGACGCTCAGGTGTTTGCCATGGGGGGCTCTGGGGGCCTGCGGTGTGTGGCAAATCCTGACAGTGCTGGCACTCTTCATGCTGAGACCCATGCCCAGGCAGAGGCTGCAACAGCCAGGGTTTGACCAGTGCAGACATTATGGCCGATTCCCTGCACCCTTCAACTCTACACCCCACACCTGATTAAGAGCTCTGTTGGACTCAGAAACTTGCTCACTACTTGCTTGCTATTATTGTTGTTGCCCACCATCCCAATCTCTGAGCGATGCGGGATTCCAGAATTCAAGGGTCTTGCCCAGGATTAATGTTTCCTTATGGTGCTGGAGGAGACTCTTGAGAGTCCCATGGACTGCAAGAAGATCCAACCTCTCCATTCTGAAGGAAATCAGCCCTGAGTGCTCCCTGGAAGGACAGATCCTGAAACTGAGGCTCCAATACTTTGGCCACCTCATGAGAAGAGAAGGCTCCCTGGAAAAGACCCTGATGTTGGGAAAGATGGAGGGCACAAGGAGAAGGGGACGGCAGAGGATGAGATGGTTGGACAGTGTTCTCGAAGCGACCAACATGAGTCTGACCAAACTACGGGAGGCAGTGGAAGACAGGAGTGCCTGGCGTGCTCCGGTCCATGGGGTCACGAAGAGTCAGACACGACTAAACGACTCAACAACAATGTTTCCTTTGGAAATGAGGCACAGCAGAGACGGCAGAGTCTTTATAATATAAGGGTTATTTACACATATACAACCTGAGTCTATGATGGAGGTCTTCACAGCATTAACCCCCCCCCCAAAGGGTCTTGTTTCTCCCATAACCACAGCCTTGGCTTCCAACAAAAATCAAATGTTGCTCTGACGCTCTCTCCAGCTTGCTGTTTTTCCTCTAGCTCACCTCACTGCTACTCTCTGCTCTCATCTCTGGTTTGTCTGTTGAGGGAGGGGGGCCCACCCATTTTCCATCTCACACTCAGCCCCTTAATCTCCATCACCTCACCAGGAAACCAGTTTGGCTATTCCAGGAATTAGAAGGCTTGATTAGCTTTTAACACTTGCTGGATCCAGAGATTAGAGGGGGCTGGCATACACATAGCCAAACTCATAACACTTTTTAAAGGCCATCAAGTGTTTGACAGCCAAAGGCCTGGTTGAAGAGGAATGTTTTTGCCTGGTGCCTAAAGGTGTATAATGAAGGTACCAGCCAACTCTCCCTGGGGAGAGGATTCCACAAATGGGGAGCCACTGCAGAAAAGGCCCTGTTCTCGTGTTGCCATCCTCCGGACCTCTCGAGGAGGAGGCACACAAAGAAAGGTCTCAGATGATGATTGTAGAGTCTGGGATGGTTCATATGGAATCATAGAATCCTAGAGTTGGAAGAGACCCCAAGGGCCATCCAGTCCAACCCCCTGCCAAGCAGGAAACACCATCAAAGCATTCCTGACAGGTGGCTGTCAAGCCTCCGCTTAAAGACCTCCAAAGAAGGAGACTCCACCACACTCCTTGGCAGCAAATTCCACTGTCGAACAGCTCTTACTGTCAGGAAGTGAGGCAGTCCTTGAGGTGTTGTAGTCCTGAGGCATTCAAGGCTTTATGGGTCAAAACCAGCACTTTGGATTGGGCCCAGAAACTAATTGGCATCCAGTGCAGCCGGTTTCGGGTCGGTGTAATATGCTCAAAGTATCTTGCCTTGGTGAGCAAAATGTCACTTTGTGACATTTGGGCTGGACTCTGGGCTTTATCAAAAATAGAAGTGGCACCTCAACCCTTGGCAGGTGGGGGGGTGCCCAGGGTTTGGCCACTTCTGTGGCCTTTCTGATGTCCACACGATGTAGCATCCACTTCACCACCCAACAGGCAGAGAGGACCAGGGGTCTGGCCCTGATGAAGACGGCTGATGAGACGCCAAGAGGAGCCCACCAACCGTGGCCCATCTCCCCTGCCCCACCTCTCCCACTCTTGTCCACTCCAGCCGTCCTCAGCCTGGCTCCGTTTGGGACTCCAGCCTCAATCAGCCAGATGGCCCCGGGTTTGGGAAGGCAGGTGGAGACTTTGCCTGGCAGCCACTGGCCAAGGGCCCAGCAGGGTCCCTTTTTAAGCAGGAAATGCTCTTGCTGTGCTTTGAACTGTTGAATGCTGGTGGTGGAGAACCGCATGAGAAGGGGGAACTGCTGCTGCTGCTCTCTGGTCCTGCCTGGGGGCTTCCATGTATTGGGGCACAAGAGAGCCTGCTGGGTCAAGCCAACGGCCCCTTTAGACCAGCATCCTGTTCTCACCGTGGCAACCAGATGCCCAAATGGAAGCTCACAGACAGGATCCGGGTGCAAGAGTCTTCTCCCGTCCTGCATTTTCCAGCAACTGGGATTCAGAAGCATTGCTGACTCCGACTGTGAAGGCAGAGCAGAGCCATCCTGGCTAGGAGACGTCCATAGCGCTCTCCTCCTCCATGAATTTGTCTCATCTTCTTTTCAAGCCATCCCGATGGGTGGCCATCCCTGCCTCCTATGGCAGCGAGTTCCACAGTTTAATTATGCACTGAATAAAGGAGGACTTCCAAAGGCAACGGGAAGCTGTGTGAGGGGGTCCAGCAGGCTGTTATGCTCCACTGGGCCTGCCGCTGGGCACAGGACATCCCTGCTGCCTCTGAAAGAATGATGCCACCAAGAGCCAGGCTGGGTCAGCGTGTGGAGGCTGTTGATCCCAGTCATGTCTGAAGCAGCCATCCCTGCTGGACCCCTTTTGGGAGAGGAACTGCATTGAGGCTTCCTCTGTCCCAGATGCTTTAGTTGGGATTCCTGCATTGCAGGGGGTTGGACTAGATGACCGCTGGGGTCCCTTCCAGCTCTATCCTTCCCAGATTTCGCCTTTTGGAGATGGCTGTAACTGCAACCACAGGGAGACCAGGGGCTTCGTGCTGCAGGCCTAGATGGCCTGGTGATGCGGCTCCCAGCTCCGAAAGCTCCCTGGCAAGTGCCCAACTGTCTGGGTAGGATCGCTGGGGCAGCTATGCTGCCAGCAGAGTCCAGCACAGTGGAGCTATTAGCTGTCATTAGCAGCCCCAAGAAGCAGGCAATGGCCTGGCGGCCCCCCTGGCCTGTAGGGGCCAGGAACAGCAGGCCAGCAAATGGGGAGGTCAAAGGGCAACCTGCCGCTAATCTGAGCGGATTTGGCGGCGGCGACTCGCAGGTCAGAGGTCAGAGAGGGCAGCTCCGCGTGGTGCCAGCCCCGCCTGGGCTGGGGCACGAGGGGCTTCGCCCCACGACTGAGCCAGGATGCCCATGGACTTGCGGTGCCAAGTTCGGCTCTGCAGTCCCCCTTCCTGGCACTTTGTGCCCTGGGAGTCTCAGCACAGGCAGACCAGGGAGAAGTGGAGAGCTCCCATTAGTTAGTTGGCTTAAAGGCGTGTTTGTTTATGATGTTGCTTTCTCTGCCTTTCTCCCATTGTACGTTTCCGAGCACAATTCAAAGTGTTGGTGCTGACCTTGAAAGCCCTCAATGGCCTTGGCCAAGTAGACCTGAAGGAGCGACTCCACCCCAGCTCCGAGGGCCTTCTGGCAGTTCCCTCCCTGTGAGAAGTGAGGTTACAGGGAACCAGACAGAGGGCCTTCTTGGTGGTGGCACCCACCCTGTGGAACGCCCTCCCAGCAGATGTCAAGGAAATAAGCAGCTATCTGATGTTCTGAAGGCAGCCCTGTTTAGGGTAGCTTTTAATGTTTGATGTTTTATTGTGTTTTTAATATTCTGTTGGGAGCCGCCCAGATGGGCAGGGCGTAATAATAATAATAATAATAATAATAATAATAATAATAATAATAATAATAAATCATTGAACTGTAGAGTTGAAAGGCACCCCAAGGGTCATCTAGCCAACCCCCCTGCAGTGCAGGAATTGCAATTAAATAATCCCTGGCAGGAGGAGCTCAACGCGGCAGCTACGTCAGGGGAAACGGGCAGCAACTGCCTTCCAACGTCTCTTGCCCCTGAGCCACCTTCCTCTGCCTGGATCCTTCCAGGTGTGCAGAATAAGAACAAGGGAGTAGGTGAGAATTAGGAATCTGCCTTCTACTGAGTCAGACCCTTGGTCCATCTGGCTCAGTTTTGCCTGCACTGGCTGGCAGCAGTGGCTCTTTGGGGTTCCAGGCAGGAGTCTCCCAGCCCTACCTGGAGAGGCCATCAGGATTTGAACCCGGGACCCCCTGCATGCCAGGCAGATGCTCTTCCAGTGAGCTACAGCCTTTTCCCAAAATGGCCTCTTAAGACAACCTTCTGCCCTCCTGCAGGTGTTGAATTCTCCACTTTCACCAGGCTGATTTATTCCATCTTAGGTAAAGGTGAAGGGACCCCTGACCATTAGGTCCAGTCGTGTCCGACTCTGGGGTTGCGGCGCTCATCTTGCATTATTGGCCGAGAGCCGGCATACAGCTTCCAGGTCATGTGGCCAGCATGACAAAGCCGCTTCTGGCGAACCAGAGCAGCGCACGGAAACGCCGTTTACCTTCCCGCTGGAGCGGTTCCTATTTATCTACTTGCACTTTGACGTACTTTCGAACTGCTAGGTTGGCAGGAGCTGGGACCGAGCAACGGGAGCTCACCCCGTCGCGGGGATTCAAACCGCCGACCTTCTGATCAGCAAGCCCTAGGCTCTGTGGTTTAACCCACAGCGCCATCTTATTTATTATTAAATTCCCTTACCTCGCCATGAGGTCCCAGGGCTTGTTATAACAATATAGAAACACAACATTGCAATTGGTTAAAACAATCTGCAGTCAGAAAACTAGGGTGGGCACTGATCTCTGTTTGCCGCCTCCCCTCCCCTTCGGGCCACCTTTTCAAAGTGGTTGTGTGAATCAGGAAAAGGGGTGCCGAATCTGGCTGAGGAAAGTGGGGTGAGTGAGGTCAGGTGGCAATGCAGGAGTCCCCCTGAAGTCTCCCTGACTGGGCCGAGGTGGAGAAACTGGGCAACAGGGCTGGGCCAGGGGGCCTGAGCGGGGCCTTGAGGTGGGTGCCCCTTGTGCCAGGCCCTCCTCTTCCCAAAAGGGGAACATGTGGGCATCCCATGAAGCTGAACGATGGAAGATTCGGGACAGAGAAAAGAAAGTCCTTCTTCATGCAGCACATCACCTGTGGAACTCCCTCCCACAGGAGGCAGCGAGGGCCACCAACTTAGATGCGTTTAAAGATAATGAGGCCAATTCATGGAAAAGGAGAGATGGTTCTCTATGGCTCTGCTCTGCCTCCACTTCTGAATCCCAGTTTCTGGAAAACCCAGGAGCGGAGAGGGGTATTGTGTTCGAATCCTGCTTGCTGCCTTCTCACAGTCGGTGTTTGAACAGGAGGCTGGACTAGATGGGCCACTGGCCTGATCCTGCAGGCTCTTCTTAGGTTCCTCCTCCTCCCAGGAGTGCCTGCTCCTTCCCTCCCTCCCCTTACCCCTCCTTCCGGCCTTCCTCACCCCCCTCTGTTTATTCTGTGTGTGCAAATGTTTTCACACCTCATTAGTTTGGTGCTTAAACCCAATTACCCCCAACCCAAAGGAGCAGGGATGAGCCCCTATTGAAGCCCCCAGCAGATGGCCTCTTCCCCAAATGGAGCTTAATGACCCCACAAGGTCCCCTGGGGACTCACTGTCTTGCAGGAAGCAGGGGAGGGAGGGGGGCATCCTTCCCCTCGCTGGGTCATTTAACCCTTCGGAGGGAGGGCACCGCAATCAATGGCAAAGAGGAGTGGGGGGCATCATGTCAGAGGAGGCAGAGGCCTGGCACACCCGGGTCCTCAAGGGGCAAACTCACCATGCTGCCAATGTGCCTCCGCTGCTGGTCTGGCAGGAGCCCAGTTAGAAGCAGGGTGCAGTGTCGGTGCAGGATCTCCTCTGCCTGGGCCACCGACTGGGAGGGTCTGTGCCCCCACCCCAGTATTCTGCGCTTTCAATGGGGGCACTGACTGGATCCATCCCCACTCAGGGCATCCCTTTGTTTGCAATGCCAACAGAAAACCCACCTAAGTCAGGCTGTCCAGATGCATAGCAAGAGATCCTCTCCCTTCTCCCCATTTCTCCTAGAACCATAGAATTGTAGAGCTGGAGGGGATTCCCAAAGCCAATCTAGCCTGACCCCTTGCAATGCTGGAGCCACAGGAAGGTGGCCCTCCAACCTCCCCTTAAAAACCACCAAGGGAGGCCCCCTTTGTAGGGTAACGGGAATGAGAGTCCCCCACCTTCCAAGGTAATAAAACCAGAGATGAATTGCTGGAAGAGACTGCCCCCTCCCAGGGTACTCTAGTCCAACCCCCTGCAATGTGGGAATTGGTAATCGAAAGTAGGTGAAGGCCCCCCTCCCCACAGAGGGGGGGGGGAACAATTGCCTAATGCCTTTTGACACCAGAGGTCAGGGGTCACAGTCAAGAGCTGCCCCCAACAGAGGTGGTGACCTTTCCTAGGGGCTGGGGCTGAACCCTGGCTCCCTATGTCTTGAAGCTGGGGCTCTGCTGATGCCCCCCCCCCCACCCAGCACTGAGGATGAAGAGTGTCCCTAGTCCTTGGTGGGCGATGGTGGGCTCTGCCCCCTGCCGGGTGGCATCTGCTGCCTCCTTAGCCTGCCCACCCCTCCTCTTCCTCTCTAAATGCTCTCCCCACCCCTGTGCATTGTGAACCCCTGACCTCCCAGCCTCCCTTGGAGATGCCCCCCCTGCCCCTTTAATCCCACCCCCCTCGTGGTGGTGCAAACAGGAGTTCTCTCTCTCTCTGGTCCCTGTGTTGGGTACCTAAAGTGAGGAAGAATCAGTGGCCTCCTGTGAGACCTCTTTCCCAGAAGATGCCCGCCAGGCTCCCTCCTTGCTCTCCTCTCTGTTTACTGAGCTTGTTTTTACACCACAGATTAGATTCATACGTCTCCTATTTCCCAAAGGCACCTGTGGACCTTCCTTCCAGGAGAGCAGCAGCCTGCCTTCCGGTGTAGAGGAAGTGAACTGAACCATCTCTTTTCTTTCTTTAAAAAAAATTTTTTTTGTATTGGTTTTACATAAAAGTTATACACAACAAACATAACATTTCCAAAAATAAAAAGCGGTTCTTTCGAACCTTGAGAGCTCCTTCCTGCCCTCGATGGCTGCTATTTCTATATTTTGTTCCTGTATCTTTTAATGTAATCTATCTATTATATAATCATGGTTTCCAAAGTTCATGTTACTTTGCAGGTGTCCTTGTATTCCTGCCAATGATTCAACTGTTTACAGTGTTTCTCTCAAATATGTTAAAAAATTTTTTCCAGCCCTTTAGAAATACTTGATCTTCCCGTTACAGGTAGATAGCCGTGTTGGTCTGCCATAGTCAAAACAAAATAAAAAAGTTCATTCCAGTAGCACCTTAGAGACCAACTCAGTTTGTTCTTGGTATGAGCTTCCGTGTGCATGCACACTTCTTCAGATAACAGGTATCTTCCCGGTTTCTGATCTTTCCCGTCAGTCTTGCCATTTCGGCATATTCCATCCGCCTGGTCTGACGCTCTTCTCTGGTCAGTACTTTTTCTTCTTTCCATCTCTGGGCTGGGATCCATCTATTTTCTCAGCGGCAAGAAAGACCCTGAGCCACTTCTTTGTGACTCTGGGCTCCCTCCCAGTACAGTGGTACCTCGGGTTACAAACTCTGCTAACCCGGAAGTAGTTACCTCGGGTTGAGAACTTTGCCCAGGATGAGAACGGAAATCGTGTGCTGGTGGCATGGTGGCAGCAGGAGGCGCCATTGGCTAAAGTGGTACCTCAGGTTAAGAACGGACCTCCAGAACGAATTAAGTTTGTAACCAGAGGTAACACTGTATGTTCTCTCCCCTCCCCAAACCCTGGGCATCCAGGACTTTCTCTCCTCCACTCGCCCATCTGCCTTGCTCTGTGCAACAGCCACCTTGCAGGTGGCATCAGCAGAACATCCTGCCCGCATTCCCCCCCCCATTCCAGCTAGTGGCCCCAAGTCCCACTCCTCCAAAAATGTCACCATGACTACTTGCAGAATCTCATGTCCAGGGTGAGACCCTGTGCTCTAATAAGGGAGAGGGGGAAAGGGGTGTCTGGGGCCCCCCCCAATATAATCCAGAGGGCATCAAGGGCTGCTGCCAACTCTCCTGGCTTAGAGGGAGTCCCATGTTGGCTTCCCCTCCATGCCCAGTAATTGGTTGGACACCCAGAGCACCGCCTGACTGCCCCTTCGCCCCTGCCATGCCATGCGGAGCATGACAGCCCCCCAGTGCCCTCTGGGACCCAGGTCAGCGCTAATGAGCCTCCTCCTTGTCCGCCCCATTCAGGGCCAGGCGTTGTGGCGTCTGCTCCCTGGGCTCCCATCCATCACCATAAAATGAATTCTCCCTTCAGTTCCAGGCTGTGCGGGTGACCTGCCCGCCTCCTTTTCCCACCGGGGGACCCTCCCTCCTGGCGCAGCCCATTAATGATTGATGGCGGAGGAATGCAGCCTCCAGGTTATGGGGCTAAACTCTCGGGCAAACACAGGGCCTCTGGGAAGTTGTCACAGCAAAGGAGGGGGGAGCCCCAGGCCTCCTGAAAGGCATCAGATAAGGCTGAGATAATTTACACGCAGAGCGAGCAGAAGGGCCACTGGGTTTGCAGGCCCCTGTCTCTTCCCAAGTCCAAGACGGGATTTTGCAGGAGAGGTTAAAGAAAAGAAAGCCCTGCTCCCATTTGGCTCAAAGAAATGCAAGACTGCTGCTCTGAAAAGCTTGCACTACCATCCTGCGGTTTCCAGAAACCCGTTTTCAGAAGCATTGCTGCCTCTGACCATGGAGGCAGAGCAGAGACGTTGATATCCTTCTCCTCCATGAATCTGTCTTTTAAAGCTATCCAGGTTGGTGGCCAACCCTGCCTCCTGTGGGAGGGAGTTCCACAGCCTAACTGCATTCGTGACGAAGGACTTTCTTTCATCTCTCTGGGATCTTCATTGAATGTCTGCAGGTCCCAGCGTTTTGAGCGAGGGAGGCTGCATCTGGCGCTCTCAGGTCCGGTCAGTTTCTCCTGCTCCAGAAACAGTGGCTGCCTTGCTCTGAGCCCCATGGCAGCCAAAGCTGCCGGAAAAAGGGGCTGATGTCACAGCTGCCCACAAATGTCATCCTTTGATCCGGACCCCTTCCTCCTCCTGTGTGGGCACTTAAAGGCAGTTTCTTAAAGGCTAACCATGCGTTATGTGCCAGCATGTGTCACCGAGTCTCCCACGCCTTTATTTTTGGGTAAGAAAAGCTGCTTGGAGAGGCTCCCTGCCCCCCACCAGCCACGGCTTCTCTCTGCCACCCGAATCCCACCCAAAGTGACTTTTCTTAAAAATAAAACTAGTGCAGGCTCTCTGTTAAGAAGCAACAACAATAGCCTGATGGAAAGAGAGCAGAGAGGAATGCACTCTGTGTCTGCCCTGGAGCTATTTGATCTCTCCAGGTGGGTGTGTAGCCTGTCTTAGCTGAGGATCCGCGTCTTTTCCTGACTTCACCTGGTTTGGATGACCCTTCTGTTATGCGTCCCCCAGTGACTCCCAGATTAAACTATCCTAGCACCTCTCTGTGGGGCTGCCCTTGAAAAGTGTTCAGAAGCGGCAAAGAGTGCAAACAGCAGCGGCTGGGGTACAGCTGACCAGAGCTGGGCGTTCTTACCATATGATGTCCATTCATTTCCAAGCTCATCTCAAATCATAGAATTGAAAAGCTGGGAGGGAACCCAAAGGTCCTACTCTCTGGAGCTGGCTCCCTCTTCCATGCCCTTCAGATAGTTGAAGATGGCCACCATATCTCCTCTCAGTCTCCTCTCCTCCAGGCGAAACATCCCAAACTCCAGGCATGGCTGATCCACACTTTCCAGACACAGGTCTGTGCTTTAAAGCCATCGAGATGGAGATACAGAACAATGAAGGCGAGAACGAGCCGTCTCAAGAACAGTTTCTTCTCCAGAGCAATTTTGGCCTTAAATGGAAAGTCTGGACTTTGAAGTCATCTTATTTTACTTGTTATATTGTATTGTACTGTTTAATTAGTGTTTTGTAGTTATTTTAAATGTATGTGGAGTGCCTTATCTGAGTGGATAGAGCAACCGAATATTTTCATTAGTTTTTCCCGCAGCAAGGGGACAATGACAATAAAGATTATCTTATCTCATCTTATCTTAAAGCTCCGGAGTGAAAAAAAGAGGACTCAGACCTGGAAAGCACAGGCCCTCCCTCAACTGTTCCTCACAAGGCTTAGTTTCCAGACCCTTGATCATCTTGGCCACCCTCCTCTGCACCCCTTCCAGCTTATCAACATCCTTCTTAAACTGGGAGCCCAGAACTGACACAGGACTCCAGGCCAGGTCTGACCAAGGCAGAATAGAGCAGTGCACTGGCACCTTGGTTCTCAAACTTAATCTGTTCCGGAAGTCCGTTCCAAAACCAAGGCGCGCTTTCCCATAGAAAGTAATGCAAAATGGATTAATCCGTTCCAGACTTTTAAAAGCAACCCCAAAAACAGCCATTTAACATGAATTTTACTATCTAATGAGACCATTGATCCATAAAATGAAAACAATAAACAATGTACTGCAGTCACACAATCAATCAATCAGTAGCTGAACTGGGTTCCACAGTCACAAAAACAAAACAAAAGAGCTGCAAAAACAAAAACGCAAAATAAATAGCAAAAACAGACAGAACTCAGCGTAACACTCAAAACGGAAGTGTGGCACTCAAAACAGAAGTGTAACACTCAAAACGGAGTATGTTCGGCTTCCGAAAAAAGTTTGCAAACTGAAACATTTACTTCTGGGTTTGCAGTGCTTGGGTTCCAAGTTGTTTGAGTACCAAGGCGTTCGAGAACCAAGGTACCACTGTACTATGACTTCCCTTGACCCGGACACTAGACTTCTGTTGATGCAGCTGAGAATTGCATTTGCATTTTTGCTGCTGCATCTCGCTGTTGACTCATGTTAAACATCAAAGCCCTCAATGTCTCAGGCCCCCCTGGGAACCAGTAAGAGCACCTTCCTGAGATGACCCTCCCCGGAGGCTTCAATAGCCGGCCTTTATATTTGATGGACCCTTGAACTCCATCCAGCGTGCTGGCAAGTGACATGGCCCTGGGCTTCTTCTGTTGTGGTGGTCCCCCTTCAGTCGAGGTGTGCAGGACCCCCGTCCCTTTATGCTTCAGGCACCTGGAAAGAAAGAAAGAAAGGAAGGAAGGAAGGAAGGAAGGAAGGAAGGAAGGAAGGAAGGAAGGAAGGGAGGAAGGGAGGAAGGGAGGGAGGGAGGGAGGGAGGGAGGGAGGGAGGGAGGGGAAGGAAGGGAGGAAGGGAGGGAGGGAGGGAGGGAGGGAGGGAGGGAGGAAAATTCAGAAAGGAAGGGAGAGAGGAAGGAAGGAAGGGAGGGAGGAAGGAAGGAAGGTTTTTGACAAAATATTCCCCTAACTTACCACTCTTCTTGATTTAGTTTGACAGCTGTAGATTATTTTCCTCCAGCTCTTTTTACGTTAACTTTCTGTTAAGGAATGGGAAGTGCGATGTATTTAAATATTGTGTGCAGTTTAATTTTCTATCTGCCTTCAGTTTCTTCTGAGAATTGGCTAGATTGAAATAACTGCATAATGGTCTTTCTTCCTTTGTTCCAGAGCTGAGCCCCCCACCCCCACCCCATGCTTTCAATCTGCTCTGCCACGTTTCTGGGGAGCCCCCTCTGCATTCCTGGGAACCTCATCAAAGCTGCTGTATTCAACTCATGTACTCTATGTGGCACCTCCCCCCCCTCAAGATCAGAGAATAAATACGAGGCTCAAAGTAGCAAGCACTCCCTTCTGCCCACCTGGTGCTGACTCCAGGGGGCCAAATACTATGGGGGGCCCCATCGCTGAGGCTGGGCATAGAGCGACATCAGAACGCCACGCGAGATTGCATGTGCAACAGCAGGACGTCTGGGCTCCCCAAAGTACAGAAGAAGATGGTGCCTCTGGCAGGTGCTTAGCTCTGCAGAGGTGGAGCCTTCAAGGAAACTGCTCTGAGCATGCTCAGAACAGAGGCATTATCCTGATAGGTCTACCAGGCTGTTGGCCGACCACAGCAGGAGCCCAACTATAGTTCTATACCGCTTTGGCTGGCCTGCCCCCCCCCCCATGGCAACAGGAGGGAGGCAAACCTGCAAACCTAGGGCTAAGGAGAGACTGCAACTCTAGTAAAAGACCAATTTATCACGTGGTTTTTCAGGTGGGAGGGGCCTCCAGGACACAGCAAGACTTTTGGATTGGGATTGGTTGAGGGGGGCAGAGAGCTGACTGGCCAGAGAACAGGAGACTGGCAGAAATGCCTCCAGGACGGGAATATCTCTGAGTTCAAACAGGATAGAAGTGAATGAGACAGGAGAGGGGGGGGCTAGGAGATTTGCTGGGGGCAGGACTTTAAAACAATGGGGGGCCCCTGTGTGCTCCAGTGGAGTTTCTTCTCTGCACTGGGAGGTTGCCCCATGCCAATCCTGTGCCAATCTGCCTGGCTCTGTGCAATGAGGCAGAGCAGACTGGAGGAAGGATCAGGGTCACCCTTTTCAGGCTGGCTTTTCTAAACCAGGGAATCAGAATTGTAGAGTTGGAAGGGACCCTGAGGGTCATCTAGTCCAACCCCCTGCAATGCAGGAATCTCAGCTAAAGCATCCATGACACATGGTCCAGATAGGACACTAGCCTGATCCAGCAGACTCCTCTTATGTTCCTATGCCACCTTGCTCTCAGCTGTGGCCAGAATTATTATTATTATCATCATTATTCTGTATTATATTTCGGTACTGCCCTCCATCACAAGATTTCAGGGCAGTTCACAGGACAAAATGCAAGGCAAAAGGACAAGCCAATAGTTGAAACGAAAACAGCAAAACAATACCTTCTGAGCCCCTCCATGGCACCCACAGTCCTGCCGCCCTCCCCTCCAGCTGCTAGTTTCCTGCAAAGCCCTGGGGAGGCAGAGCGTGGGTGGGGGGTGGCTGGGCCTCTGGGCGCTTGCTTGCAGGAGATGTTATCAGCCTCTCCCATGACTAAGCTGGGGTCTGTGTCAGCAAATAATCTGTGGGCTATTTAGTTAGCAAATGATTAATGATGACACAACGGGGGCTCATCGTTAGTCACCCAAATGTGAGGGAGCCAGCGAGGCAGAGCGGAGACAGGCAGGCCTGCGGAAAGTCAGGTGGAAGCTCACCTGGTGCAGCAAGTCTGCTCCTGTCCACGGAACTTTCCCCCGGCCGTGGGATGTCCAAATGGGCGCCACCTTGTTTTCTCCTGCTCTGGAGGGGAGAACGCAAACCAATAGAGTCCCATGACAAGGAAGGAGATCTAACTAAGCATTAGGAAGAATTCTCTGGCAGTAAGAGCTGTTTGGCTGTGGAATGGATCACCTCAGAAGGTGGAGGTCTCTCCTTCGTTGGAGTTTGTTCAACAGAGGGGATCTGTTGGGGATCCTGCAACTGCAGCTGCAATTCCTGCATTGCAGGGGTTGGACCCGATGAGCCTTCGCAGTCTCTGATTCTGTGATGTTTGTAAATCCACTACCAGTGACCGAGGCCGGAGAGCAACTGCTGGAGCCTGACCTTGCGCTGCACTTTCTTGCAATGTTGTGAGGGAGGAGAAGCAGCGCAAGACCAGAATTGGTTCCTTTGTCTGACTGGCCTTCTGCCCTGCCGCCGGTTGCCGGCTGCCACTCATTCCCATAAAGCATCCTCACACTTGGATATTCAGGGGGCCACATTGGAAAGCAGACTGCCAGGTAGAGGGCCTTTCCTCATCTCATCAGGGGCAGTATGGTGTAGTGGTTAGAGCTGTGGACCAGGACCTGGGAGGCTGGGGTTTAAATCCTCCCACTTGGATATGAAGGATGCTGGGTGACCTTGGGCCTAACCTGAGGATTAACTGAGGAAGGGGAGAACCATGTTTGCCACTTTAAGCTTATTGGTGGATAGAAGGAGAGAAATGTGATGGATACAGTCCTCTTCCCCTGAGACGAGGATTCAGTGCCTTCCAGCCACTTCAGAACTGGCTGACTCAGGGACCGGCCGTGTGTCACCTTCTTCTAATTCGGCATCCGCCTTCTTGGTGAAATAAAAAATTCCAAATTGTCCCGATGGAGGTCCTAGGAAGGCGTTGCAAGCCCTGCAAATTGTCACTTGTCACAGCAGCTTTGCACTAAAGGCGGGTTGAGGATGAGTCTCTTTCTGGAGATGCAGCTGGGCAAAGGGGGTGGGGAGGGGAGAGACTGCCTGGCACGTGGTGGGACTCCGGTCTCCTGCAGAGGGGTGGGGGGCAGCAGGGTGGGTGGAGAGAGTGGGATTAATTCCTGAACCTGATTCCTGAGTTTGCTTCCTGGGGAGCCTGTCTCAGCTTTGCAAGTTCTCAGCTGTTTCCAAGAGAGCTCGCCATGTGGAGCCCTCCTCCCCTGCTATGCTACCATAAAACCTCTTTGGAACCAGATCCGCTGTAAGCTCTCTTTCTCCGGGTGATCCTGGCAGGACTGGAGGAAGCAACGCTTTTGAATCCCAGTTGCTGGAAACTGCAGGAGGAGAGAGAGAGCTCCTGTGCTCAGAGCCTGCTTGCAGCTATCCCATGGGGGCACCTGGTTGAGAGCCCCCCCCCTTTGGACTGACCCAGCAGGTTCTTCTGATGTTAAGGCCTCTGCAAAGGTCTGAAGGTCTTTCGGGGAACCTTCTTTTGGAAACAAAGTTGGTTGGAGCTTTGAGGATGCCAACACAGTGGTGCTTCACATCTCTTAATTCCCTCTCCGTCGTGGACCCCTGGTTGCCACACTTGATGCTTTTGCACACATTCTTGGCACCTTTGTTGCTGCACAACTTCCACAGACAAGAGCCCGCGATGCCAGATGCGCCCAGGCTTATTAGTTTAAATTGGAATCCATTGCGTTACTGCGTAAGCTGGATGTAGGAAGATTTGAGACAGCTAAAAGACAGTCCTCCTTCGAGAAGTGCAGAGTTGAACTCTGGAACTCCCTGCCACAGGAGGAAGGGGTGGCCAGGTAGCTTAAAAAAGCATTAGGCAGATTCATGGAGGAGGAGATGGCTGGCTCCTAGCCAGAATGGCTCTCCTCTGCCTCCGTGGTCAGAGACAACAATGCTTCCGGGTACCAGTAGCTGGAAACCGCGGGAGGAGAGGTTTCTCTAAAACAGGAATCTGGTTGGCCCCCGAGAGAACAGGATGCTGGACCTCGTGGGCTCACCATGGCCTGATCCAGCAGGCTCTTCTACCGTGTTTATAAAGGCATATATTTCCCCCCTATCCGGCAAGTGTTTTTTGTGCCTGGGGATACACAGCTGAGCCAATGCAGAAGGGCAGGGGTCAGCAAACTTTTTCAGCAGGGGGCCGGTCCACTGTTCCTCAGACCTTGTGGGGGGCCAGACTATATTTTGAAAAAGAAATGAACGAATTCCTATGCCCACAAATAACCCAGAGATGCATTTTAAATAAAAGCACACATTCTACTCATGTAAAAACACGCTGATTCCCGGACCCTCCGCGGGCAGGATTGAGAAGGCGACTGGGCCGAATCCGGCCCCCGGGCCTTAGCTTGCCTCCCCATGCAGAAGGGCCTGGTTTGGGCAGGGCGGGGGGGGCGGGTCTGAAATCCACACCTTAAGGACACAGGAGCAGGAAGCAGCTGAGATCTGCTGGCTTTGCTCTGCTAATTTATCTCTTCCAGTGGGAAAATTCCACTTCAGCAGTTTCTGACTGCAACCTCTCTTTGAAGTTCAGCAGAGGATGACAATATTTGGGTCCTGGGAGACAGAAATGCTCTCCCGCTGTTTTCCGAGTTTTGCCATCTCTAATGTTCGGTTTGCGTGTTTTCTCTCTTGCACAGAGAATAATGGAGGGGCTTTGCTCTGGCTAGAAAGCGGAAGGGGGCGGCTGGCAGAGGATGCCATCTTTCATGCCCCCCGGGTGGCATGGCTGATATTAGGAGGCCCCCTAATACTGTGGATATGGGGGACAGAGCTGATCTTCATTAAACTGTTGCAACAGGGTCCTCACTCACCACATGCAGGAGGAAGGAGGAACCCAGAACAATGGTGTGTGCAAGCTCTTATATATTCTGAAATTGCCCACCCTATAGCCAGAGACCACTCCTGAAACATCATGCATACATCACAGAAGGAGGTGGTCTACAGCAGAAATCCTGCCTGCCAGGAGACCTGATAATGGTCACTGGTTGCTTTATCTAGGCAGCCTGGTCATTCTTTTGTGATGGTAAATACTTTAATTCCTGAATCCAGATCACAGGCTCACCCTATTCACACGCACATACACCCTTAAGACAGGTAAGTAAAAGACAATGGAGAGGCTTTGCCATGGCCTTCCTCCTTGCAGAGAAACATTTGAGGTCACTGGGAGAGTATGACTTCAGGATTGTTCTCCTGTACTATTTCAGGCACGTGGTTTATATACTTAATGAACATATGATTTATATTTCCAGTTACAGGTAGGTAACCGTGTTGGAGATTTCACTTTCTTGGGTTCCATGATCACTGCAGATGGTGACAGCAGTCACGAAATTAGAAGACGCCTGCTTCTTGGGAGAAAAGCAATGACAAACCTAGACAGCATCTTAAAAAGCAGAGACATCACCTTGCCAACAAAGGTCCGTATAGTTAAAGCTATGGTTTTCCCAGTAGTAATGTACGGAAGTGAGAGCTGGACCATAAAGAAGGTTGATCGCCAAAGAATTGATGCTTTTGAATTATGGTGCTGGAGGAGACTCTTGAGAGTCCCATGGACTGCAAGAAGATCAAACCTATCCATTCTTAAAGAAATCAGCCCTGAGTGCTCACTAGAAGGACAGATCCTGAAGTTGAGGCTCCAGTACTTTGGCCACCTCATGAGAAGAGAAGCCTCCCTGGAAAAGACCCTGATGTTGGGAAAGATGGAGGGCACAAGGAGAAGGGGACGGCAGAATATAAGATGGTTGGACAGTGTTCTCGAAGCTACCAACATGAGTTTGGCCAAACTGCGAGAGGCAGTGAAGGATAGGCGTGCCTGGCGTGCTCTGGTCCATGGGGTCACCAAGAGGCGGACACGACTGAACGACTGAACAACAACAACAACAACAAAACCGTGTTGGTCTGCCGTAGTCAAAACAAAATAAAAAAATTCCTTCCAGTAGTACCTTAGAGAACAAACTTAGTTGGTCTCTAAGGTGCTACTGGAAGGAATATGAATTATATATATATGAGACCTTCGAATTCCTATAACATCTGTGAGGTGCCCCTTTACTGTTGCTGAGTGGCCATTTCAGGTACTGGGGGGGGGGCTGTTGGCGTGAGCTGGCATTCGGATGAAGTGCCACACTGTGGGAATAAACTCAATCTGCTCCCCTGCACATGAAGACAGAGAAGGACTGGGGACGAGAGCCGGGGCCTTCTTGGTGGTGATGCCCCAGTTGTGGAGCTGCTTTTGCCCCGTTGCACAGGCATCTACCTTTTATCTATTATTTATTTGCATACTGCCCTTCCCCATAGCATAAAAATAGAAGACAAAAACACAAAATGCATAATGAAACCAAGAACAAAAGCAACCAAACCATTAACCCCACTTTCATCTTTGATCATCTCCCAGGACCATCTAAAGTCCTTTTGACTCAGCCAAGCACACGGGGGGGGGGGGGGGGCCTCTGCTCAGCTCTGATCTGTGGCATTTGAAACATTAATGCTGTCTGGTTCTGTTTTAGAATTATAGAATGGTTCATTGTTTCTGTTTCAGTTGTTTAAATCTTATTGTTTGAGTCTGTTTTTTTGTTTTTTTTTTTGGAAACCCTGTTGTGATCTTTTTCTCAATGGAAAACAGCATATAAATATGCGGAAGAAGTGCGCACGCACACGAAAGCTCATACCAAGAACAAACTTAGTTGGTCTCTAAGGTGCTACTGGAAGGAATTTCTTTATTTTGTTTCAGCATATAAATACTGTACTTGAATGAGTCAGTTAGAACAATGGCAGGAAGCCGCCCTGGAGTCCAAAGCCTCAGCTGATCTCTCTACTATCCCATCAGCTGTGATAGTAATCTTGTCACTGTGCTACTTTCACGCATCAAGCTTAAAAGTTAAGGAAACAAGTCTTAAATCACAAGGTAGCAGTTAATGCAGACCCGCACATTACAGAATTCATAATACATGTTCCCTGTTTTAAGGACTTGATCTTTTAGTGTGGCAGTAGCTACACTTTGGAACTCCCTGCCTATTGAGATCACACCTTCTGGTGCCTGCTATAAATATTCTTGTTCAGAAAAGCCTCCTTGAATGTTTAGAAAGTTGGTGTGCATTTTGGTCATTTTTTTAGTCTGTTGTTTTAACTTTTTGAAAGTCTTAAATCGTTGCTAATTTTTCTTAGTGATGATTTTAATCTGTTTTTGTAAACTTCTTTTGATGTTCTTGTTATTTTACAATCAGTGGAGTATAAATTTTATAAAATAAATGAATAAATGTTGCGTTGTGATTTCAGAAAGGCCCCCTTCACTTCCAAGATTTTTGCTCTTTGCTTCTTTGGTGGAGGAGATTTCCTTTTGCACCCTGGACTGCAATGAATTTTGCCATAGGGGGGCTTGTGCCCCCAGGAGAGAAACCAGGGAAAAAGGAGGGTGCGGCCTGTCGATCTCCTCCCTGACATGCAGGTGTCCACATTTGTCCTGTTTGGTGCCAAAACCCTGGCAATTTGGTTTTGTTAACTATTTGCATGTCCCGTTGAGAGGCCCACTTTGCGCTGGGAGTGGGGGGCAAATGCAGCCGGGGGGGGGGCAAAAGGAGGACATGGGTGGACTTGGCTGATACATGCCACCCCCCCCCCTCCAGTGACCCAGTTGTGGAGCTGCTTTTGCAACTTGTTCAAAAGAAGCCCAACTTAGAATCACAGAATTATACAATTGTAGAATTGGGTAGGGACACCAAGAGGCATCTAGTCCAACCCACTGCAATGCCAGAATCTCAGCTAAAGCATCCAGGACAGATGACCATCCAACCTCTGCTTTAAATTTTTAAAACCTGTGAGGAAGGAGAGTCCACAGCCTCCCGAGGGAAACCGTTCCACAGTTTTTTCCTGATGTTTTTCCTGAATCTCCTTTCTTGTAATTTGAAGCCATGGGTTCGAGTCCTGCCCTCCAGAGCAGGAGAAAACAAGCTTGCTCCCTCTTCCATGGGACAGCCCTTGAGATATTTGAAGACGGCTATCATAACTCTTCTCAGTCTCCTCTTTTCCAGGCTAAACATACCCAGCTCCTTCAACCGTTCCTCATAAGGCTTGGTTTCCAGACCCTTGAACCAGGCAAAACAAAATAAAAAAAATTCCTTCCAGTAGCACCTTAGAGACCAACTTAGTTTGTTATTGGTATGAGCTTTCGTGTGCATGCACACTTCTTCAGATACACCAGGCAGAGGGCCTTCTCGGTGGTGGCGCCCGCCCTGTGGAACACCCTCCCATCAGACGTCAAGGGAATAAGCAACTATCTGACTTTTAGAAGACATCTGAAGAAAGCCCTGTTTAGGGAAGTTTTTAATGTTTGATGTTTTATTGTGCTTTTAATTCTTTTGGGAGCTGCCCAGAGTGGCTAGGGAGGCCTGGCCAGATGGGTGGGGTATAAATAATATATTATTATTATTATTTATTATATCATCCTCTTGGTTGCTCTTCTCTGCACACCTTCCGGCTTGTCAACATCCTTCTTAGACAGTGGTGGCCAGAATTGGACACAGTATTCCAGGTGGAGTCTGACTACGGCAGAAGAGAGTGGGACTATGACTTCCCTTGATCTGGACACCAGACTTCTGTGGATGCAGCTGAGAACAGCATAATTGGTGCCACTGCAAAACATCTGGAGGTGTCTCCCCCATTCTCAGCTCTCCTCTGAACCAAAGCTTTACCTTTGGGCCACTGAGACTCAACAACATCCCTGCAGAAAAGCCTCTTCTGTGTAGGAATGAATAAGCGTAAACAGTCACTCTTGGATCTGTGTGTGGGCAGCTCATTAATTCCTCTGCACAGGGATTTTGTCAGGTGTGAAGGACCCCGGAGTGACTTGCCAAGAGGATTCAGCTTAGCACTGAACCAGAGCGGAGGAGAAGGCGGATGGAGGCCTTTGGGGATTGATGGAGGCCACCCCCACAGCTCCCCCCAAAACCACCCACGGCCGGCATTGACAGCGGCTTCTGCACATGCACCCCTCCACACACAATGCATGAAACTGCGGCTGTTTAAATCTCATGGAACCATAGAATGGCAGGGTTGGAAGGGAACTCCAAAGGACATCTAGTTCAGCCCCCTGCAATGGACTAGATCTAGAATCTGTTGCAGGAGAAAACAAGGTTGCTCCTTCCATAGGGCAGCCCTTCAGATATCTCTGTCTCCTCGTCTCCAGGCTAAACACAACAGCCTTTTTAAAAAAGTGCCTTTTGATATTTGCCTTCTGGTTTATTACAAGGCAGAGGTGCAGCTGGGTCACAGAGCCGATGTGGTCTTTCCCCCGGGCTACAGAATTGCCTTCGTGTGGACAAGTCACCCCCCCCCCCCCACTTTTAATTTGTATACCGTCTTTCTATTTTACAATACCCAAGGCGGTTTACAAGCTGAAGAAACAAAGAATGTATGCCATATAAACAATCTAATCCAATACAAAGATGTGATTATAAAACATAACTTTAAAATAAGCAATCTACATCAGATAAAGTAACATTCGACAATCCATTAGAATAGTATAGAATAATATTAAATATCAGCATATAAAAATTAAACAGAAATCCACTCTTAACAGTTACAATAGATAATTTCTAAACTACAATCAATAAAACAACAGAAAGTCACAGTGCAGAAAATAATACAATACAAACTGAGAAGCAGAGACTGGAGCGCGAGGCGAGGCAGGTGGAAGGAGGGACTGTATGTGCCACTGACTTCTCTTCTAGGGAAACCCAGAGATCCACTGGCTCTCTCTGTTTGCTTACTGGCTCTCTGGCCCTGTTGGTGAGAGCAGGGTGGTTTCCATGCTTTGGGGCTCATTAGAAAAGGGGTTTAGAACCAGCGGGACCAGAAATTCTTGAAAGATTGAATATACGAGTTATCTGAAAGACAATTGTAACCAACTGACTACGCTTGTAGGACTACAAGAAGTTTTGTGAGGAGAACTATATGAAATATTGCAGAAAAGATTTATGAGAATGGATTTTAAGTTATGGGTTATTAAAAGTAATAGTTAGGATAACAATGTAAGATTAAGAGATGAGGTTTGAAAATCATTAGACGTGGTTGATGGAAGTCTCAGGCTAAAATAGCCAAAATGTTGTATAAGATGAGATGAGATGTTCTGTTTGGAAAATATATGTAAAAACTAATAAAAATGTATATTTTTATTATATTGCATTGCAGGGGGCTGAGCTAGATGACCGCTGGGGTCCCTTCCAACTCTGCAGTTCTAAGATGCAATCAAGACACTTTTGAGATGGCATCTCACTTCAATTAAACTTTAAGAAAGGCTTCCAGAGCATGGCCTTCACTTCAAATTCCTGGTGTGTGGCAGCTTCTTGTGGGCCCTTGGTGTGGGGAGGCACTCTGTCCATGCTCAAAAGCACACAGTATAGCATGCGTTATTGAGGACTGCTCCCTACTTCTCTCTCTCTCTCCATGGCTTTGCTGCAGTGGGGATTTGCTCAAATGGGATTGTTCCTGACTCAGGAGTCCCTCTGCTCTGCCCCTCCATAAGTTGCTGAACCTACAACTCCCATCCAGCCCAGCATCATCTGGAAGGTAAGGTTCCCCAGAGAATGGCAGATGAAAATAATGGACTATATGGAACTCGCCGAACTGACAGGAGAACTCTGCGACCAGAGGGAGGAGACGGTGGAAAAAGACTGGAAGAAATTCAAAGTATACTGGTATTTAAAGAACTATTGTAAGATTGAAAGTTAGGGAAAAGTTGGAAGAGATATTAGTCTACAGATTAGAATTAGGATTAAGTGTAATAAGGTATGATTTATGGTTAACATAGCTATAAGATAAGAATATAAGTAAGATAACAAAGAACAGAGAAAGATGAGAGGGAATTACTAAAGATGATTGGCAATGAAACGTAGCAGGGGAGACTGGAGGAAGTCACCCTAAAGATGATTAGAAAGAGGAAATGGAAATTAAGATGTTTGTTTTATTGTATTTTGTATTTTACATTTTGCAATGCATTGTATGTTCTGTTCTGTTTTTGTTATTGTGTGTGTTGAAAACCTAATAAAAATTATTTTTTTTTAAAAAAGGTAAGGTTCCCCAGATCTGAATTGACCTATGGAACTCAATGCTACAGGATGCTGCAAAGACACAGGTGATCTTTGGAAATAATAAAAGCTAGATTTTGTCACAAAGCTTTAAGTAATAGATAGAAATGGAATTTCTGGACTGATCATGATACCAAGGGGGCATTTCTCAGAGACAGCGCTGGTCTCAGTAGTGCTTAATCTGTAAAAAGAGGGGGGTGTCCCGTCCCCACAATTCCAGATGTGAGACAGAACTGAAAGTGGAAACAAGAGGAATTATCGACAAAGGAAGAATGGCAATTGAAGCTAATGGAGTCGGCGGAACTGGCCAAAGTCAGGAAGAATCCAAGAACAGCGGGACCAGAAGTTCATCAAGGACTGGACCAAATTTGTAAATTATTTGAAAGACAATTGTATTCAATCAAATACGTTGGTAGGATTGCAAGAAGCTTTGTAAAGAAAGGTACAAAAACCACTGCAGGTAAGAATAAGAATGTATGACGTTCTAATGTTTTTGATTTTAAAGCAATGGTTAAATATTGAAAATGCAGAAATTTGAAATGAAAGATAGAAAATCATAAGGAAGGTTTGAAGGAAGTCAGGGCCATAAAAAGCCAAAATGTATAATGTAAGAGGAGATATTGCAATGGAGAGTATTATTGTAAAACTAATCACAATGATTTGGGGGAAGAAAGAAAGCACTTCTCAAACTGGCCTATTTCTGTGCAATTCTGAGTGACTCTGACATGGGCTTCCTAGTATGAAAGAATCGTAGAATTGCAGCGTTGGAAGGGGCCCCCGAGGGTCATCTAGTCCAGCTCCCTGCCATGCAGCTAAAGCATCCTTGACAGATGGCCAGCCAGACTCTGCTTGGAAACCCCCACGGAAGCGGAGTCCTCCACCTGCCGAGGGAAACCGTTCCCCTGCCGAGCAGCCCTTAACTGTCAGAAAGTTCTTCCTGAACAAGAGTTCCTCTGAACACGTGCAGAGACCGCAAGTCCCAACACCTCGCGGCCGGGCGGAGGCCGGGCTTTTCGCGGCGCCTTCAGGGCTGCCTAGGGCAGCTGAGAGACCCGGCGGCAAATCCCCCTCCCCGGCCCGCGCCCGGGTTGAAGCGAGGCCAGGCGGGACCCGACGGCATTGGTGCGGCCGGGAGAACAGGCGGGGCGCTAGGACCCGTCGGGCGCGGGCGGCGCGGCGCTGTCTGTCTGTCTCTCTCTCTCTGGCTCCCCCTGTGGGCGAGTGGCGGCCACTGCGCGCCGATCGCGCCCGAGCCGAGCCGAGCGGCTTCGTTGCTGCAGTGGCGGCGGCGGCGGCGGCGGCGGCGGGCGAGGCCTCCTCCCCGGGCAGGGCAAGGCGAGCGGCAGCGCGGAAGGAGGCGGGCGAGGCGGAGGATCCCCCCTCCCGGGAAGGAAGCAGCAGCTGCAACACCAGCGCCGGGGTTCAAGGTAAAGAAAGGGGGGATCCCCCTGCTAAGGTGGGGTGCAGCAGCTGACAGTTTGCAGGGGGGGGAGTCCTCGATGCCCCTCTTTCCGGGAGGGGGGCGCTGCTTTGACATGCGAGGCTGCTGCAGGGAAGCGGGCAGAGGCGACCTCGCCCCCCCCCGACGCCTTTCTTGGCTTGCATTTTGCAAGGTGTTAAAATTGCAGCAGCAGCAGAAACTTCCCCCCCCGCCCCGGCGGGCGCTTGTTGCATTGGGTTGCATTGCACGGAAATTGGAGGCTCCCCCCCCACTTGCTGGGAGGGGAGGGGGGTTGGCAGCGCCTCCACCTCTCCCCCCCCCACTTCAAGTTCAAGGGGGTTCCTCCTGGCACGGGGACTGGCAAGGCGGCGCGGTGTGTGCCCCCCCTTTCCACCCATCACCCCCCTCCCCCGATTCTGCCCATTTGGTTGAACTTGAACTTCACGTATCTAGAAGGGAGGAGGAGGGACAGGAAGGTATCTTGGCGCGGGGGGGGGGAGGAGGCAGAGTGCGGCGAGGCGCCCCCTCCCCTCCTCGCCTGTGTTCGTGTGCGCGCGTGCGCCGTGCGGTGTGCCCGGGCGAGAGGGAGGGAGGGAGGGGGGGTCGCTGTGATTATTTATTAATTTCCCCCCATTTCTGCAGACGTGTCTGACCCGCGCGGCTCTGCCCTGCTCTATTGCGGGGGGGGGGAAGGTTTGCAAAGATGGGCGCCCCCCCACCCACCCCCCACCCCGAGCGACGCCTGGGGAGACACGGGGGGTTCCCCAAGATCGCCTCCGCTTCCCGGGTTTGACATTCTCCTGCCAAGCGGGCGGCAAACATGGCAGCCTGGCATGACCCTGGGGGGGGGCGCCCGTCTTCCCTTCCAGGGCAGGAGAGGCGACGAGGGGATCTGGGGGCGCCCCGGGGGGGGGTTCTGCCTAGGAGGGGCGGCGGGGGGGGGCGCCTAACTCTCGCCCTCCCCCCGCACACCTGTAGCTTGGCCCGGCGGCGGGGGGTGGGGGAGAAGGGAGGCTGGTGCATTTCCCCCTCCCTCCTCTCCCGCCTCGTTTCGGCAGGGGGGGGCGGCGGAAATGATGCATGGCGAGCGGGCGCCTGTTTCCCGGGCACATCGCTGCCCCCCGCCGTTTCGGTGGCGGGGGGGGGGGCTGGCCGGAGGCTTCCCTGCCGGGGGGGAGGCGCTGCCTATCACCCTTCTCTGCCCGGAGCGGGGGGGGGGGGGGCGGCGGGCGCAGCTGTGTCCTTGAAGGCTTTGCACTGCGGCTGGTGAAGGGCGAACGTGGGGGGGGGCCTGCTGCTGCTGAGCTCCCTACCCCTCCCTAGCAAGGCATATCCGCTACAGGAAGCCCCCCCGGTCTGGATTCTCCCCCACCCGTGCAACAGCCCCCCCCCCGGGTTCCCCCTGGCTGTGCCCCCCTCCGTTGCGTGCGGGGATGGCTTCGCCCGCCTGGCACGGTGCCAGCCTCCTGCTCCGCCTCCCTCCCGCTCTTTTGGAGGGGGGGGCTTTGCGTGCTGCCGTTGCCCCGCACCAGCCTCACCCATTGAACTGTGGTTAGCGGGGGGGGGCGGGGGAGAGAGATGGGCACAGCCCTGCAGTTGGGGGGGGGGGCTCCATTGCTTGGCCGGGCCCAGGAAGTGCAGAGAGACCCCCATCTGGGTGCCCTGTGGCCAGAGGCAGATCAAGGGCAGCCCCTGCCAGGGTCCCCCTGGTGCCCCCACCTTCACCCCACCCTGTGACATCTCTGGACCCTGGGGGTGGTTCCTGCTGCCAGGATCAGGAATGCCCCCCTCCCCGCCTCAAAAGGAGGACAGTCTCCCTGTCCACCCTTCGGAGCCTTTATTTAAATGCTTGCCAAACTTTTTGGTGACCCCCAAGCAGCACCCTGTGATGGGCCAGTATCCCATTTTGGGCGAGGGGGGAGAGATCTGGGTGCCCCTCCCTGTGCCAGGCTGGGCTTGGGGAATGGGCAGCTAGGAGTTGGCTCCCTTCTTGGCAGGAGCCGAGGAGGGTGGGCACTGAGTGGAGCCAGGTGGGCAGGGCATTGGCGCACCCCGAACGCCCCCCCCTTGTGCCAGCCTACCTGCCTGCCCACCTTCCTTGGCACACCCCTCCTCTGTCGCTGGAGGGAGGGCAGCTAGCGCTCTCTTTCGCTGTCTCTCCTTCCCAACACCAATTCTTCAGCCTAGCGGCTTTGAAAAGGTCTTGACAATAAGGGGAGAGGGGCGACCTTTTGTGAGCTGGAGATTTGGGGGGGGCACCGCTCCCCTTACCCCTCGCCTGCTGAGTCAGCTGGAAACATATTGGCAGGGGCTCTTTCTCCTTCCAATTAGATGTCTAAAAACATTGGAGGGGCTAATGGACGCAAGGCGGCTTGCCTGGGGTGACTTGCAGGGGAGGGGGCAGCTTTGCAGGCCTCCCCAGCGCCCCCACCCCGCCCCCTCCGCCCTTGGGGTAGCAGGATTAGATTCCGGGTGAGGCTGCCTCTGGGGCTGGATAATCTCTTATAAATTTCTCCTTGGAGGAAGCCAAACTTTGATTGTCATGAGAAATGGGGAGGGGGGACCAGAGGCGCACAAAGGAATGTTTGCCTTTAGAAAGTTGGCAGGATCCCATCTTTTTTTCCGCTCCTGCCTCGCAAACTTCCTTTGGAGGGTGGGAACCACCTCTCCCCCCCCATCCACCCTCCTAGCGTTTACAGTCAGTTATTATTTTGATAGCGAATCTCCCCTTTTGCTCCAGGGGAGGGCAGGCATTTCCTGGGAGCGTGCAGAGTTCTCCTGCCCTGCCTGCACCGCACACATGGGGCCTCCAGCTCTTGTCAGCAGCTGTCCACGGATGCTGTGGGGGGGGCAGTGCCTTTGGGAGCCTCTGTGGCTGGGAGGGCAGACAGGTTGCGACCCCCAGCAGCCGCCTCCTGACCCCTCCACCTGCAAAGGAGGCGGCTGCCTTGTAACTCTCCTAATCCAGAGCAGCAGGCCTGTCTTGGGCAGAGCTTCCCAAAGGGAATCCCCTACTGAGATAGCATGGGGGGAGGACTGGGGCAGCTGAGGGCAGGCAGGGAGGTCGCCTGAGGGCACTGCAGGCATCCTTCTCCCCCTCCTGACCCACTTCGGATGCTCTTTGCTCTCCACCTGGACCCGTGGGTGCCGGAGGTTGCTATTGGATATGAAAAGAGGGTGCACAACCCCCCCCCAGTTCCCATTACCACAACAGATTTAGGGGGGGGCAAACGTCTTTTATGGGGGTCCTACTTGCTTGTTGAGATCAGTGTGTGCTTCTCACCTGTACAGGAGATGCTGTCAAGGCCGTAGACTCTAGCAAGAAGGTGGCATTTTCCTGGCCAGTCTTTGTTTAGGAGTGTATTTTATTCCCCCCCCCCCACTTTATAGCAACTAATTCAAACCATCTATATTAAAAACAAAATAAAAAAATTCCTTCCAGTAGCACCTTAGAGACCAACTAACTTTATTCTTGGTATGAGCTTTTGTGTGCATGTGTATCTGAAGAAGTGTGCATGCACACGAAAGCTCATACCAAGAACAAACTTCGTTGGTCTCTAAGGTGATACTGGAAGGAATTTTTTTATTTTGTTTTGACTATGACAGACCAACACGGCTATCTACCTGTAACTGCATCTATATTAAGGGAGGAATTCACTGAGGCGCTGTGTTCAGTTGTTCCGTCAGGGCCTGTTTTTTCAGCCAGACGGAAAGATTCCCCCCCCCCCCCCCGCCTTCCCTCCCACTGCATGCTGTTCTGGGGGTTCCCCCAATCCGTTTGATTTTTTGGGGGGGAATCCCCATGGGGCTAGTGGAAGTCCTTGCGTGCCCCTTCTGGTGGCAGGGCTAGTTGGCTGAGTGTGGCCTGGAGCACGTTGGGAACATGTGGGGTTTTTCTTCAGGGGGGCGCAGTCCCGTTAAATGCATTAGTTTCTCTGTGTGTTTATATTGGACTTGCATGCCGCCTTCATGCCAGACACCCATGGGTGGCTCACCGTCTTAAGAGGCTGCAGCAAATGCATTATCTCAACGGCAGAGGTGGCCCCGTCCTCTCAGGCTGACCAGGAGCTGGTGGTCTGTGTGCTCCCTGGCCTGGACTCCTTCGCTTCTGCACTGGAAGGCTGCATCTAGCTCAGTATTGTCTGCACTGACCGGCAGAAGCTCTCTCCAGGTTTCAGGCTGGAGTCTCTCCCACACCTTCCTGGAAATGCTCAGGATTGAACCCGCTTGCAAGGCAGCTGCCCTGCCGGTAAGCTATTTATCGGTCCCGTGGCAGAGCCTCTTGCTGCAGCAAATGTGGCCTGAGAAGTGGTTTTCCACTTATGGGGCTGGAATAGATTCCATACCCTCCAACGTTTCTCCAGTGGGAATGGGATGTCCCATTCAGTAATGATGATTTTACTACCAGTATTTATACTCCACACATCTGACTGGGTTGCTCCAGCCACTCTGGGCAGCTTCCAACATATATAAAAACATAAAACATTAAGCATTAAAAAAAACTCTATAGACAGGATTGCCTTCAGATGGCTTGGGGGTCGGATAACTCCATACCCTCCAACATTTCTCCAATGAAAATAGGGACGTCCCAAGGAAAAGCAGGACATTCCAGGATCACTCAGAAACCGGGACGGCTTCTCTAAATCAGGGACATCCCTGGAAAATAGGGACACTTGGAGGGTCTGAGACTCCCTATCTGAAACCCCCAGAGAATCGCTGCTGCCAGTCAGTGTAGGTGGCCCAGAGTGCTGGGTTTTGAACACACAGCATGCTGCTAAGGCCTGACACAGCCTTGCTAGGGAGAGCATCATCTAAAACCCGGCATGGCCCTAATTTATTCCCTTGCATTTACAGCCCTCCTTTTCCTCCCACGGACGTGGTTCTCCCCCCCCTTATTTAATCCGCACAACAACCGTGCATTGCAACCCCACAATTTCTGCATTGCACCGGGTTGGACTAGATGACCCTCGGGGTCCCTTCCAACTCGAACCATTCTATGAACGCTGGGAAGTCGGTTGGGCCGTGAGAGGCAGCGGACGGCCTTCAAGGTCACCCAGTGAGAGCATCATGGCCGAGCGGGGATTCGAACCCTGGCCTCTCAGGTCCTGGGCTGTTCCTCTAACCACTGGACCACACCACGTTGGAGCCCCGTCTCAGGCAGGGCAGTGATGCCGGCGTCTCCCTTGCTCTTGCTTTCTCAGCCTGTTACTTCCTTGAATTTGCAATCCTAAACAGTGACTGCTAGGGAAGGCTGCCCCAGAGTCCCTAAATGCAGAGAAGGCCTTCTCATTACTGCTCCTATTCATTGCATCCGCCCCACCTTTTCCTCCGAGGAGCCCCATGTGGCATGCATGGTCCTCCCCCTCCTCATTTAATCCCCACAACAACCCTGTAAGGTAGGATAGGCAGAGCGGTGGTGTCACCCGGCGAGCTTCAGGCCTGAGCGAGGATTAGAATCCTGGCCGCTTCCACAGTGACCCACATGAGTGGGTCACCAGCTCCTTGCCGCCTGCCTGGGAGACGGCTTGCGAGGGGGCAGAGCTGGCTGGAATCGGATTAGAAATCCGAACTGGATGAAGGAGGCGTCTGGGCTGGGCCCCTCGATCCGTTTCAGCTTCCCTGGGGGGGCCGTGTGTGTGTCGCACCCCCAGCCATGGGGCAGAGCGGCTTCTGCAGTGGCAGCTGGGTGTGTGCAGCCCCCCCCCCCAGTCCCGGAGTCACAGCTGATGCTGTGAGAAAGCAGCCCCCCCCCCCCAGTCCATGCATAGCCTGCTGTGTGCTGAAAGTCAGAATCATGCGCTGGGGCCCAATGGGAGGCCTTCCCCCCTGTGGAGACCTGGAGGGCTTTCCGGGGAGTCCGTCTGGGGTTCCCTCATGGGGCTTCCTGGGCGCAGGGAGACAGACTCCGCTGGCACCTTGTGTCTGTTTCTGGACACGTCTGGCAGGCAGGATTGTGCCCCACCTTTCTTCCTCTAGGGAGCTCAAGGTGACCTAGGGGGTTCTTCCCCCCCGCCCTTTCCCCTCCCAACAACCCTGTGAGGTAGGTTAGGCTGAGGGGCGGTGACTGGCCCCAGGACACCCAGTGAGTTTCACGGCTGAGCATTGTCCGGCACTCTAACTGCTAGGCCACACTGTCGCACTTTCTGCATTTGCCCCCTGGTGCACAGGAGAGCAGGGTGCCCAGGGAGGCTCCTCTCCCCACCCCTGTTTGGCTGCTGGGACGGGTGTTTCTCCAAGACCTTGGTGCTGGCAGACTTTGCCACCGTCCTGGAGGGAGCCCAGGTTCTTATTGCTCCTGGCGATGGATTGACGGCTGTCTGTCGGGAGTGATAGCAGGGCAATTCTGCGTGCCTGTGCCCTGTGGGTGGCGCTGATTCCTTCCCTCTCCCTCACTGGCCTTGGGCAAGGCACTCCTCTTGGCTCAGTTGGGAGGCAGAGGCGGATTTAGGGGAGCACGACAGGTTTGCCCGCACTGGGCAGAGGGCACTGCAACAAGGATGACCAACGGGAGAGGATTTGCACAGGGTGCAGTGTTAGAAACTCCGATGTGTAAACTAGGTGCCAAGTGACACCTTAATTCTAGGTAACGGTAACCACAACAGAATGTCTGTTCGCCAGGGGGCTGGACTAGATGACTCTGGGGACCTCTTCCAAAGCTGCGATTCTACAATTCCATGCTCTCAGCGACATCGCTGGGCTGCTCTTACAGCAATTCACTTTGCCCAGGATGCAAGAAGGAGAAACACACACAGTGGAAATGGAAGGCAGAGAGATCGCCACATAGTCCTCATTCGACCCAAGCCGGTAGCAAAACGCGCCTGGCTAATTTCTAACACTGAGTTCCCCTGAACTTTTTTAGTGCAAAGTTGGCCACTGTGGGGAAGCGCCATCTGCAGGCAGGGAGGGCTAGTGGCCAGAGGGTTAGGGCTGGGAGCTGCGCTGGCTGAGCTTCCTTGGGGTGACGCGTTGGCAGCAGCAGCCCTGGGCTCTGGCCTGAAGATGCCTGCGGGATCTGGGAGCCAATGTTTCCTCTTGGCACCCTCTGCGCAGCCTTGCCCAACTGGGTGCCCTGCAACCCCCTTCAGCCCCAGCTGAAACCTCCCCCCTCGCAGTTTCCAGCAGCTGGTACCCGGAAGCAGAGGCAGAGCAGTGCCATCCATGCCCATCTCCTCTGTGAATTGGCCTAGTCCTGGGACGGTTGGCAGCTGTTGTTGCCTCCTGTGGGAAGGAGTTCCGGAGTTTAACTGTGTGAAGGAGCGCTGCTTTTTATCTGCCTCCTGGCATGCGCTTGGTGCTGTCCCGTCTGTGAGCACCAAGAGCGCCAGATGCCCCAGCCCCAAGGGGGCCCATCTAGTCCTGTTTCCAGATGCCCCCAAGGGGGGCAATCCTGCTTGCAGGGCGTCAGAGCAACAAGCTCTCATTTCCTCGCTGGGGATTCCCAGGCACTGGCAGGCGAAAGTGGGTGCATTTAGCCCGTGAGCACTTTGCTTGGTGCAGGGAGAGGGGAGGCACCCCTGGGGGGGGTTCTGCTTTGCCTTCACAGTGGGAGGCAGCACTGCTTCTGAAACCCCGGGAGGGGAGAGGACTCTTGCGCTTGGATCCTGCTTTCGGGTTTCCCAGAATAGGCATCTGGCCGGCCCCTGCGAGAACAGGACCCTGAGCCAGATGGGCCCTTGGCTGGACCCACCAGGCTTTTCTTATGTGCTTATGGAACCTCCAGGTCCAGAGGTAGTCTATCTCGATTCCTCGGTTCTTAGGGGTATTTGTGAGAAGAGTATGCTGGGCTCCTTCTGGTCTCTTCCAGCAGCGCCTCTTGTGTTCTTATTTGGATGAATGGCTGTTGCAGGGGTGCTCCTCTGGGTCTTTGGACTCCACTGTTTACTGTGTCTGCCCTGTGCACACGATATAATACTACGTTGTGTGTGTGTGTGTGTGTGTGTGTGTGTGTGTGTGTGTGTGTATCTCTCTGTGAAACCTGCCAGCTGAGGACAGAAGCCTTCCTGCAAAGTGTGCTCTGCCCCAGGGAAGCTTTTCCCAGGATAGAGAAACCTGCGCCCCAACTTTGCTGTTCTTCTCTGCAACGGAGAAGGAAGACTCCCCTGCCCTTTCCCTTCACCTGACATCTTCCCTGTTCTCCTCGCCCTGGTTCTTACTCTGGGTTCGAGATCTTCCCTGGGCTGCTGCTCTGCACATGTTTGCAGGAGGTTGGAAACAGCGAGAACACACTTTCCTTTGGATGCGTTTTCTTGCATTGTCTTGCACGCAATGTGGAGAGGATCTCCTAGAAGTGCAGAGTGGGAAGGGACCCCAGAGGCCATCCGCTCCGAGCCTTTGCAATGCAGGAATCGCAGCTGGTGGTCTGAAGAGAAAAGCGGGAGTTCTGCCCTGAGTACAGCGGGCATAGTGCCAGCTCCCCTCTCTTGCCCATATGGGCCTGCCCCTATACCAAGGCTCTGCCCCCAAGCTGCAAGGTGGGGTGAGGGTCCTCTCGGCAGGAGCCTTTCGCTGGTGGGATCCTGCAGGCAGAAGCCAGGCTGTTTTTCTGGCAGCACCCAAAGAAAGACATTTTTACTCTGCTGGGCTATTTAAGGCATAAGTGACTTTGGCGGCTGCTATGGTTTTTTAATTATAATTCTGGTTTGCGTTTTTGTTTTTTTAAAATGTAAACAGCCCTGGAAGCAAAGCACAAGGAGGTGTACGAAATGCTAAAACAAATAAGTTCAGCTGTTGGCAGGGCAGGGGGGGGGGGGATCTTGAAAGTCTGAAGTCACCGGGTGCCTAAAGTGTTGCCACCTGCGTTGTGGGGTGGGGTGGGGTAGGACTTGGGAGAGACTAGAGTTCCCATGAAGCTCACCGGGTGATCTCTGGGTCACTCACTGCCTTTCAGATTAGCCTGCTTTGCAGGGTTGTTGTAAGGTCAAAATGGGGAGGAGGAGAAGTATGTGCACCATGAAAAGGGGAATATAAATGCAATAAAGACACAAACATAAATAAATAAAAAGGAGACCTCTTTCGGTGGCCCCGACTTTCCAGGAGGTGACATCGCCTGGCGGCACTTGTCTGGATGAACCTCTTGCTGTCACAAAGTTCTTCCTGCATCGGAATCTCCTTTCTTGTCACTTGAATCCTGCTCTGGAGGGCAGGACTCGAACCCATGGCTTCAAGTGACGAGAAACGTTGATTCCGACTCAACCTCAGGAAGAACCTTGTGGCAGTGGGAGCTGTTGGGCAGTGGAAGCCTCTCCCTCGGGGGGGGGGGGGGAGGTGGAGCTTTTGAAAGAGAGGTCGGATGGCTGCCTGCCAGGGATGCTTTAGCTGAGACTCCTGCCTTGCAGGGGGTTGGGCTGGATGACCCTCAGGGTCCCTTCCCACTCTGATTCTCAGGTTTGAGAGCATGATCCTGCTTTAAGCCTTGGGAAGCAGTTCTGTTTTCTGGACTTGTGTGTTGGAGGGCCTGAAACCGGGGCTGGTTTTGTTGTCCCCCGAGACTCCATAACTGCACCTGTTGGACCACTGACTGCACCTGTTGAACTGGCAACAGAGTCAAGATGCACACCTCGGGGCGCCATCAATGCCTGGCTTAACTCAGGCGTGGAAATGTCGAGTTGGAGGGGACGCCAAAGGCCATGTAGCGCCCCCCCCCCCCGCAGTCTGGGCCTGACCAGAGGCTCTCCCTGGCATTTGAGCCTTGCCCAAGTTTGCCTCTGGCTGTGGCATTCCTGTGCCCAGTTGGGTGAGGCTGAGTCCTCTCACCACATGAGTCTAGGAGGGTTGTGCCAAGGGGGGTGGGGTGGGCAGGACCCCCTCTCTGTTATTAGGGCTGTCGTGTGGCAAAGTGGGGGGAGCTTTCAAGCCCCTGGCCAAGGCCTCCTGAGATGGGGGGGGGGCTCCTCTTTGTGCTCCCCTGTCTCCATCCTCGCCTGCCCCCCTCCCCTCGCAGACCTGGCTGATTGGCAGCTCTGCCTTCTGCGTGGGAGGGAGTCGTGCAAAAAGGCTCCTTTTCCTCATGCATGTGTCCCCCCCTCGTGCAACTCCTTGAGGCTGAGCTGCTTGACAGAGCTGCGGTGCCAAGGAAGAGGGTCCTTGCCCTGGAGGCTGTGCGAAGACGAAGGTCCTTGCAGAGACAGCAGGGAGGTGAGATGCTCAGAGCTCGCCATGGGACCCCAACCTGTTTGCGAGGGGGCCGTTGAGTGGGGGAGGCTTCCAGCACCCGGGAATCTGATTTATCCAGAGTCAGACCATTAGTCCGTCTACATTTGACATCAGCGATGGCTCTCTGGCAAGCAATCTTTCCAAGCCCTCCTTGGAGATGCTGGCAGCGCAACTTGAACCCGGGACCTTTTTTTGCTGGCAAGGCAGCAAGTGCCCTGGCCCTGTGCTAGGACCCTTTCCCGTAAGGAGGGGTGGACTTGGCACAGGCAGACCATGGGGCGGTTCTGATGGCGCCTTCTTTGGGAGGGGGCTTCCTCTTAGCCCCGGTCTCTGTGATGCTCAGGGGAGAGCTGAAGGAAATCAAACCCCAGATCTGTTGCTCTTTCCCAGAGAAGCTGCGTTTCCTTTGGGGGGGGTGCAGTGCCCTCTTCCCTTTTCTTGGGTGCTTCCTTTAGACCAGTGGTTTCCAAAGTGGGGGGGGGGGTTGTAAGAGGTGAGGGGATGGCAAGGGATCACTGGACTTTGAAAAGATCATCAGTTTGGGGGAGTGTATTACCGGTAATAGATTTTGAATAGACGTGCAATAAATGGCTGCTGTTGGCATTGGGTTTTTGCCTGCTGTTCTGAATAATGCTTCTTTTGGGGGGTGGGGGCACAGGGGGAGCAGTTTATGGGACCAAGGGGGCAGCCTGGGAACAGATGTTTCCTGGAGTGTGGAATAAGCAGAGATGGCAAAACGGACGGCCCTGATAACAGACACATCTTCCAGGAGCGCTGGAAACGTTTCTAGTCTGTTTACGAAGTGACTTTCCACAGCGGGGTTTGAAGTTTGAAAAATAGCACAACATATTAATAGACCTGTTGAAAGAGGATGAAAATGGATTTGGTGGAATTACAAAATGCAGTTGTCTGAAATGCTGATTACAAACATCGTTGGTGGGTGAGCAGGAATTCATTAGTATTGTGGAATTTGAGTTCCAGGTAGATAGCCGTGTTGGTCTGTCATAGTCAAAACAAAATAAAAAAATTTCCTTCCAGTAGCACCTTAGAGACCAACTAAGTTTGTTCTTGGTATGAGCTTTTGTGTGCATGCACACTTCTTCAGATACACAGATATCTGAAGAAGTGTGTATCTGAAGAAGTGTGCATGCACACGAAAGCTCATACCAAGAACAAACTTAGTTGGTCTCTAAGGTGCGACTGGAAGGAATTTTTTTATTTTGTGGAATTTGAGATAACTGATGAGTGGCAAAATGTAAATTTTAAGGTTGAAAATAAAATCAAATGTTATACCCCCCCCTAAAGATGCTGCAGTGGAACTCATCCGGAGCCACTGCTCCCCATAGCCAGCTCAGCCCCACACCGAGAGCAGAGCGGCAGGGCGGGCTGAGTGCCCTGAGCCTTCGTGGGCACCCTGGGGGGCTGGCAGAGGCTGGCATGTGTATGTGGGTGTGGGGAAGAGGGAGGCCAAGGGAGGCTGCTCAGACCCCTGCCCACTTGCAGGGGACATTGAGTGCCACTGTGGGTCACATGTGGGTCAGATCTTGTTCCTAACCTGGCCGGGCGCCGGGGGTGGGTGGGTGGGTGTCTTCTGCCTGGGAAGGGCTGATTCCCTCTCCGTCTCTCCCTTGTGGCTGGGGTCCCTTGCAGTTCCTTTATGACAGGGGGTTGCATCCTGTGGCCCTTTGGCATTCCCAGGCAGAGGGCAGACCACAACCGTTGCGTGAGGGGGGGGACCCATTTCCGGAGTCCTTCCCCTGGTTGCGTTGGAGGTGCCCAGACTGGAGGCCGCTGTTGCATTCGGCTCCTGATTCACAGGGTCATAAGAGTTAGAAGGGACCCCAAGGGTCATCCAGTCCAACCCCTGCAAGGCAGGAATCTCAGCTCAAGCATCCCTGGCAGAGGACCCTCCAACCTCTGCTTGAAAACCTCCCAGGAAGAAGAGCCCATCTCCCGAGGGAGACTGATCCATTGCCAAACAGCTCTTACTGTCAGAAAGTTCTTCCTGATGTTTGAATCTGTTGGTTTGGGTCCCAGATTCGGCACTAATCTCCTTGAAGCAGCAGATGCAATCGCCCCCCCACCCCCTTGCCCTAGAAGTCTCCCCCCCCAATTGCACCTTGTGCAGCGGCAAGACCTGTTTCTCCTCCCACCCCATCGCTCTCGCCCTACCAGCGGGTGCTGAGGGTGGGGGTCTCTGGGCTGGGTGGGGACATTGGAAGCAGGGTGGAGACCTTTCCTTCTGCAAGTGGCACCGGGGGCCCCCCCAGCTTCTCCCGAGTCAAGGCTGTGGCTTGTTAATGATTGCCCCCTGCCCCAATGTGTGAGCACCTGTTGCCGTGGGTCTGGGCCTCACCCTCTGACCGCCTCCTCTCTTCTCGCCCTTGCAGGTGGCAGGGAAACTAGGACGGATCCGCCAGCAAAGGGGGGCCCTCGGCGTGCCAGCTCTTCCGTTCCCGTCAACGCCTTTTGTACCTTGAGCCCCTGAAGGGGACCCTCCTCCTGCCGCCCCCCCCCGCCTGCTGCTTCGCTCGCCATGCCGTCCAATGGGGCTGTCGACACCAGAAGCCCCTCCGCCGACCGGGAGTCAGCCGACGCTCACAAAGTAAGCGGGGTCTGGGGGTGCGCGGGGGTGGGTGGGTTGGAGCTCCCCGTCCCCTCCATCAGGGGGGCGTGCTGTGATTGGGAAGGGGGGCAGCAGGGCCTGTAACAGCCTGTGGGAGAGCTCACTGTCCATGGATCTCAGGATCACGGGTTTGAGCCCCAGGTTGGGCAAAAACATTCCTGCATTGGGGGGTTGGACTGGATGACCCTTGGGTGTCCCTTTTAACACCCATTGCACCTGTGCAAAGTTTGTGCTGCATGGGTTGGGGCGGAGAGGTCTTCTCTGTCTTCTCCAGCATCGGGTTCAACCCAGCTCCGGTTTTGGGGGTGGGAGAGTCTGCATTACGGGGGGGGGGGGTTGGACTAGATGACCCTCGGGTACCTTCTAGCTCCTTTGATTCTGTGATAATGAGACGGGCAGCATTGCAGTCTGTGGGGTAGAGGAGCAGCCTGGGCTTGGAGGGTGGCGGAGGCGGAGGAAGAGAGAGCATTTTAAACTTTATTTAACTTGCATTTTAATTGATTGTTTTGTATGTTTTGATGTGATTTTATGGGTGTTAGCCGCTCTGAGCCCGGTCTTGGCTGGGAAGGGCGGGGTATAAATAAAAATTTATATTATTATTATTATTATTATGGCATGGGCTTTGCCTTGGTTCTCAAACATAATCCGTTCCAGAAGTCTATTCCAAAACCAAACCATTCCAAAACCAAGGCGTGCTTTCCCATAGAAAAGAATGCAAAACAGAGCAATCCATGCCAGACTTTTAAAAACAACCCCTAAAACAGCAATTTAACATGGATTTTACTATTAATCATTACTCCATTAATCCATAAAATGAAAGCAAGGATCAATGTACTGTACTATAAATAAATAAAGATAGTATTGTAGATGATGAAAATTAAAATTTATTTTTTTTCTTACCTGCACTGATGATAGTCATTGTTTGGATGGGGGGGGCCTTTTATCCATTTCCGCAGTCACACAATCAATCATTCAATCAGTCAGTAGCTGAACTGAGATCCACACAGTCACAAAAACAAATTAACTGAAAAAGCCTCAAAACAAAAAACACTAAATAAATATCCAAATATCACCTCAGAACACAACAATCGGAAACTGAAGACTTGAATTACAGGGGGGGGGGGGACACAAATTAGCAGCGCAACAGGAAACACAGGAGGACTCAACACGGAGCACGTTCGACTTCCCCCCCAAAAAGTTCGAAAACCGGAACACCTACTTCCGGTTTTGCAGCGTTTGGGTTCCAAGTTGTTCATGAACGAAGCTGTTCGAAAACCAAGGTCCCGCTGTAATGCCGAGCCAAAAGTGTGGGGGTGACCTCAGAGTTGGAGGGGGCCCCCAGGCCTCATCTAGTCCAACCCTCTGCAGCGCCAGAGTCCTCCGAGGGAGCCCCTGGGGAAGGTGGCAGAGCAAGAGAGAGGATCCTCTGCACATGCCCTGTTCTCTCAGGAGAGGCGGGCAAATGCCTGTGGATGTTCGAAGAAGCCTTGGCTGAGTTCTCAGGACAGCCTGGGGAGGGGGAAGACGGATGGAGGCCTTGCATTTATATGACACTTTGCATTCACACAAATCCCAAAGCGTCTTGCAAACATCGTTAAGGACAGCATAAACCGTATGCTATAATTAACAACACATCAAAAAAGCAGTTACAATCTTTGAAACACTTTTGGCAAACCGGCAACTAAAAATACTACAGTATGTTTTATTTCATACAATTTATATACTACTGATTGGTTAAAAAAGGGGGGGAAAGACCCAAAAACCTCAAAGTGGTTTACAGAAAGCATTAACATTATCAACAAACCTTTCTCTAAGTTAAATTAAAATAACAATGGACTGGAAACAGATGAAAACGCTCATCCTCTTCCTGAATGTCTGGACGGGCTTGTCTATAGAATCATAGAATCCTAGAGTTGGAAGAGACCCCAAGGGCCATCCAGTCCAACCCCCTGCCAAGCAGGAAACACCATCAAAGCATTCCTGACAGGTGGCTGTCAAGCCTCTGCTTAAAGACCTCCAAAGAAGGAGACTCCACCACACTCCTTGGCAGCAAATCCCACTGTCGAACAGCTCTTACTGTCAGGAAGTTCTTCCTAATGTTTAGGTGGAATCTTCTTTCTTGTAGTTTGAATCCATTGCTCCGTGTCTGCTTCTCTGGAGCAGCAGAAAACAACCTTTCTCCCTCCTCTATATGACATCCTTTTATATATTTGAACATGGCTATCATATCACCCCTTAACCTTCTCTTCTCCAGGCTAAACATACCCAGCTCCCTAAGCCGTTCCTCATAAGGCATCGTTTCCAGGCCTTTGACCATTTTGGTTGCTTATAAACACAAACTCTTTCAGCAGGTGCCAAACGTTGGGTGGCAAAGGCTCCTGCCTGATATCAAGAGGCGGGGAGTTCCAAAGTGGAGATGCTGCCACACAGGAAGATCTGTGTATTTGCAGATGCAGAAGGGGCTCTTATGTGGCACCTGTAGCTGCCAATTTGGAATAGGATAATGTTTGGAGGGGAGACCAGAGAGAGGCAAAGCTGTCATTGCACTGAAGGGCTGGGAGCCAGCTGGCGCAACCTGGCTCATGCCGGGACTGACCCAGGGTTGCTTTGCTCCGTGGGGTTTTCCCTATGGCTCGGTTCATGGCTTCAGGCTCTCTTGCAGCCCCCACACCTGGAAAACCCTAAAGGGGCAGCGTTCAGGCGCTGCTGCTGTTGCTGAGGACCATCCAGGGACTGGCACCCATCCTGCAGGTCTGCTGCTGGCGTTGTTCTCTGTCACCCGGGCGCAGGAGCCCGCTAAGGCTGAGCATCAAGCTGCGAGGGAGGCTCCAGAGCTCATGCAGAGGGCTCTCTGCGGGCTTTGGCCTGGCCCTCCCTCCCCTGTTCTCCGCCACAGTCTCTCGGGCACCTTTCCCAGGTGATACCTGAAACGGGGTTTTGTGTTTCCACTGCATGCATGCGCCAGCGTGCGCACCCCCCTGCACTCTCCCTCTCTGAGCACAGCAGAACGTGCGCGCATCCAGTTGGAAGATTCAGGACAGAGGAAAGAGAGAACTTTTTCCCGCAGCGCATAGTTGGACTGTGGAACTCCCTCCCACAGGACCTCGAGGAGGAGAGGGATGTTGATGGCCCCGAGACAGGATGGCAATACTTCTGGAAACCACAGGAGAGGAGAGGGATTCTCTTTTGCCCAGGTGTTGCTTGAAGGTTTCCCATGATTTCTATGCCGTGAATTGCCTTCAGATCTACGGATAAAGGGCAGTATGCAAATTTAAGGAAAATAAAATAAGGGGCATCTGGCTGGCCACTGTGAGAACAGGATGCCTCGGCCTCATCCAGCAGGCTCTTCTGATGTTTTAATGCCTTCCTCAGCTGGCACCGGAATCCAAAACATTGGGAGGGCATCATTTTGAGGAGGACTGGCATGGAGCTCAGCACCAGAGCTTGGAAATAGGCTGGAGTTGTGTCAAAACTGACAGCCCATCTTCCCAAAGGAACCTGTCCGTTTGTCATTGACCTGCAGCGCTTTGAACCAGTGGACATTTCTGCGTGGTCTTCAAAGACGGTTCCCTCTCTGCCCCACAATGTCATATGGGGAAGATAGGAAATAAATCAACTTCCGATTTAAAAGTTCAAGTGGTGCAAGGAACAGAGGCAACTGGAAATTTTTGTTTCTTTGCCCTGCTTTCTCAGCGAAAACCTGCACAACGTGACTTGCAAGGATGAACTATTGGAAACAAAAAGTTCTAGAAGTAAGTTTGCAGTAAATAAAGCTCTGTGCGACTCCTAGCCAGGATGGAAGCAAGCAGGACTCGAACACCCCTGTGGTTTCCAGCAACACAGTCAAAACGCAGCCAAACTAGGGAACTCCCTGCTGCAGGAGGCAGAGATGGCCAACAGCGTGGAAAGATGGCTTTGAAAGAGATCAGGCAAATTCAGGAAGAGAGGGCTATTGATAGCTACGGACCAGGATGGCTCTGCTCTGCTCTTCACAGTCAGAGGCAGCGATGCGTCTGAATCCCAGTTGTTCAAGTCCTGCTTGCAAATTTCCAATGGAAGCACCTGCGAGAATAGGATCCCGGACTAGATGGGCCCCAGGCCTGATCCGGCACGGCTGCTCTTCTATTATTAACATGCCAAGTCCCACAGGGGAGGCAGGTAAGGTCAGGAGGGGCAACCTACCCCCCCCACAAGCCAGAGAGGCTATGAAGGGCCAACCCAGGGAAATCTTCAAGCCAGAGCACTGCGAGCAAGATGTTGCCAAGCTCAGCTGTGGCCTCTGGGAAAAGGTGAAGGGGGGGGCGTCCCTCCAGTATCCTGGCCATCCTTAGCTGCCCTTAAGGTCTTCAGTGTTGGCCTGCCCCCTGTGCCCAGGCTGCCCCAGAAGCGTTCCAGTATCCTAGGCTCCTGCAGGAGAATCCTGCCGGGGGGGGGGGGAGGCTGTTCCCCTGCCCCCTCTGAACAAGGGAGTGGTTTGGCAGGAGCAGCAGGAGGGAGGTGGGGGTGCTGGGGCGGGTTGGAGGGGCCCCCAGGGGCTTTGCAGGCAGCCAGGTGGCTCGCTGCACCTGAGGCACAGGTAGAGCAACTAGATTTATAGCGGGGCGGACCTGATCCGAGCCGGCCGGAGGGAGGAGACTCACTGTGCAGGGGAAGATGTGTTTCCTGACTTTACCCTGGGATCACATAACAGCCCGTCTGCTTGGCTTGTCTGTGTGTCGGATTCAAAAGCCTTCAGGCTGCGTCATCTCCTCCAAGAAAGCATCTTCTCTTCCTGTCCGTCTTCTAGGACACCTGTCTATCTCGAGAGAGAATGGAGTGCACCTTTGGGGGTGAAGTCAAACTGCTGCATTAGCATCCACCACAAGCCTGGGCAGCGTGTCTGCAGGTCCTGGGCTGCCCAGGCGACAAGACCCTCCCTCTCAGCCTCACTGGTGGGGGTTCAAAGGAAAGCAGAGCAAGAGGTTTGGCCCCAGCTTGCAATCAGGATCCTCTCTCCTCCTGGGGACTCCAACAACTGGGGGTCCAAAGCCCGGCAGAGCCGAGCCACAGAGAGCCTTTCCCTCCTCCATGAATTTGCCCCATCCTCTTCCAGGTTGGTGGCCATAATAATAATAATAATAATAGTAGTAATAATAATCATAATCATAATCATAAATTTGTACCCCACCCATCTGGCTGGGTTTCCCCAGCCACTCTGGGCGGCTTCCAACTAAACATTAAAATACAGTAATTCATCAGCTATTAAAAGCTTCCCTAAACAGGGCTGCCTTCAGATGTCTTCTGAACGTCAGATAGTTGTTAATGCCTTTAACATCTGATGGGAGGGCGTTCCACAGGGCGGGCGCCACCACTGAGAAGGCCCTCTGCTTGGTTCCCTGTAACCTTGCTTCTCGCAGCGAGGGGACCTCCAGAAGGCCCACAGAGCTGGACCTCAGTGTCCGGGCTGGACAATGGGGGTGGAGATGATCATGCTCCTTCAGGTATACTGGGCTGAGGCTGTTTAGGGCTTTAAAGGTCAACACCAACACTTTGAATTGTGCTCGGAAACGTACTGGGAGCCAAAGACCGGCCGCCGAGACCACATAACACCGGCCTTGAAAGACCTACATTGGCTCCCAGTACGTTTCCGAGCACAATTCAAAGTGTTGGTGCTGACCTTTAAAGCCCTAAATGGACTCGGTCCTGTATACCTGAAGGAGCGCCTCCACCCCCACCGTTCTGCCCGGACACTGAGGTCCAGCTCCAAGGGCCTTCTGGCGGTTCCCTCCCTGTGAGAAGCCAACTTACAGGGAACCAGGCAGAGGGCCTTCTCGGTGGTGGCGCCCGCCCTGTGAAACGCCCTCCCACCAGATGGCCAAGAGAAAAACAACTACCAGACTTTTAGGAGACACCTGAAGGCAGCCCTGTTTAGGGAAGCTTTTAATGTTTAATATATTATTGCATTTTAATGTTCTGTTGGAAGCCGCCCAGAGTGGCTGGGGAAGCCCAGCCAGATGGGCAGGGTATAAATAAAAAATTATTATAATATTATTATTATTGGCGGCCGCTCCCAGTCCCCAGTCTAGCTGCCACATTCTGGATTAGTTGCAGTTTCCAGGTCGCCTTCAAAGGTAGCCCCACGTAGAGCGCATGGCAGTAGTCCAAGCCTCTCCGTGGCCCCAAGACCTAAAGCTTTCAGCTGGTGAACTTCTGGGAGATTTCTGTGTCAGAGTGGGAAGGGACCCCAGCGGTCATCTAGTCCAACCCCTTTGCCAAGAGAAGAGGGGCTTTGGCGTCCCAGCTGCCCTTGGAGGCATTTTGGGCCCTTTGAATGTGCAGCAGTGCCAGTGTGCAGGGAACTGGGTGGTTTTGAAACTCCTCTTTGAAAACCCCAACACTCTCTGAGCAAGCCTTCAGACTACACCAAACTCTTCATCGGGATAGTAGGTCTTTGGAGCAAAAACCCCCAAGAGAAGCAGGGTTGGGGGGCAGTTTGGGGTGCTGGCTGTGCTTTGGCCTCTTCAGGGCGAAGTGGCAGGAAGGCTTTTTCGGTTGGGGGTGCTCATCCTCCTCATTGGGCCAAGGAAGGCTGCCTTGCAAAGTCCACAGGTCTCTTGGGCACAATTTCTCCTTCCCCTAGCAAGGATGGAAGGCGGGTGTGGGTCAGTTAGTGTCTTGTTTCTGTTGGGGGTTGTCGCCATGCTGGGAAGTGGCTCAGCCCCTGTTCCCTTCCTGGGGGCAGCCGGGTGGGGCTCTGATGTTTTTTCAGCAGGTTCGTTCAGGGGCCACATTCACTTATACTAATCTGCACAAAATATGCTCTTTAAAAAAACACCATGTGCTGGGTTTTTTTTGGGGGGGGGGATGACAAATGCAATAAACCCCGCCGGCTTCAGAACTATAATTTCTCACACGCAGTAAATAAAAACAAGCATTTCAAAATGTTCTTTCAAAAAGCAATTGAGACAGTCATTACAGTGGTACCTCTAGTTGCGGACACGATCCGTTCTGGGGTGCTGTTCACACCCCGAAAAGTCCGCAACTAGATCAGCGCTTCTGTGCAAACGCGATAGAGCGCTTCTGCGCATATGCAAAGTGCGCAGAACGCTTCTGCGCACACGGCGAAACCCGGAAGTGTACACTCCCGGGTTTGCCGCATTCGCAAGCCGAAAAGACGCAACATGAACCTCACGCAACACGAGGTAGGACTGTATAGCAGTGCGCTAGCAAGCGCTGAGAAAAACATGATTTGATTCAAATTCCTTCATTGGCATGAGCTGGACTAGATGATCCTTGGTGGCCCCTTTGAACTCTACAATTCTGTGATTCCATGAAAAACATGCCGTTTGTTGGTCTTTCTAGTTGAATGTCTTTTTCCTCCTTTGATCTTGTGAATGGTGCAATTTCACCATTTAGAATGTTACCTCTTCACTCTCTCCCCCCCCTCCAAAAACACACCTGGTGTGGCAGGATAGGTGTGTTCCTGTGTGCCCTTGTGCCCCTGAGCGTCACCTTGCTGACCCACAAGCTCACCTGGGGTGATCTCTTTTTTCCCCCTTAAAAAAAAAAGTTTTTTATTCATTTTTTTCCAAAAGTAACAAAAATAAAAACAAACAATAACAAATACAACAACAGCAAACAAAGAAAAATATACACAAAAACAATATCAAATCCATAAAATGGGATTCTCCGAATCCCATGATTCCAACCCCACCCCCGTTCCTTAAATTTTCTTTTCAACTGCATATCATTTTCATTGCAAATTATTTTTTTACCACAAATTTCCTATAGTATCTCTAAAATTACAAGTGTTCTTAAAATCCTGCCAATGTATTAACCTTTTTACAATTCTTTTGCAGATACATCATTTGAACATTTCCCGTTCTTTTTTAAAATTTCTTGCCATCTTGATTTCTGAGCTTTCCAGTTCGTTTTGCCATTTCAGCGTCGTCCTTAACTTGGTTTGCCACTCGTCTCTGGTCGGAACAGTGTCCATGACCAATTTATTCTGGCCTTTTGGAATCTCCGCTCCTGCCTGTAGTGACCTCTCTCTCTCTCTCTCCCTCCCTCCCTCCCTCCAGCAGGGTGAAGAGGACCCTGATGAGAACCGCAGCAGGGCGGAGAGGCCAGACGCAGGGATCCCCGCCAGGAAAGCAGGCCGTCCCGGAAGGAAGCGCAGGCAGCCAGTGGTGAGTTTGGGGGCGGGGGTGACCGGGCGCAGGCGGACCTCTTGCGCTTGCGGGTTCCCATAAACGCCGGCCCAGGCATGGTGACCGGGGCTGGCAGAAGGCGGTTTTGTGTGCCTCCTCTTGGGGAAGGATCCTGCCAGTGTTTGCTGGGCACAGGACCTGGAGGTGGCATTGGCCGAGTTACACAGCAGGGGAGCTGGGTGCCTGGCACTTCATCTCCTGGTTCTGAGAGCAGCGGAGGCTCAGGGCTCCTCAGAGTAGACCCGTGGTCTCGGCTGGTGCGGAAACCAGGCCACGGAAGGAAGGAAGCGCCAGGTTGAGAAAGTCCCGCATTCTTGCGCGTCTCCGAGAGCCGCAGATCCACGTGTGCGCCCACAAAGCGCACTCTCTCCTGCCCTGCCCTCTCCTGCTGCAAAGCACAGCCCTCCCAGCGACAGCCCTCTCTGGAAGCGTGGGCATGCGCAGACATGCCCGTCACCTCTGGCAAAGCGCACAAATGCTCCAGTGAATCCGTTCCTCCGGGGGATGTGGAAGGAACGGTTTTAGACGCCTCGCCTGCTTCACGCTCTTGGCCTCGTAAAGCGGAGTTCAGGAGAGGCGCCGTCTGCCAGACGCTTTCCCGTAGACACCGCCAGGCGCACGGGATTCCGCTGTTGCCCAATGGTCTCCTCGCTGGGCAAGGTTAGAAACGCCCCTTTTGACCCACACAGTCTCCCCAGGGGGGCTCCCTTTGTAAGAGGAACGGCTGGAAGACCCCCTTCTCCCCCACAAAGAAGTCCAAGGGCTGAGATCTCTTTTGGAAGTTAGGCTGGCGTCTCTCGAGGACGGAGCCTTCTCAGTGCTGGCTCCCCTGGCTGTGGAAATATCCCTGGGGATTTCTTCTGTGCAGGAATTTCTTTTGCCAGGTGGGACGGGGATTCTTCAGTTGCGGTTCCTGCCTTGCAGAGGGCTGGACTAGGTGACTTTTGGGGGGCCCTTCGAACGCTGTGCTTCTCGGTGTCTCATCTGTCTGCAGCAGAGTGTTCCCTGGGGCCAAATCTATCCTGCTTTTACATCCTGAATTAAATCAGCGTTTGCTTTGCATGTGCTTTTAACTGAAATGTGCTGCTCCTTCTCGCTTTCATTGCGGTTCTTGATAGCTTGTGTTGTCGCCTGCTGTTCACTGTTTGATTTCCCATATTGATTTTGTGTGTGTGTGTGTGTGTGTGTATTTGAAGCCACGTCTGTGTTTTAATCTCTGTGTGTTGCTTTCCAAATTGCAAGGAGCTGCCTGACTTGGGCCAGGGGCCGTCGAAGGAGGGGGGGAAGTGGGGGGCTGGGTCCCCACTGCTGGGCATTGGCCTTCAGTTTGAAGAGGCTGCTCTTGAGCCGCTGTGAGTTCTTCTGCGCTCTCCAGGCTCCCCCCCCCCCGTGGCTTTTTAATCCTTTGCTTTTGCTCACTTGTCGGAACTGCTTTGGAAACGTGTGCCCTGGTTTTTAAAAAATGTACCTGGCTAAATGGGGGAAAGGATGGATATGCTAAGGATGGACATTTTTTCCTGTTTAAAAAAACATTTTATTTGTTATTTTTATTTTATTTTATTTTTAACATCTTTATTGGAAATTCAAGAAGTACATAATTATTTGTGCACTAAACATGGTGAGAATAAATAAAAGAGAGAAAAAGAAAGAGAAGCAGAAGGGAAAATAACGTGGGGGGGGGGGGAGAAAAAATCAAAACTGTATAATTTACAGAGTTGTTATTGTACTTTCACCAGATCTTAACCTATTACAGTATTTGTAAGAATGGATTCCAAATATCACTGAATTTGTCCAGGGCAAACCTGCGTTTATTTGTGTTGCGCGTTTGTATAAGTCTTCAACCCAGCTGGAGAAGGGAGGTGCCTTTTTATTTTCCCAATTCACCAGTGTCCGTCTTTCTGCTGTGGTAAAGGCACAGAGAGTCCACTCATATTGTCCTTCTGTCAGGTTCCATGTGCTGGGTATATACTGTAATTCAAGAGGATGCTTTGCTCTGTAAATGTAAGGTTGTTCCGCACAGTTCTGTGGATCGTTTCAGTTCCCTTCTGCCAAAGACCTTTCAATATAGGACAATGGAAAAAACACATGTTTTAGAGAAGCATTATCCCTATTGCATCTCCAAAAGTTAGGTTCCTTAGGTAGCCCTTTTTAAAAACAAACGTAATGGGGTCCAGTATATTCTAAATATTATTTTTTGTTGTATAAGCCTCAATTTAAGGCCCAGAGACGCCCTTGTTATAGCAGTTAAAACAGTTTCCCACCGTGTGGTCGAAACGGAGACCTCTCGTTCTTTATTGCAGTCCTCCCTCAATGCCTGTATCTGGGTGGGTTCTTTCCTTAGTGGACGGAAAGTGGACTCTCCTTCCTTGGAGGTTTCTAAGCAGAGGTTGGGTGGCCATCTGTCCTGGGTGAGATTCCTGCATCTCAGGGGGTTGGACTGGATGACCCTGGGGTGTCCCTTCCAACTCTGCAGTTGTCTAGTTCTCTTTCTCTTGCGCTGCCTATGGGAGATCTTTCGCTGTTTCTCCCTTGTGGGGTCCTGCCAAACATCCTAGACCTTTCTTGGGGGTGGGGGAGGCCTAGGCACCCGGATCAGGTGGGGTGATCTCCACGGGGCGGGGTCTCCTGGTTCTGGGAGCCCCTGATCCAGCTGAGCACTGTTGGGAACGCCTCTTCCTCCTCCTGGCTGTGGGGCTCCTTCCTTGCCCCCACCCCTTCAGCTCTGCCCCCTTGCCTTGTGGAGCTGCAACCTGATTCCTGGCTGCGTCTGCTGCCAGGGCAAGCGAGGAGCAGAGTTGGCCCCCGGCCACACGCCTGGGAAGGGCTGTTCCCCCAGCGCTGTTGCCTGCTTCCTGAAATTGGATCGGGCCAGGCAGGGCGAGGGGTCTGCCCAGGGCAGGAGGCAGGCAGGCTAGCCAGGTTGCTTGGAGGGCTGCTGGACTGCGGCCAGGGTGCTGTCTCGCTGCCGCCAAAGCGGGGGCCCAGCAACAGAATGGTTGCAGCTGCTTGGCTGGGTCCCCACAATCCTTGTGGAGTTAAAGGGCCAGCGCTCTCTAATGCGGATGATGCGGGGGGTGGGGAGGGAGGCCAGGAGTGGGGTGTGCACTCTCAGCCCCCTCTGTGGAGTTGGCCTGCCCTGCCCCACATTCTTGTATAAAACAGCCAGACGCAGCCCGAGGTTGGGGCGTGTGCTTGTGGCTTTGTGCGTGTGGGATTTTATTTTACAGCCTCGAGGAGCTCAAGGTGGTTCCCCCTTCCTCATTTACTCTCCGTGCAACAACCTGCCTGTGAGGTAGGCCTTGAAGCAGCGGCTGGCCCAAGGTCACAGCCCGTGAGCTTCGCAGAGTGCATTTGGACCCAGGTGGCGCTGTGGGTTAAACCACAGAGCCTAGGGCTTGCCGATCAGAAGGTCGGCGGTTCGAATCCCTGCGACGGGGTGAGCTCCCATTGGTTGGTCCCAGCTCCTGCCCACCTAGCAGTTCGAAAGCACGTCAAAGGGCAAGTAGATAAATAGGAACCGCTCCGGCGGGAAGGTAAACGGCGTTTCCGTGTGCTGCTCTGGTTCGCCAGAAGTGGCTTAGTCATGCTGGCCACATGACCCGGAAGCTGTACGCCGGCTCTCGGCCAATAAAGCGAGATGAGCGCCGCAACCCCAGAGTCGGACACGACTGGACCTAATGGTCAGGGGTCCCTTTACCTTTTACCTCTCCCAGGGACTAAACCCCCACAAGAACCCAGAAACCCGCTTGGAATTATCAGGCAGCTGGAATCATTTCAGCCAAAGGAGGTCCTGTGGAACTTATAGCCACAGGGTTTTTGTGGCAGCCACTTAGAAAGGAAGAGATGGATACTTGAGTAGTAGCCATTAACCACGACAGCCAGTAGTGCAATTCTCATGGTTAGAGGCTGGGTGACAATCACATGGTAGGGATTCATGCAGCCTTGCATTTAAAGCACTCGCCTGGTCACCAGAGGCGAGCAGAAGTGGCAGGCATGCGACCACACGGAACGCCACGTAGGCGAGTGAGCGAGTGGACTGGCAAGCTTAGGTGGAGCACTCCATTCCTCCTCTGCCCCCTCCAGCAGAGAAACCAAGCAGGCGGCAAGGGGGACTGAATTCTCCCCCTTCGCTAGCTCCCCCCCCCCCCCTGCAAGCTACTAGCATCTTGGAGCTCCTATAGAAGGCTGGGGATGAATACCGCTCTCGCCTCTTGGCTGGTAACACCCGCTTCCTCGTGCAGCACCTGTGGAACTCCCTCCCACAGGAGGCAGTGATAGCCACTAAGCTGGATGGCTTGAAAAGAGGACCAATTCACGGACGAAGATCTGCTAGCCGGCCTCACTCTGCTCTGCCCTCCACGGTTGAAGTCGGCAATGCTTCTGAATACCAATTGCTGGAAACCACAGGCAGGGAGAGGGATCTTGTGCTTGGATCCTGCTTGGGGGCTTCAGTTGTTCAGCCACTATGAGAACAGGGGGCCACTGGTTGGATGAGGATTTAAGGGGAATATCCCTGACGGGTCCAGTGGCAGCTTTGGTGCTGTGGATCTTTCAAGGTCGCTGGAGAGATGAAGGACACCTGTTTCAGCTGCAGGAGCAGAGAGGGATGGGCGGGGGCGGGAGGGTGCCTGGGGCTCAGCTTGCTTCTTGGAATTCTTAGCAGATTGTCTGGGGCTCTGGCAGGATGTTGTGGGGTGGGGGGAGCCACATCTGCTGGCGCAAGAGAAATGGAAGGCTTAGTGTGCCCCCATAAGGGTGCCAGGGGGCAGGTGGGAGGGTGGGTGGTCTCTGAAAAATTTTACACATCACTTGGGAAGAGAGGTGAACCAATGCCAGTGTACTGGAAGAAGCAAAGATCACCCGTGTCGAAGCCGTGATTCTTCAACATCAACTTTGTTGGACTGGTCATGTTGCGCGGATGCCTGATTATTGTCTTCCAAAGCAACTACTCTGTTGTTGTTGTTGTTGTTCAGTCGTTCAGTCGTGTCCGACTCTTCGTGACCCCATGGACCAGAGCACGCCAGGCACGCCTATCCTTCACTGCCTCTCGCAGTTTGGCCAAACTCATGTTGGTAGCTTCGAGAACACTGTCCAACCATCTCATCCTCTGCCGTCCCCTTCTCCTTGTGCCCTCCATCTTTCCCAACATCAGGGTCTTTTCTAGGGAGTCTTCTCTTCTCATGAGGTGGCCAAAGTCTTGGAGCCTCAGCTTCAGGATCTGTCCTTCCAGTGAGCACTCGGGGCTGATTTCTTTAAGAATGGAGAGGTTTGGTCTTCTTGCAGTCCATGGGACTCTCAAGAGTCTCCTCCAGCACCATAATTCAAAAGCATCAATTCTTCAGCGATCAGCCTTCTTGATGGTCCAGCTCTCACTTCCGTACATGACTACTGGGAAAACCATGGCTTTAACTATACGGACCTTTGTCAGCAAGGTGATGTTTGTTGCTTTGTTAGCAACTACTCTATTCTGAACTTAAAAATGGAAAGCGTAATGCTGGTGGTCAACAAAAGAGCTTTAAAGACTCTCTCAAGGCAAAATAAAAAATAAAAAATAGTAGTATAAACACCAACAATTGGGAAACACTTGCCTGCGAGGGCTGCAGTTGGAGAACAGCCTTGACCAAAGGTGTCCTTTCATACTGTATCATGGTGTGGGACGCAGGTTTGACAGCCACGGACAGGAAGTCCCTACAGAGGGTGGTGAATACAGCACATGGTATCATGGGCTGTCCCCTGAGTTCACTAGATGCCTCAGGAGAGCGAGGAAAATTCTCAGGGACGACTCACACCCCGGCCAGCACCTCTTGAATCTCCTACCTTCAGGCAGGAGATATAGAATAAAGGTTTATTATTGCTTATTATTATTCTGGGCTTTGAAGAAACTCGAACTCAGGACGCAAGGGGGAAATGTGCTAAGTGGAAGGCACGCTTGGCAAATCTGCACTGTGATCAACTCCCGCCCGGAAACCAATGTCCCCACTGTGGAAGGATGTGTGGATCCAGAATTGGCCTCCACAGTCACTTACGGACTCACTGTTAAGACCGTGTTCGTGGAAGACCATCTTCCTCAGCTAGTGTGTGATCGCCAAAGAAGAAGAAGGAGGGTGTGTTGTGTGCTAAACTGCCCCTTAGATTGGGCTGTTGGGGGGGCGTGTTTGCTTCGAAGCCTCTCCTCCCCACCCATCCCTTCCCTACATAAGAACCTTCCAGATCAGGCCATCGCCCCCCAGGCAACCGAGGAATCTGACCTCCTGTTCTTATGAATTGGGCTTCCTTGCCTGCCGTCTCCAACAATGGTTTGGTCCAGTGGCTGCTGGGGGGGGGGGCAGATGGGATCCTGCTCTGCCGTGGTCTCCCTGCGTGACATCCCTGTCTCACTTCACTTCCCCACCTGTAAAATGGGAACAGGGTGGAGCTTCCTCAACCGTGTGGCTGTGTTGGGGGCGGACGTCTCTGTCAGGCTTTTTGCAGCACAAACCAGACCAGCAAACTCTGGTCTCCCCTCAATTTCTGCTTCTGCTTCTTGTGAGAGGAGGGGGAAACCCCCCTGGTGCTCCCCCATGCGCAGAGCACTTTCCGAAATGGCGCCTCCGTGCTTCCTTGCCACAGACACGAAGTTGCGCAGCCACTGCTTTGCACGCGCTGAATTTGCAGAAGGCCCTGCCCTTGGGTCACATCCCTCCTGGTGCTCAGCCTGCACAAGGCAAGGAGTCCGCTCTGGGGGGTCAGTTCCTGGGCAGAGCGGAAAGGGGAAGGAAGGAAGGAAGAGTTGTGGGCCACAAGTGCGTGATTCACAGCTGCGGAGGGTTATGACTCTTCACCATCACAAGAGGGGAGAGTTGTGGGCATGCCCCTTGTGGGTCCCTTGGGCCAGCTCTGCCCCTCCCCAGGTGTCCCTTGCGGAAGAGAGTTGGGCCGGCCCCACTTTGCATGCCGCTCTGTGTGGGTGGGTCGAGGGTGCTATTTTGGGAGAGCCAAAGACGTGGGCCAGGGTGCCGGAGGCCTCCAGGAAGCAGGAGGAAGCCCTTGTTCCTGGCTGCCTCGTGTGGCTGCCCCCTGGCCCAGTCCTTCCCTCTGCGAGTGGGTGGCTCCGTGGGGCAGGGAGACGGCTTCCGTGGGGCTGGGTCAGCACAGAGGCCCATCTGCTCCAACCAGATGCTTCTCACACCGTCTTCACTGCATTGTTCCTGGCGGAAGGATTTGAAGAGTTGCCATTTTTAAAACTTTATGAACGGCTCTCTCTCTGATCCTTACGACAACTTTGCAAGGTAGGCCAGTGTCATCTGTGTTGCGCAGGCAGGATTGTGGGGTTTGGGGTTCTCAGCTCAGTCCTTCAAGCACTGGGCTGCTTGTGCCCAGTTGATTCTGTGGGTGGAGGGCCTGACTTAGTTCTTGGATAGTTGGGAACGCCAACTCATTGAAAGCCTGCTTTCGGTTTGCTGGGTCATAAGATGGGCTGCTCCTAGAATCATAGAACTGTAGAGTTGGAGGGGACCCCGAGGGTCATCTAGTCCAACCCCCTGCAGGGCAGGAATCTCTAGTGAAGCATCCCTGACAGACGGCTGTGTTAAAAAACTTCCAATGAAGGAAAGTTCACCACCCTCAATAGCAGCTTGTTGGCAAGTGCCTCACAGAGGTGGCAAAATTCCCTTTGGGAGGGCTAGTGACTGGGTCTATCGTTATAGCAATTGTCAGTCCCCCCCCCCCCAGTTCTGCTGGGAAGTCTGTTCTGTTGTGGCTGGATCTGGCTGCGTCTTAGATGGTGGGCTTGTCTAGTGAGCAAGATTGAGGACAAGGCTCTGAGGTGACGCCGCTGTTGATGCTGGCCCCCAATAAAAAAGTCTGCTATGCTACTCACCTCCTGGCAAATAGAAGGGGAAGAAATGGAGGCAGTTAGAGATTTCACTTTCTTGGGTTCCATGATCACTGCAGATGGTGACAGCAGTCACGAAATTAGAAGACACCTGCTTCTTGGGAGAAAAGCAATGACAAACCTAGACAGCATCTTAAAAAGCAAAGACATCACCTTGCCAACAAAGGTCCGTATAGTTAAAGCTATGGTTTTCCCAGTAGTAATGTACGGAAGTGAGAGCTGGACCATAAAGAAGGCTGATCGCCGAAGAATTGATGCTTTTGAATTATGGTGCTGGAGGAGACTCTTGAGAGTCCCATGGACTGCAAGAAGATCAAACCTATCCATTCTGAAGGAAATCAGCCCTGAGTGCTCACTGGAAGGACAGATCCTGAAGTTGAGGCTCCAGTACTTTGGCCACCTCATGAGAAGAGAAGACTCCCTAGAAAAGACCCTGATGTTGGGAAAGATTGAGGGCACAAGGAGAAGGGGACGGCAGAGGATGAGATGGTTGGACAGTGTTCTCGAAGCTACTAACATGAGTTTGGCCAAACTGCGAGAGGCAGTGAAGGATAGGCGTGCCTGGCGTGCTCTGGTCCATGGGGTCACGAAGAGTCGGACACGACTGAACAACTGAACAACAACAATGCTACTCACCTGCTGCTTGCCTCATGTCGCCCTAGGAGAGTGGGAAGAAAGAGAGAGGGGCTGCTGTTTTGTACCTCTGCATTAACCTGACCCCACTTGTGGGAGAAGTGTGTGTGTGTGTGTGTGTGTGTGTGTGTGTGTGTGTGTGTGTGTGTGTATGCAATGATGATCTTGAGTCGCTGTTGCCAGGCAACTCCACTTTTGGGGTGCCCTGTTCCCTCAAACGACCACTTTCAGCCAAATGCAGAGGGCAGGATCCACACACACACACACACACCGTGCTTTTTGCCCTGGAAAGCTGCCTTTTGGCTGGGGAGGCAGGATGCTCACAGGGGAGGAGGCAATGCCTCCCTCTGTTGCCAAGGCAACCAGGCTGATGAGGATGGGGGGGTGATGCTCATGGTCCTTGCCTTTCCTTCCTGGTGGCCAATGGAGCCTCCAGTGCAGCAACAGGAAGCTGGGAGCTGCCAACCTTGTTGCCTTGGCAACAGGCATCCCTTCTTCTCCCTCTTTTGTTTGCCCGCAGTGATGTTGCCTTGTGGCCCACTCAGATTGGCTACCTGACTCCGTGGAGGGGTTGCCTGCATGGTGTGGCCCCTGATTGGCTAGAATCACGGGGGGGGGGGAGAAAAACTGGTACCCAGAGTTGTGTGTCTGCCTGAGGAGCAGAGGACAGTCGCAGCCCTTCCTAAAAAGTCACAATGGCGATGCTCTGCCTGCATGATCAAAATCCCAGTTTCTGGAAGCCACAGGAGAGCAGAGTTTTGCTCTTGTGCTCGGATCCTGCTTGCAGGATTCCCCAAATGGGCATCTGGTTGGCCCCTGCGAGAACAGGAGGCTGGACCAGGTGGGCCCCCCCTGGCCTGAAACAGCCGACTCCCCTTATGTTCTTAAAGAGGCTTCGGATGTCTGGCTCTGCCGCTGAGTGGTGGGGGCAGCCTTGGCAGTCTCGGGGTCCCTCCTGGAAAGGCCCTTTGAAGGATCCTTTGTCCCAGTGCAGAAGCCCATTTGGCGCTGCGGAGGGACAGAGGCTTTGGCCGGACCAAATGGCTTATTGCCTCGTAAGGCCAACCCACTTGGAATCAAAGGGAAGTGGATTTAAGAGCAGGAGGCAAATGGCCGGGGATGAAAAGGTGCCCAAGGGCCCCCCAGGAACACTGCCTGTTAACATGTTCCTTTCCTGTCTCACTTGGGTGCCAGTCGGGGGGGGCTGTGGGTCAGCCGAGGGGGTGTCCTGTCCTTTTCTCTGCTCCCCGTCAGCATCTCTTGCAATGGAACCAGATTTATTTCTTCCTCTGCCAGTGAGGCAAAGCCTGTAAATCCCCATCAGTTTCTTCAAGGGGGTGCAAACTGGGGGCTGTCCAGCAGCTTGTGGGGAGAGAGAGAGGAAAGGGGGCCCCGAAAGAGTTTCGGAGACAGATGAGCAGCAAAGAGGTTCTTCTCACCTGAACTCTGCTTCAGCCAAAAACCTGATTTAAAGAAGTAGGTTTGGGACAAGCGGCATAACATCTTTGCGCAAGGCAAGTGTGCTCTTCGTAACAACATCCCGGAGGAGAGGACTCCTCGAGAGCTGCTTGCTGTGGGCTTCGGTCCCGAACCCGCAGAGCTCTCCTCTCCCTCTCCATCCTACTCTCACAACAGCCCTGCAAGGTAGTTGGGCAGATGAGAAACGGGGACTGGCCCCAGATCGTCCAGTGAGCTTCCAGGTGGAGTCGGGATTTGAACCCTGCTCTCCCAGGCCCCGGCCCACCCTCTGACGGCCACACCACACTGGGGGTTGGGTTAAGGACATCTCGTCGAGCATCCTCTTCCCGGCAGGTGCTTGCGGGAAACGAGTTTTGTGTCTGTGTGTAGAGATGCTCCCCAAACATCTCTGGCCAGCGGCCTCAGCCACCTCGGAAGGTGCCGGACTCACCTTCATTTGAGTTGGACTCGATGGCCCTGGGGGTCTACCCTATAATTCTCTGGTTCTATAGCAGACCCCTGCAAATGCCCCCATTTCCCCATGCGCAGGGATGGCTCTGCCGAATAGCCGTTGTCTCTCCCAGAAATCTCTTGGCTGCATTTGTTTTAGGGTTAGGCAGAAAACGTCATAAACATTTCGAGAAGATTGGAAAACGTTTACGGAATATATGGGGGGGAATTGTGCACACCTGGCAACGTGGGCAGCCCTAAGATAAATTCAACAGTGTGAATAAGTTTTGATGGATGCAATAATGAAATACTGAATGGTTTGGTTCTTGTAAAGTATGCAGGGATTGATGATATGCAAAATGAACCATGGAAAGAGAAGAAGGGAAGTCATATTTTAAGAATGTTTAAATGAGTATTTTAAATTGTAAAACAGAAAAGTTAACAAAAAAATTATGTGTGTGTGTATTTGTGTGTATGAAAACATCATACACCTGAACTGCATTTTTTTTTTAAAAAGAAAATGTGTCTTCTTTGAGAATTCTTTGAGATTCTCACCTACAGCGACTTGCCCTTCTCTGGTCCCTGTTTGCCTGAAGTTGGCTCCCCTCCCTCATTCTCTCCCTCCCAGCTGTCAGTCAAGGGTCATTCCTTCGCTTGTGGCTTCCTGGAGCGTCTTGGATGATGCCCCTCCCTGCCCCAAGACCCCTCCCTCGATCTCACGCCCTCTCCCCGCTTTTGTCTTGCCTTTTTCCCTTCCAGGTGGAGAGCGCAGAAGCCCCCAAAGACACAGCCTCAGCACCCAAGTGCCCCCCGCCTGCCCACAACACCAGCCCCGTGGAGCAAGTGCCCAATGGAGATGTGGGGATGGGCAGCCCCGAGAACAGCAGCAGCAGCGCCACAGACCTGAAGGGGCGGCAGCCCAGTGAGGACGAGGCCAGCAGCCTCCCGGATGGGGAGGTGGGGGGGCGGGCCTTGGAGAACGGCTGCTGCACCCCAAAGGACAGCCCCGACCCGCCTGCCAGCGAAGGTGAGCTGGGGACATAGGAAGGGTCTTGGGTTGTGGCACTCGCCACACTGCGGGCGAGGGGCAGAGGGTGACTAGTCAGTGTGGTGGGGAGGTCAGGCTCCGGGAGGTGGAAATGAGGCTCAGCCAAGGGGTCCCTTAGCTTTAATGAACCTCACAGTTCTCAGGGCCAGCCGGGAAGCCCCCTTTCCACATTCAGCCCAAACATGACATTTCTTCTCAAAGGAAACAGTGCTGCAACCTTGCAAACGAATCCGTCTGTGGGCAGGGCTGATTGGCTAGCACCGGTGACATCTCCAATATCCCTCAGCTCCTGGAGCAGTTTTGCAATTATAACCCCCCTCCTCCCCCAACATCCTTTACTGTAAGGCACAGAAGGAACATGCATGTGCTTTCAGAAACCACTTTATAATGGTGAGGCACCCGAGAGGGGCAGGCCTGATGCTGCAGATGGCAATCGATTAACTGGAGTGTGCCTCTGCTTCTCGTATGCAGAAGCTGGGTTTGCTCTGCTGCCCCTTTGGGAGTCAGTCCCTTGAAGGCTGCGCCCGCTTTCCTTCTCAGCTGCTCAGACCAAGGAGGGCGACCTAGAATCATAGAACTGGAAGGAGACCCCAAGGGTCATCTAGCCCAACCCTCTCCAATGCAGGAATTCTGACTTGGGAGTTCGTGTAGCTCTGCGTTCACCAACCTGGTGCCCTGTTGGCCCCTGCCAGCCTGCCCGTGTAGCGAAAACTACAGACCAAAAGATCTGGAGGGCACAAGGTTGGCAAAGGTTATTTGGAGATTGCAGCTGCGGTCTCTGTGGGGCCTTACAGTTCTGGCCAGCTTGGTTTGCCTCCCTTGCAGTGGGCACAGAGTGGCTGGGCGAGGCCCACACCGCAATTTCTCTGGCTGCCGCACCTGCCACAGCATCACCTGGGAGAGAGCATTCCTGGCCCAGGCAGGTGTCAGAGGTCAGAGAGCATCTCTGGCCACACTTGGATGTGCTCCAGTTGGATTTCTGCCTGCACAACCACAGGTGGGGGAGCTGCCTGCCTCACTCTGCCTCCTTTATTCCTGCCTTGCAGGGGGTTGGACTAGATGTCCCTCAGGGTCCCTTCCAACTCTGCAATTCTATGATTGTGCGATGTGTGCCTGGTTGTGCCTGCTATGTGGGAGGAGGACTAAGGGTCCCCTGGGAGGCTGGTGAGCTGATGCCCTTCCTTCTGGACTCCTGCAATGGGAAGGGCTATTGTGCAGAGACAGTGTGGTGTAATGGTTAGCGTGTCTGACTAGGACCTGGGAGACACCAGGGTTCGAATCCCCACTCGGCCTTCATGAGCTCACTGGGTGTGGCTTTGAGCCAGTCCCTGCCTCTCAGCCTGCCCTACCTCACAGGGTTGTTGTGAGGATTCAGGGAGAAGAGAAAGAACCGAGGAGCTTGAGCTCCGGGGGGGGGGGGATGTGGAACCTGCCTGCCAATCAATAAAGAGAATCGACTCCCGTCACACGCACTTCCTCAGCTCTTGGGTTGCTCCCCACAAGTGTCTCTACCGTTTTCCAGCACCCCCCAAAAAGCGCTCTGTGCAGTCCACTCGACTGCCCACGTCCACAGGCGGCCAGCCCCCCAATTTGGGAGGCTCCATGATCCGGCCTGCAGGTGCCAGGGCCAGCCTGGGTGCTGGGTGGCTCTGCCCTTTGGCTTGGGCGAAGGAGAGCAGCTGCCAGGGTGAGAGAGGGAAAGGAACAAGACGGCCATCGAGGGCTATTGGCCAGGATGAGATCCCGTTTGCGGGTTTCCCAGTGGGGCATCTGGTTGGCCATGGTGAGAACAGGAGGCCGGACAAGGGGGGGGGTCATTGGCCTGATCCAGGAGCCAGTCTCTTCTGATGTTTCCATGCGTCCATGTGCACCGCCTTGCCCTCCTGACTGAGGAGGCCCGGGGCCGCACGACATTGGCACACCCTGCGCCAGGCTCGTGCCGTGCGCCCGTGCCCCACGGCATGCTGGCGTCACTTGCGGACGAGTTGCATGGACCCCCTGCGGCTTGCGTGCATGATGTGGGCCCGCCCCACGGCCTGCATGCACGGCTGCCGTGGAACTTGGAGGGGCCCAGACTCTTCATTGAAATTTTTCTGGGGGCCCCAGCTCCCTGGCCCCACCCTACTTGGCGCCCCTGTATGAATTGGTGCAACCCAGCGGGGTGCTCTCTTGCGCAAGAGTGGGGAGGTTCCATGTGGAATGTTTTACTGTGGTTTTGTAATTTGTTGGAAGCTGCCCAGAGTGGCTGGGGCAACCTGCCAGATGGGTGGCATATAAATAATAAATTAGAAATATAAATATAAATATAAATATAAATATAAATATAAATATAAATATAAATATAAATATAAATATAAATATAAATATAAATATAAATATAAATAATATAAATATAAATATAAATATAAATTTTCCACCTGCCCCCCCTCCCAGGAAGGTCCCTGAAATACATGGGAGCCCCCTGCCCCCCTCAGTGTGGGGCTTGAGCCCTCTGGGTGAAATCTGCCCATCTCCCTCCCCTGGCAGCCTTTCGGGGGGGCCCAAAGTTGTGTCCTGAGGAAGGGGCAGGAGCACAGTGACGTGAGCCCTTTTGGGCAGGAGGCAGCAGGATCCTTCCTCCTGCCTGCCCCCCCTGCCCCAGCGGCTCCTGCCTGAGGAATTCCTCCTGCCCCAGAAATCCCGGGGGGGGGGTGTGCTTTTTCCAGGGCGGCCGCAGAGGAGGAGAATGGCCGTCGTTCCCAGGAAGCTTAGGTTTCCTGCTGGCGGGGAGCCTGCGAGGGGAGGGGTCTTCTCCTTCCTCTGCCGCTGTGCCAGGATTGTTCCTTGGGAGGGGGCTTCCTCCCGGCCAAGGCTTGGCCAGATGGAAATTCTGGAAGCCAGGGACCCTCGGAGGAAAGAGGCGGCCGCCAGCAGTTGTTGCTGATCTGGCCAGGGATTTATTTGGGGTGGGCAGGAGTGGAAAGGCTCCCCCCCTCCAGACTTTGGAACCCCAGAGCGTCCGGCCTGGGCATCCCAGGTCCAGAAGATACTGGCTGGGGACAGGGAGGCTGTGCGTCCCCTTCGGGGGGGGGGGGGCTGTTCGCAGGGCGGCTAAATGCCAACATTCCCCAGATCTTTAGAGGGACCGAAAAGGGGGAAAGGAATAGTGTGTGTTGCACAACAGATAAGACATGTAGATATCATAAAACCCAAATTTTAACGAGCCACAAAGAGGGTGAACAGCTTAGATGCAGGGGAGCCAGGGATGAAGGACCCTAAAATCCTATGAAATAAGTTTTCCCCATTTACTCGGCCGCCCCCGTTGGCTGCCTTGCCTCCCCACCCCATAGCTCTGGGCTCGGATTGTCGCCTTCCTGGTGCTCTCATTTATTTATTTCATTCATACCCCCCCCCCCTTTTCCCCCAAGGAGGTCAAGGCCAGCACACATAGTTCTCCATTTCACAATAGCCCTGTGAGGTAGGTCAGGCTAAGACAGGGGTCAGCAAACTTTTTCAGCAGGGGGCCGGTCCACTGTTCCTCAGACCTTGTGGTGGGCTGGACTATATTGGGGGGGGGGGGGAATGAACGAATTCCTATGCCCCACAAATAACCCAGAGATGCATTTGAAATAAAATGACACATTCTACTCATGTAAAAACACGCTGATTCCCGGACCCTTAGGTCCCGGACTGATTCCCAGACCCTTAGTTTGCCTACCCATGGGCTAAGAGTTGGTTCCCCAGTTAGTCACCCCGTGAGGGTTGGGGGGCTGTGAGTGCCGAGCCTAGGAGACGCTCTTTCCCCAGCAAGTGGAGCAGCAGAAGAGAGTCCAGCTGGATCAGGCCCTCCCATGGGGCCCAATCCACCGGGACGTCCTCTAGCTTGAACCGAGCCAGCCTTTCGCAGGAGAACGTCTGTGCAGAGTGTTAAGGAGCTGGGCGGCGGCAGCTGCTCTGAATTTTCTTCTGCACATTGTGGGCAGAATCCCACACGCTTGCACATGGGCTCAATGTGCCGTTTGCGTAGGGCGGGCAGGCAAGGTGACACACGGAGCTCATTGGGTCATGTCCTCAGACAACCCCCGACGCCAGAACTTGTGGTCAGCCGACGAAGCTGAATACAGTACTGGAAAATTTGGGATGGATAAAAGAAAGTCCTTATTCACACAGTGCATAGTTAGACGGTGGAACTCCTTCCCACAAGAGGCTGTGAGGGCCACCAACTTGTATGGATTTAAAAGAGGTTTGGAAAAACTCATGGAGGAGGAGAGGCAGCAAGGCTTGTGCATCCTGGTTCCTGAAAACCGCAGGAGGGGAGAGTTTTGTTCTTGCGCTCAGATCCTGCTTATGGGTTTCCCTTGAGGGCATCTGGGGTGAGAACAGGAAGACTGGCATGATCCAGCAGCTTCTAATGGAGCCTCCAGGCCCAGAGGCAGTCTATCTGGATCCCTAGGTCCTTGGGGGCATGTTGCCGCTGTGAGAACAGGATGCCGGACTAGCTGGGCTGATCCACCGGTGCGGTTTTTATGATCTTGCGTTCTCATCGCTGCCGCCTCTCCACCCCCACCTGTTCCCACACGGCACATTCAGGCAGCCTGTGCGTTTGTCCTTCCTGACCCCCCCCCGCCACCGCCTCCCTCTCTGAAGCCTCGCAGAGGTGCTCTCTTCCGCTGCCCCCAGCCCACACCCAAATATCAGGCTGGGTGCTATTTTTAAGCTGAGCTGTGGCCTCTGTTACCTGCGAGAAAGGCGACACAGGAAGCTGGCGGCTCTCATGGGGGGGGGGGAGAATGCAGAGGCTGAGCCAACTCTTGACAGGACAGCGGGTCCCTCCCTCTGCCCCCCCCAATTCAGTTCCTGTTTGGCATATCCTGTCCCATGCAGGCGTCAGGCACACCCCCTGGCTTCCCGGGGGCTTCTCCCCACCTGCTTTGAGGAAGGGGCACCCTTGGCAGGTAGAGGGACCCCAACCCCGGGTTGCTAGGTGATATAGAAATGGGGTGCAGTTGAAGGCAGTCGCCCAGACCAGCTTAGGAGGGACAGGGAGATGGGGGGGCCTGGCTCCAGTCGCCCATGTTCTTTTTCTTCTATTTTGTAAATCGTTTTTATTGGTCTTACGAATACAAAATACAAATAAACACAAATTAGTAAAAACATATCTGTATAAAGAGATTCTCCGAATCTCGAGACTCCCCCCCCCCAATTCCCTCCATGGCGTCTTATTTTAAGAATCTGCAACTGCATATTCATATGTACTCCAATTATTATATCAAACCATATTTGCCATAATATTCTTTACACTACAAGCAAATCAAAATTCTGCTCCTGTTTCGATCTGCTTACAGTGGTCTCCTAGGTAACTTATAAGCTCTCCCTATTCTTTTATAAAAGGGACCCAGGTGGCGCTGTGGGTTAAACCACAGAGCCTAGGGCTTGCTGATCAGAAGGTCGGCGGTTCGAATCCCCGCGACGGGGTGAGCTCCCGTTGCTTGGTCCCAGCTCCTGCCCACCTAGCAGTTCGAAAGCACGTCAAAGTGCAAGTAGATCAATAGGAACCGCTCTGGCGGGAAGGTAAACGGCGTTTCCGTGTGCTGCTCTGGTTCGCCAGAAGCGGCTTAGTCATGCTGGCCACATGACCTGGAAGCTGTACGCCGGCTCTCAGCCAATAATGCAAGATGAGCGCCGCAACCCCAGAGTTGGACACGACTGGACCAAATGGTCAGGGGTCCCTTTACCTTGACCTTTATTCTTTTATAAAGTTTTTATCCTATTGGTTTCTGAGTTTTCCAGTCAGCTTAGTCCATCAGCTTAGTTTGCCATTCTTCTCTGGTTGGGACTTTGTTTTCTTTCCAGCTCTGGGCTAGTAACATCCAGGAAGCTGTTGTTCCATACAGAAAGAGTCTTTTCTGCTCCTTTGGTGTGTCGGTACAGTACCTGTAATTCCTAATAGAAAAGCTTCTGGTTTCTTAACGAGGTTATTTTAAACATTTTTTTTTTCATTTCATTGTATATCATCTCCCAGTCGCCCATGTTCTGGCTACCATAAGGACTTAAGAAGAGCCTGCCGGATCGGGGCCAAAGGGGCCCCATCCTGCCCAACTGGCTGCCTATGGGAAAACTGCAAGCAGGATCTGAGCATCCCCTCCCCACCCCACCCCACCCCACCCCGGAGGCATCCTGGCTAGGAGCCCTGGGTCACCCTATCCTCCTCCACAAATTTGTCCCATTCTCCCTTAAAGCAGTGTTTCCCAACCTAATCTAGGCAACGGCACACTTGAATCAATGAAAAAATCTCGCGGCACACCGCTCCTCCCCCACCCGGCTGCGCCGGGTCTCCTGACCCAGAGTTACCTCTGGGATCAGCTGTAGCGCGGCGCGCGTGAGGCTTCCGGTCGGGATTCTCGCGCGAGGCTGCTGTTGCTGTGGAGTTCCACAGTTGATCAGACGTGCCTGATCCGTGGGGCCACTGCCCCGCAGCAAATTAGGATGTTGCGCTAGAAGTGACTTCAGCTGCTACTGATCCGAGGTCCACCCAAAGAGCTGGGGATCCCCTTGGAAGGCCTGCCTGGCTTGGGTGCGGATGAAGCGGGGGCAAGGGAGGAAGCCTGGAAGGGCTGCTTCACTGCCCCCCGTGCCCAGGCCTTGCCCAGGTGGGGGGCAGCTGAAGAGACGAGAAAAAGAGACAGGTCCCTTTCGGTCGTGGCCCCTTCTCTGTCCAGGGGAACTCGCCTGGCTAAGGACCTTTCTCCCTACTCACTTTGTTTTTCAAAAATGTCGAATGCATTTGATTTTAATTCCTGGTTTCCCTTGTCGGCTGTTCCGCATTTTCCTGTGCTGCTGTATTTAAATAATAATGATAATAATATTAATAATAATAATAATAATGGTGATTATGATGGTGATGTTTTGAGAGGTTTAATTTTTGTAAGCCGCCCTGAAAGCAATTGCTGATGGGGTGTGCATGCATTTCATAGAAGATAAAAATAAAACGCCCGCTCCACCCAGGGGAGAATTGACCAATGGGTGGAAGGGGAGGGAACTTCTCTAGGGGAGAAAGAGAGGGGAATATTTTTCGCCACCCCCACAAAATGTCAGAAGTCAGGCTGTGTGCAGGCTCTGTGTGCAGAGAGGCTGGGGCAACCCAGTCAGATGGGCAGGGTGCAAATAGTAAAATTATTTCTGCATTGCAGGGGGTGGACTAGATGACTCTCAGGGTCCCTTCTACAATTCTATGGTATTATTATTATTATTATTATTCTTACCTGTGCTGATCGCCCCTTGAATCACCTCTCTGAATTGTTCCACTGTCAGTTTCTGTTCCTGCAAGGCTTTGATTGCTACTTTCATTTTTTACAGCATCATGCCTCATACATGATGCTCGCTAACCCTCCCACCCCCCCAAGGAACAGAAACTGACATGGGAGCAATTTAGAGAGGCCATTCAAAGGGCAATTGACTTATTTATTTCATAAGATAAGATTCATACACCCCTTGATCGTAAAAAAACAACAACAAAAACCCAACAACCCTCAAAGAGAATACAAAATTTATCAGTAAAAACAACTCTTTAAACATTCAGAAGATAAAATCAGTAATAAACCGAAAGCAGATTGGAAAGTTGATGCCAGTTCTAAACACCTGGGTAGGCTTGTCTAAACAAGAATGTCTTTAGCGGGTGCCAGAAAGAGCGCGGCAAAGACGCCAACCTGAGCTCAAGAGGCAGGGAGTTCCAAAGGGTAAAATATCGCTTTCTTACAAATGCGGAATGAGTATTATGCAGTGCCAGTTCTGCAGATTAAAGCGATCGGTAGGCATAGAAGATGTGTTGAGGGGTGATATGATAGCCATGTTCAAATATATAAAAGGATGTCATATAGAGGAGGGAGAAAGGTTGTTTTCTGCTGCTCCAGAGAAGCGGACATGGAGCAATGGATTCAAACTACAAGAAAGAAGATTCCACCTAAACATTAGGAAGAACTTCCTGACAGTAAGAGCTGTTTGACAGTGGAGTTTGCCAAGGAGTGTGGAGTTTGCTGCCAAGTGGAGGTCTCTAAGCAGAGGCTTGACAGCCACCTGTCAGGAATGCTTTGATGGTGTTTCCTGCTTGGCAGGGGGTTGGACTGGATGGCCCTTGGGGTCTCTTCCAACTCTAGGATTCTATGATTCTATGTAAAGCAATATTGTTAAGAGGGGACACACACCCAGGGCACAAGGAATTGTTTCCGTAGGCGACTAAAGCAGCCTGTGATCTGCATGCACAGAAATGGAAAGGAGGCGAGGAATGGATTTTGAGGTGAATGGCGAGATCGACGGCAAAAATAAGGGACCAGAATGAAGGAAAGTAGATGGAAGAATGGAAATTCCTGTCAGACTATTTGAAAAATAGCCAAATGAAATCGTGAGCAGGTCTTGAAGTATAAGCAATGAAAGGATAGGAAGAAGAAAGTAAATAAAGAAATGTGTCTTAGAATAATGAATGCCAGGCAGCATGTTAGGATGGGAAGTCGAATTGTTAAGAGAAGTCTATAAACTGGATTTTGTGTTACGTTTGTAATTCCAGTAACAATTTAAATATGAAAAACGAGAGAGGAGGGCCCTGGCCATGAGGGGTGGCGCTACCAGACCCAGCGCAGGCGCAACACCCTCCTTTGCATGTGGGCACTTGCCAGAGCGGGGGGGGGGGCACCTTTGGCTCCCCCCACCGAAGGACCCGCATGGCCCAGACTTCTCCCCCTGGCGCTCAGTCTGTTCTCTCTCTGTTTCCAGGCAAAGAAGAGAAGGAGGAAAACCACTACAACTCCCTGAAAATGGAGGCAAGTATTTTCCGCACAGCTGGGCTCTTTTTGGGGGGTGGGGAAGCAGCTTCCAGGGCCCCCACGCTGGAGCATTGCTTGCTCAGGGTGGGAGTGGGGGTCCTGCTGGATTAAAGCTCCCATCAGCCCAGCCCAGCCCCCGCCAGCAGAGCCAGTGGGTGGGGACTATGGGGGCTGCCCAACTCCCCCCCCCCTCCTGATGTAGAGCATATACTCTTTAGCCAAAAACGGCTCATAGAAAGACCAGGAATAAAACAGTCCCAGTCTGAAAGATGTGACACACAAGGGAAAACGGGATGAGGAGGGCAGAGGAAAACAGCAGGCTCAGGCTCCCGTTCTTAAAGCTGCAGCTCTGATCTTGACTGGCTGGGGGGGGGGTGGAACGGTTCACGGAGGACATATTTTTATTTCCCCCCTTCCGATAGAGCCCTATGAATTCAAAATTTTACCAGTCTAATGCACTTTACTATACGTAATTTTTATCATCATTAATAATTGTTAATGCTTTTTGTATATACGTTTCAACACAGTATTCAGAAACGTTTGTCTGAGTCTTGTTGTTTTATTTTTAGTTTTAATGTAATTCTTGCAAGTATTGGGGTCCAGTGTAAACCGAGATATATCTCGGTGCTGAACCGTGTGAAACCTGCCCTGTGGAACCCTCTCCCACCAGATGTCAAAGAGAACAACAACTACAAGACTTTTAGAAGACATCTGAAGGCAGCCCTGTTTAGGGAGGCTTTTAATGTTTGACGGACTATTGTATATTTTAATATTTTGTTGGAAGCCGCCCAGCGTGGCTGGGGAAGCCCAGCCAGATGGGCGGGGTATAAATAATAAATTATTATTATTATCATCATCATCACCATCAAAGAGGAAACGGAATGAAAACAGCCTTGTCCCCCCCCAAAAATAAAAGCAATGCTTTTCTGAAGGCGACTTTTTGGAAAGGGCAGAGCGGGTCTTGCGTTCGGGTCCTGCTTCGGGGCATCGGCTGAGATGGGAATCTGGCCCCGATCCGGCGATCCCTTCTGACTCTCCTCTCCCCGCACAGGGATCTCGCGGCCGCCTGCGAGGAGGAGGCCTGGGCTGCGAGTCGAGCCTTCGCCCCCGGCCGATGCCGCGCCTGACCTTCCAGGCGGGGGACCCCTACTACATCAGCAAGAGGAAGCGGGACGAGTGGCTGGCGCGCTGGAAGCGGGAGGTGAGCCTGGGCAGGGCCCCCCTTCTGCCCCCCTCCCCTCTTGGCTCCCCCAGGAGGATCAGCATGAGTTCTCAGTGCCGAGGCACAATTGCAAGATGGGTCACAAATAAGGTGGACCAAGGCTCCCCCCACTCTCAATATTTCTCAGGGGTCTCTTGGGCTGTTTCTGGGGTCTTCCGAGAAAGGCACCAGTCTCAGCGCTGAAGAGATGCTATTGGGGGGGGGTATGCTTTCCAGCCCCCCTTCTCAGAGAGTGTGGGGGGGTGTTCTGTCTGCAAGGGAGCGGCATAGGAAGCTGCCTCATTCAGGGCATTGGTCCATCTGGATCAGTATTGTCTGCACTGACTGGCAGCAGCTCTCCAGGGGTCTCTCCCAGCCCTGCCTGGAGATGCTGCCAGTGGAGATTGGCCTTGTTTCAGGACAGGTGTTTTCTACCACTGAACTACAGCTCTTCCCTATAGCGCTTTCTGCCCCAGAGATGGGAGAGGAAGACTTTGCCAGAGCAAACCATCCCTCTTGCCTGCACAGCGGACTTCTAGGGGTCCACGGGGGGAGCCATTTTTGTTCCACCCTCAAATTACAGTTCTCATAACTGTAGGGGTGGAAGGGGCTCTGAGGGTCATCTAGTCCAACCCCATGCATTTCAGGGGGTTGGACTAGATGACCCTAGGGGCCCTTTCCGACTCTACAATCCTATGCTCCAATTGTGTTTGGGGGAGGGGGGAGAGAAGCCACGATGCGCCTGCCCGAGAGAAGGGGCTCTGCCTCTTGGTCCTGCCCCGGGCCAAGGCGGTGGTGCATTGGAGGCCATGCAAGGCAGGAGTGAGTAGTGGTCGGAGCGGCTGCTTTGGGGTGGCAGTGGGAAAGGGTGGCTGTCAAGCAGAGCAGGGGAGGCTGTCCTGGGGTGGCAGTGCTGCTGGGTACTTGGTGGGTGTCACTGAGAGGGGGGTTTCGTGTGTGCAGTGGACGGGGGGGGGGTCAAGAGTGCCAGCCTGGGCTGCCCAGGGGCATTGCTGGGTCTCTCTAGCACTCCCTCTCCCAGCCCAGAATGGGCTGCAGAATGTCTCCCATCTCTGTCCCATTGCACAGGATTCTAGAGTTGGAAGGGACCCCAAAGGTCCTCTAGTCTGACCCCCTGCAATGTCGCTTTGCTGTTTGGGAGCACAGGGGAAATGTGGGGAGGGGGTCTTCAATTTCCTAGCACCCCCCTTGCCCCCTTTCCCTTGTGTTCTCATTCCAAGGAGAAATGACCAGCGCAGGCCAATATCTCTCCCCAAATCCCTTTTCTGCCTTCTTCTCACCATTGAGGGTCTTTTGTGGCCCCAGCGAGTGACTGGAGGGCCGGGTGGGAGAATTTGAGGGTCTCGGCTCCCCCTCTGCCTTCTCTGCGCCAGGCAAGGCTGTGTGTCTAAGGCAAGAGGGTGGGGGGGGGGAGCTGGATGCGGGGGGGGGAGGAACTTGGCATCCTGGCTAGCTCAGCTTCCGCTGTTTAAAGAGGCAACTTTCTAGTCCTCAAGAGAGTCAAGAGTGGCTTGAAAGTGTAGAGAAGTCTCAGGCCTTCTAGGGGACGGAGCAGCTTCTCGGTTGACCAGGTTGGGGGGGTGTCAGAGCCCTCCCTATAATTAGCAGGATATAATTATGTAAAGTAAGCAATCATATGTAAGTTTTTCATACTTTTACATAGCTTGCAGGATTCCGTTTTGCTTGGCACATATCTTTTCTTTTTAATGTGTGGTTATCTACTTATTTCTTTCATTTCCTTACTTAATATTCCCCCCCTCCTTCACCCGTCTGGTTTCTGAGGCAGCCGCTTAGCAGATCCCTGTGCTCAACCAGGCATGGAAGTCTCTCACAATTCCCCCCCCCCCCCAATGACACTCCATCTTCTATGGGAATCTTGGGCCTGAGAGATCTGGGCGATTTTGGTTGAGCCATCATGGCCTCCAGTGGCAGCAGGTTCCACCGTTTCGCCATGTGCTTGGGAAAGTGCAGCCGGACCCCCTTCCCTCTTGGCCCCCATCGTTGGCATCACCCCCCCATCTTCTGCCTCCCCACAGCCTTCCACATGTTTGGGTCCTGCTGCCATGAGCAGATCCCCCTTGGGGGTTCCTTCCCTCATCCCAGGACTTTGCATGCTCCTGGCTGGGCGCGCACATGCAGCCCATCAAACGGTCTGGCGTCCAGCAAGGGCGCACGTCCATCGTGGGCACGGGTTCATAAGATGTGAGGCTGCGTGCTTGCAAAAACGCATTGCTGGTGGGGCAGGAAAATCCTGCAGATGCTTTTGAGCTGTGCAGAGGCCAGGAAGGGCCCTGGCGGAGTCTGCAGGGGGGGGCCACAGGGTTCAGGCGATGATGGGCTGCACTGGGACTCCTAACACCCCGTTTTCCTTCCAGGTTTAGGGTCCTTGTGCCACTTCTGTTTGTGTAACTTCCTGGCATTCCTAGAATCGTAGAATTGGCATTAAGAGTCCCACACTCTCCGTTCAGATAACAATAATTAGGGAGTTAGAGAGGTGGCTTTTATGGCTAAGTCTTTGCAGCATCTCTGTGACTCCAAGGAGGGGTCTGCCCTGGGGGCACCCTCCTTCCCAGCATGCCTTGCTGTGCCCTGGTACGGCTGCAAAGCATTATGGGTTGGAGACAGGCATCATCCAGACTGGCGCAGCGCAGGACGTCAGGAGGGGACTGGAGCAGAAGGTGCTCCAATACTGAATATTCGTATACCAAACCCCCTCCCCCCCCGCATTTATTATGGTTCATAGCGATAAAAATATGCAGCCATGGAAAGTTAGAAACAGACTTCAAATAGCCATTGGGCAAGGATGGCGCTCTTAATTCCCTGCGTAAGTTTCCAGTAGGCGCAGAAGGCGCTTTGCTGCATCTCCAGTGGCAGGGAGTCCCACAGGACTAAAGGCTTGGCTTCTTGCTGTTGTGGAAGGAGTGGTGCTCCTGCAGATAATCTCAGGCTGGCCTGGGGCAAAAAGGCGAGGTGCTCTGGACCTCAGTTGCTCAGACTCCCCTCCTGCCTTAGGTGAACTGGCTCCTGCTGAGCTGCGCCACCCCCCTGCCCCCCCCAGTGTGCCCTCCTGTGCCAGCCTGTGGGGCAGGCGGCAGTCAGCGTCCTCTTGCTGTGGCTCTGTGTGTGCTAACTCCCTCCTCTCCTTTACCTTTCTCCCACAGACTGATAACCCAGCGGCAGCTCAGCTCGACAAGGTTCGTGGCGCACCTTTGGGGTTTTGCGGGGAGGGGGGCGGCAGCTTGTCTCATGTGGACCCCGTGCCGGGGCTTGTGGGTTGCCGGGGGGGCTGTGGATGTGCCCACGCCCTCCCCCCGCTTCTGCCCGCTGCCAGGGGGTGCCCCTTCCTCCTCACGCACAGGTGCCCACTTTGCTCCTCCTGTAGGGCATAGTTTTGGAAAGATGGGTGCAGGGTGGGGGCACCCTTTCGCTTCTGGCCCCTAACCCCCCCCCCCACAATCTCCTCTCTCCTCCTCCTTGCACGCCCAGAACCTCTTTTGCCCCAGAGCTATGTCACCATTGCCCACGGGGTGCCCTGAGCAGTCCTGGCACCAGCTTGGCACCTTTGACCTGATTGTAGGCACCCACCCCACCCACCGGGCAAGCCACCCTCTGGGGGTTGGGGTGCTTTGTAAAATTTATTATTATTATTATTATTTGTTGAATCTGTGAGTCGCTTTATCGGGCAAGCCAGGGCAAGCCAGGGTGGCGTAAGACCCAGCGGTTGCCTTTCTATTGCAGGGGAACTCGTCCCTGTCCTGGGGAGAAGGAAATGGGGGTCTGAAAGGAATGCCAATCCTGCCAGGAGCTGAGAGGGCACTGAGGGGAGCCATAATGGGTAGCGCATCTGCCTGGCACCCAGATTCGGGCCCCAGTGGCAGCATCTGCAGGTGGAGTGTTTTCTTGCCTGGAACCCTCTGCCCAGCCGGTGGGGACAGTACCAAATCCTAAAATCCTGGAATTGTAGGGTTGGCTGGGACCCCTGAGGGTCATCTAGTCCAACCCCCTGCAACGCAGGAATCTCAACTCAGTGGACCCGTCCTCCAAGTGTAAGGCAGTAGCTGGAAATCTTAGCCAGCAATGGGATCTACAGTTCCGTGATCTTACCAGGCCCTGCCCACTCGATTCCAGGAATGCCACCTAGCGAACCTCCAGGGCTAGAAGCTGCCTTGTTTCCCTCCAGAGCTGCAGGCACAAATACAGGATGGGTGACACCTGGCTTGAGAGCAGTACATGTGAAAAGGATCTAGGAGTCTTGGTAGACCATAAACTTGACATGAGTCAACAGTGTGATGCAGCAGCTAAAAAAGCCAATGCAATTCTGGGCTGCATCAATAGGAGTATAGCATCTAGATCAAGGGAAGTAATAGTACCACTGTATTCCGCTCTGGTCAGACCTCACCTGGAATACTGTGTCCAGTTCTGGGCACCACAGTTCAAGAAGGATACTGACAAGCTGGAACGTGTCCAGAGGAGGGCAACCAAAATGGTCAAAGGCCTGGAAACGATGCCTTATGAGGAACGGCTTAGGGAGCTGGGTATGTTTAGCCTGGAGAAGAGAAGGTTCAGGGGTGATATGATAGCCATGTTCAAATATATAAAAGGATGTCATATAGAGGAGGGAGAAAGGTTGTTTTCTGCTGCTCCTGAGAAGCGGACACGGAGCAATGGATTCAAACTACAAGAAAGAAGATTCCACCTAAACATTAGGAAGAACTTCCTGACAGTAAGAGCTGTTCGACAGTGGAATTTGCTGCCAAGGAGTGTGGTGGAGTCTCCTTCTTTGGAGGTCTTTAAGCAGAGGCTTGACAGCCACCTGTCAGGAATGCTTGGATGGTGTTTCCTGCTTGGCAGGGGGTTGGACTGGATGGCCCTTGGGGTCTCTTCCAACTCTATGATTCTAGGCTGGAACAGGCGAGTTGAGAGCTAGAAGGGAACCCAAAGGCCATGTAGCCCAACCTCCTGCAAGGCGGGAATCACAGCTAAAATCAGCTCAATCAACGGCAGCTCCTTTTGCCCCTTCCCACCCCAGGGAATCACTGGGCCTGGCGACCAGCAAAGGCTGTGTGGGGCTCAGGACCCTTGAAAGGCTGCCAGTTTGAGTGGAAGAAGGTGGCCTCTCCCTGCCCTGTTTTCCAACGAAAGGCTTCCTTCCTGCCTGATCCTCCGCCTGGCTTCTTCCTGGAGTTTCTCCCCCTTCCAAATATGTTGGGTGGAGGAGCTGAAAGCGAGAGAGAAAGCGAACCATTGAATGGTTGGCTGCCAAACTCCCTAGGCGAATACGCTGCATTCCTGCATTGAGAGCTGGGGGGTCGCTACGCACGTGAGATTTTTGACACTGGTGTTTTCCTCCTCTTCTGCCATCCCGTGGATTTTCAAGTTGGGCTGGTTGGTGACTCGCACCCGGCACCCTTCCTGGCCCCGGGGGGCAGGTGGTGCAAGCAGAAGAGGTCTGCTGCTGCTGCTGACCAGGACCTTTGCTCCTGTTCGTAGAATCACAGTAGAGTTGGAAGGGACCCCCAGGGGTCATCTAGGCCAACCCCCTGCATGGCAGGAGTCACAGCTACCTGAGACGCCACTGGGTGCAGGGGGAGGGGGAGGGTGCCCTTGAGAGGAGCCCAGGGGCCTCTTTTTGCACCCATGCACCCCCTCCCGTCCCCCATGGGTGCCTCAAAGGCTGATGCTGCAGGGATAGGGGGAGCCAGGGCCAGCCAGCTCTGCTCCGGCACCCGTGCGAGGGATGGGTGGGGGTTAGGGTGCTGCGCAGCTCGGCAGGGGGAGGCCCTTTGGGATAGTCCGGGGGGGGTGGTGGCACCTGTTGAGGGCAGGCCAGGGCTGGAGAAACATCTAGCAAAATATCCACTTGCTTCGTAGGGCAACAAGGGGGCACCCCAGAGATTTGCCGCGGCAGCCAAACCAGGTTCCACAGAAAAAGGCTCCCAGAATTAATGAAAAAAATCACTGACATATATATATATATACAATAATAATAAAATAACAACATCTCTAATAATAGAGATTAAGGAGATGTGGTTTATTATTGCTTACATTTTGAATTAGATATATAGAATCATAGGGTTGGAAGGAGCCCTGAGAGTCTAGTCCAAACTCCACAATGCAGGGATCTCGGCCATGGGCAAAGGGGGGGGGAGCAGAGTTTGAGGCAGGAGATGATGCCCCCCAGGGACTCTGCTTTTAAAAGAACAATCTCTGGAGGCATCAGTGGGGTGAGTGAGTGTAAATGGGGCCTGGAAGGGCGTTGGGCTGGGGGGGGCTGTTATCTCACGGCTTCGCGTCTTTCATGGAAAGGTGGGCAAGGGGATGGACACCCCCCCCCAGCAAAAGGAGTCTGTGCAGCGCAGGGGCAGAAGGTGGTGCCCTGCAGTGATCTTGCAGCGCCAGGTGTTTCATCAGGGAGGGGCCCGGCTTGTGAGAGGATCTCTTAGGTTGGCCCCCTCCCAAGGGGGTGGTTTGTGCCACTGCTGGGGGGCTCTCCTGCCCCAACAGAAAATAGCTGGCAGGGGGTTGGGTTAGATGACCCTGTGGGGTCCCTTCCAACTCTACATTTCTAGGTTTCCTCCGTTGGAGGTGGGCCAAGCTGAGAACTCCTGCCCGCTCCAGCTGGGCATCTGCTGTGGCAGCTGTTGGGAACAGGTGTTGCCTTGAGCATTGGCCATGTGGGCTCCTGGGTGCTGGGAGTTCAGGCGGCACCTCGGGGTGGGGTGCAGCTTCTCTCCCTCCCCCCCCGACACTGCAGGCAAAGGCAGAGGCAGCTGTGCCAGAACAACCAAGACAGGCGGGGCCCCTCCCCTTTCCACTGAGCCTGAGCTCAGCCTTAGCTGGCACTGGCCGGCAGCCGCTCTCCAGGGAAATCAGGCCGGGTTCCTCCCAGCCCTGCCTGCGCTCTGCACCTGGGACCTTCTGCATTGCAAGCCCCTGCTCTGCGTCCCTTCCTGCCCCCCACTTCCTGAAGTGCAGTGCAAAATGGGGGGGGAGCCTCAGCTGCAAGCACCCCCGTCCTCTGTTCTGCTTTCTTCGCCTCTGCAAAGGATCCGAAGGGTCAGCTTGCGAGGGGATCCTGCACCCGCACACTGCAGCAAAATGGCGGAACCAGAGACCCCCCTCCCCATGGCAGGCCTGCAGCAGAGCACCCACGGTGCCCCCTCTGCCACCCACCCGTGCCCACGGGCATGCACTCGCACACAACAGCCGCCCTGCCCTCCTCCTCCTCCCTCCCACCACCCTCTTTGGCGCTGCCTCACCGCTGGGTCTCCCTAGCAACAGGTCCCCTCCTGCTCGGCCCTGGTCTATTTATAGCCTGGCAGCCCTCGCTGCTGCTGGCATGGCGGCAGGAAGCAGGAGCCAGAGAGGCAGCCACCTCCCACCACCAGATAACACGGGGGCCTGCAAGGCTCAGGCACATCCTCTCATGAGGCAGGGATGCCTAAGGGGCGGAGGAGGGGACCCCCACAGGTGGAGGAGGGTCCCTGGGCTTCCTTAGCCTCACCCAGCATCAGAGGCAAGGCTCTAGGGGTGAGGGAGGGCAGGGAGCCGCCAGTGGGGGAGAAAGGAGGAGCATGCAGGGGGGCGACAGGCACTCCCCTGCACGGTTGCTCCTCTGCCGGTGAAAAAGACAGGACAGCAAAGAGAATCACAGAATGGCAGAGTTGGAAGGGACACCCAGGGTCATCTAGTCTGACCCCCTGCCACGCAGGAATTGCAGCTAAAGAGGGTTTGCTCCTTGGCCAGGCCTGGTTCTTTATCCACCTTGCCCACGTCCCTTTCCACTGGAGAGTCTCCTGGGGCCTGCAGGTGCTCTAACCACTGGGGTGCATGGCCCTCCTGATCTCCCCCGCCATTGCGTGTGGGCTTTCCTTCAGGGGGCTTAGGAGGGCACACATGGAAAAGGCTGCCCAGTTTGTGCCCCCGGCATTAAAAGGAGGCTCTGTTCAACCGAAAGCAGCACAGATTGGACAGTGGCAGGGACAGCAAGGAGTTAATGCACAGAGGTCAGGAAGGTCTGTATTGGTGACTGGGGGGGGGGTCACTCTGCTTTGGCCTGCAGGCCACAGGAGCTTTGCTACTTACCCACGCGAAACTTCCTGGCATGTAGAGAGCTGGCATATGTGGCTAAAGCGGCCGTCCCCTGACTTGCTAGATTTCAATGTGCAGGGACATATGAGATGGAGGAGCACTTGAACCCACAGCAGCTCCTTCTGAAGTGCAGAGGACAGGAGAAGTCACGGCATGTGCTGTTTTCTCCTGCACATGAAGCGGCTCTTGCATGTTGCTGGATGTTTGTAAACTGACCGAAGGCCTGGATGGAGCAGGAATTTCCTTGAGTTGGAAGGGGGAAGCAGGTTAGCATTCTGTGTTGGTCTCTCTGGGCTTGAGGAACGGCCAGTGACGTCTCTGGAGGGTCAGGGATTTGGGGGTCTTGCCCTGCAGCAAGTCTTCTGCCACATGATATTTTTTTGGGAGGGAGCACAGAATGCACTGGAATGGGAAAGGCAGAAGTATCCAAAAGAGACACAAAACTTTTGATTCCTGAGTATGCTAAAACTATCCACTATTCAAAAGTGCTGAGGAAGGCAGATGCATTTTTAAATCACAGTTTTTTTTGGGGGGGGGCACATGAAGGGACAGCGCAGCCCAGAACTGGTTGCAATGATTCTCAGGTGGACGGGAGGCCTCTGTAAAGGCAGCAGTGGCTGATCAGGATTTTGGAAAGGAGGCAGTCCCAGCCCTACCTGGAGACGCCCTTGGGGACGGGACCTGGGTCGTTCTGCATGCCAAGCAAGTGTTTAGCCCCTCCCCAGCGCACTGTCCCACCCCCACCCTCTGAATGGGATCCCTCTTGGCTCTCCCCCTCTCCCCATGGAATGAGGTGGGCAAGCTGCAACAGAATCTGCCCCGAAGGAGAAGCAGAGAGAGAGAGAGAGTGCTTTGCAGACTCCCTTGGTGGGGTGTTGCGGGGGGGGGAGCACCCTGGGGACAGAGACGCGTATTGAGGGGGGGCGGTTCTGGGGCTGCATCTTGCTTGCCGCCACTTGCCGCCTTCAGACAAGAGCTGGCTCTCCATGCAGCCACCGGGCAACAGGTTTTCCAGAGGCAAAGGCGACTGGGCTGGCCTTGGGTGCAAGGGGACAGATTCCTGCAGGAGGGGGCTACAGAATTGTAAGTTGGGAGGGTCATCCGGTCCAACCCCCTGCAAGGCAGGAATGCTTCCCGCAGCTGTCCCTGGGTGGGCTTGAGCCGCCAGACACACGGACCCCTGGAAACGGCAGGAGGGGAGGGGGATCTGGGGCTCAGGTCCTCCTTGCCAGTTTCCCACTATCTGGCCACTGCGGGGGCTCCTTTGGGCCTGATCCAGCCACCTCTTATGTTCCTAGTCAGCTGCATTGGAAATCAATGTGCAGAGTGTGCACACCAGGGGGACCTCCAGACTCTGGGGCCAAGGGGCCCCGTGCTCGCTCCCTGTTCCATTGGCCGCCCCCTCTGCCTCTGTTTCAGTGGGGTCCACTTCTGTGGCCAAACCGTCTCACTCTTGGGGTCCTGCCCATCCAGCTGTGTCTCTCCTAACCTGATGCCCTCCAGATTCTGCAACAACGTAGACACCACAGCTGTTTTGTGGTCCGAAACATCTGGCGGGGGGGCACCAGTTTGGGTTGCCAAGGGAATCTCAGGCTCAGATATGGTGATGGTTAGGAGCCATTTCCTGGTCGCCGGTTCCTGGAATAAGGTCAGGGTGGCGTTTCATAGCCAACAGAGCTGCTGGATTTGCCTAGAATGTGTCTGTGTTTGGGGGGGGGGAGGCTTTGTAAACTGCCCCCCCCCCCCGATTCACTTTCCTTATGGTTGACATGGTTGTTGGTTGTGCTATGAGTGTTCCAGTTGCATTTTAGGGTCAGGTGGGCCAACCTCTCTGGTCTGGGTGATATGGAGTCTCCCCTTTCCTTATGCCTTCCCTTGATACTCCTGGACTGAGTCCGGCTACGTCCTGCTCAGTCGACCCATTGAAGTCAATGGGCATGGCAGACTGAATTCCGGGGGGGTCTGCGGAGTGTGATTGATTTGGATAATTTGTCAATTTTGCAGATAGTCCCACACTTTTAACCTTGGGTTGTTTTTAATAATGTATCCTGTAGCTGCCACTTCTGAATGTTCTGTTTTCGATTGCATCCTTTGTATATGTTGTTGTTGTTGTTAATAATAATAATAATAATAATAATAATAGTCTATTTTTGCCTGTGAAGAGTTTTTTTGAGACACTTTAAAATAATTAAAAGAGAGGGAGCAACAGGAGATGGGTATTGAGAGGCCATCAATTGCTGCCCTGTGAACTCCCCCTTTGTTGCAATGTGGACACAGACGGGGACGGGGGCTATACACGCAGGTGGGTGGGTGTGCAGGGGTCCAGGGTGGTGAGAACAGCATGTTGGACTTTTTTGGATGGAGAGCTTTAAGGCTGCAAGGGAGAAAGAGTGCTTTAGGGAGCCAGATCCACCTGCCACCAGTGGGCAGGGCCTTCCCATTCCATGGGCCTGATCCAGAGAGAGCCCCGACGATCACAGAATTGTAGGGTTGGCAGGGGTTCCAAGGGTCATCTAGTCCAACCCCGGGCCCTTTGTAAGTGAAATCAACTGGGTCTGATTTCGAGCGCCATTAAGAGCGAGGGAAGAGAGAGGCCTCTGTGCGTGTGCATGATGGTCGTAGAGTTGTGGCTCCGCCGTTTGTGTCGGTTTGGGACTCCGGCGCATCCTTCCCAGCCGGACTGTCGTGGGAGCCCCTCCCTCTATGCCGGCCGGATCTGCTGCTTCTGGGTAGGGGAAACGGCCCCCTCGGAGCAACTCCCCTGGAAACTGCGATTCGGCCCCTCCCAGGCACTGAATTCGCTTGCAGGGAAGGGAGTGGGCTGGGGGTCTCCTCCAGGCTTGGGCGAGTTGACACGTGTTCCGAGCGGCACCTTTGATAGTGGGGGGCATCTCTTGGAGGCGTCTTTCCCAACACGTGTTCCAGGGCAGCTTCCGAGGAAGTAAGTTAAGGTTTGTGGTTTCCCCAAAGTACCCGGAAGGGTCGGATCGAGAGATGGCCAAGCAGCGCAGAAGCGCAACGCCGCCGACGGGGTTTCGTGGCGCCTGTCTGGTGCCCCTTTCCGGGGGGTTCTAGTGCCCCGGCTGCAAAAAAAAATAGAGACACCCCCATTTAAATCCCGCGCAAATGGTGCGCGCCCCCTTCCTGCCTTCTGGAGGCGCGCAATAAGCCAGGATCGCTGCCCCTGCGCCCCGCTCGCTGCGCGCCAATAGGTTCGGGGGCGGCGCCAATCTCCGGGTGACGTTGGAGACACCGCGTTGGTCCTGTACGTGCGCGCTTTTT